>QEPC01001131.1:1205885-1243099 GCA_003113815.1 Sphenodon punctatus
AGACCCCCCCCCCCTCCCAAACCCGGGCGGTTTGAACCGGTCCCCAACTATCCCCCCTCGGGGGCGCGCGCCTCCCAGCCCAGCTCCTTGCCCCCCCCTGGAGGATTCGGGGGCCCCCACCTCGCGGTGCCCTCACACCCCCACCCCCCACATAACGGACTGGCGCCAACTCACCTTCCTCTCTCTCCGGCCGCTGCCTCCTCCTCCTCCTCAGCCGAGGGGGCTCGTCCCCGCTCTTAAAGTGACACACACACCCCCACCCCGCGCGCCTCGGGAGGGAAGGGCAGGTTGCGGGAGCGTCCCCCCTCCCTCCCCGATGATGTTGTTTCGGGGGGAGCCCCCTCCCCTCCTTTTTTTTTTGTGTGCAAGAAATTGTTTTTTTTAAAAAGCGCTGCGGGTTGATACACACACACAAGGCACCGACACACACACAAAAAGGGGACCTGGCTGGCGGAGGGATACGGTGACGTCATTTCCTCCGCTTCCCAAATCAAGGACGCTGATTGGCTCCCGGCGGTGACGTCACTGGCCTCCAGGCACACCCTAAAGCTGCCTTGCTTCAAGTTTGTCTGAGGCACAAATAATTTAGGGGTGGGTTTTGGGGGGGACTTTACCTCAGGAATGGGGTTTTTTTCAGGTTAGCACCACCCTCCTACGCCCAGAAATGAGAATTCAAGGGGGGGGGGGGAACGCTGATGGCAGCCATTAATGGCACCCCTTTGACTGGTCGCGCCAATCCGGTGGCGCCCCCCTGAGGTGAGGATGTCAACTATTCAGCGCCTACTTACCCGTCGTCGAATTGTACCGGTTGGAAGAGACCTCAAGGATCATCTGGTCGCCATTATTTTTACCGAACCGATGGCCAACGCTACGTTCCAACGCCCCTGCCCTTTGTCTTGACGGGAGGTTGAAGGCGTTCCAGAGACGTGACTTGAATCCGTCACTTATGGCGTCAACGGCTCTTTGGGTGACAAAGTCTTAGACCCAACCTGGTGTCGCCAAGTCAAAATGTTCCCAAATCAGCAGTCCGGCTCCTTCAAAGAGGACAAGATTGGTTTTAAAATGGTGGTTCTATAACAGTAATTTGGAAGCCTTTCCAATTTTCTGACTCTTTAAGGACGTACGCGCTCATCACCATTTCTTAGGAATTTCTTTACGTTTTGGTTCAGTGAGCAGTTGAGCTGAGGAAGACATTGTCATGGGATGGAGCATGATAGGAGAGCCAAACATGAGTTTTTAAAAAGGATAAGACAAATGATTGGATGATAGGGCCAACGGACAGATATTAGCCAGAGAATACTAATTTCATGCTCAAGATTTCCTTAAAGGTGTGGAAATGACAGGAGATTAAGCCATAAATTGTATTTTTGACTTCTACATTTCCTCTGAAGTATCTGGTATTGACCATTTTTGATGTCAATATTTGGTCTTGGTGGGCCATTTGGACCAAACCCAGTATCGCAGTGTCTATGTTCCTAACCATGAAGGCTAAAAGCACACCTTTTCTTCTTTCTTAAATTAAATTGAGATTCTCCCAATTTTATCTCATATTTTGTGATTTTAGGCTTTAAAAAATTGCTAAAATTAGAAGATTCACCATAAATTTGCAAAAGCTGGCAACTGTGCCAACCGCTATCAGCACTCAATGCCTTTGAGGCTAGGACTACGGCGAAGTCTTGGACCACCTACAGTGGCCAATGGCTTCTGCTTAGTTGGCAACATGGCTATCATTTGTATCCCGGAAGTGCCTAGAAACCTCAGTGAAGAGGAGAGCCTCCCTTGTGCTCCAACCTACCAGCTGCAGCAGTCACGGGCTTGTTGGTGGCTAAGAAAGTGGGAAGAACTCCTCACCTTTCAGGCGGTTTTGGTGTAAAGAGCGTCGTCATGATTTGAATCTCCCACGTCGCACAGGTGACTTACATTTTTTCTGGTTAATCAAAGTGTGTGGGGCTTGCAATCGCCACCTTGCAGGAGGCAAGGTATTTTTGGTGGTTAATGACGTGGACAGGAGTCAAATCACATAAACCAGTCAAGACTAGAAGTCCTTGCCAATGGACATTGGGAGGCCTGTGCAGTATTTATTCTTTTGATTGCAGGAAAGCTTTACGCAGAGGTTCCTAAACTGCATACTGCTGTCTGCAAATGGGGGTCATGCTCCCATACGTCCGAGCAGAACAAGCCCTGCTCCCTCTGCTAATAAGTCCCACCCTTCAGCAAATACCCCCCTTCCGCACTTACATGCACACACGTCTTCAAACATAAGAAGAGAAGTTCTCATTCCAATTAATGTCTTGTAATTCCATTATCTCCCCATTGTCATTTCAAGGACTTTTCCTGGAAGGCCACCAGGAAAGATGGGCGTGAAGCCTACGTCCTGGTCTTTTTGTCCTTTGATCCCTTGAAAAGAGGGACAGTGGGATTCAGCAGCCAAAGAGGGGGCTGACTGTCCCTCCTAAATAGGGGTTAGAAGGTGTGTGCCCCCAACTGATGTTTGACATCCTTTTTATATCTCCGTTGCTTTCTGGGGTCACGGGCTCGTATTTAGGTCTCAAAATGGGGTCATGCAGCAAATTTGGGAAGCGATCTGGAGCCCCATTGCACTCGACACATCGTTGTTATTTTATGACGCATTTAGAGTTCAGAGTGCTTTACCGTCCTTACCTAGTTCATCCCTACAGCAACCCTGTAAGGTAGGTCTTTATTATTCCCATTTTACAGATGAAAAACTAAGGGCAAAAATAGTGACTTCCAGTGAGTTTCTGGCTAAGACTGGATTTGAACCCTGGTCACCCCAGTCAGAGTCCAGCTAGTCTCTACTGACTTGTTACAGAAATAACCCTCAAGACCTCACAGTCCAAGTTACCATCAGCTTTAGCAAAGCTGAATTTCCCCCTGGCCTCTCTAGTGGGGTCCCAGCTGGTGAGAGTTAAGGCATATTGACGGGGTGTTGTGTGGACGGTGAGTTTGCAAGTAATGATGCCAATGTGAATTTCTAGGCCCAAAACCATGTCTAACTTTAAGTGAGTAATCCTAATAAAGTCGACCCGACTACTCAAAGGCTTAAAGAACCGCTTGCAAAGACTTACACCAAAGTTTGCACGTGTGATTGAGTCTCATTGCAACCAATGGAACTATGCAGGGACGTCCGTTGGTTTTAAAACTTTATAATAAATACATTTGTAATTGACAAATAATGCATTTTAATAGTCAATAACAATAAGTGATCAATGGCAATATATATTTATTATACATTAATAGATTGCTAATATAAATGTCTTATTAAATTTATCATTATAACAAACTTTTGATCTACCTTATTAAATAATCAATTTATCTTTAATAATAAACAATCAATTGCATATTTCATTATGGCTATTAATAATAAATACTTAATGATTTTTCATCTTTAAAGCACTTTAAAAGGTTTAACTCATTAACTCCTACATCCAATCTGCGAGGTTGGTAAGTAGCGGTGTCGCTGGTGTGAGCTTGTGCACAAATCAGCCGTCCTCGCGTGGCACTCACATCCTGCTTGGCGTCATTCGGCAGCCAGGAACTTACCAAACAAAAATATAGTATTTTTTCCTGATGGTCATCTTTCCTACCTCAAGATTTCGGGATCGAAAATGAAAAATTCATCGTCTTTTGACGTTCACGCTGACAACATCAAAAGCAAAACATCGAGGCAAAATGAGGAAAGGTTGACATTTTTAACGTGCAGAAGCGTGTGAATTTTTTTAAAAATTCAAAATTAAATTCCAAATTTTTCAAAGATAAAAATTTTATAAAACTGATTTTTTTGTTGTTGGACCTTAACTTTAATGAAATGTTTTGAACTGCTTCCAAGTAAAACAAAGAAGTTAGGTAAACTTAGCGTAATTTCAGACGTGCAATCGCCACATCCAGCCACGCACTGGGATCCATTTCGGATCTCGGTGAGGAATCAGTCTGGCCGTCCTTTAGACTGATTCCTACAGGGGACTGGGGAGGAGGCGGGGCTGCGCAGCGAGACTTGTGGCTGCACAGCCCCGCCCCCCACGCTCCCCTGGCTGCCCGCCCTCCAGGAGATGGGCGGGCGCAGTGGCCAGTGCAGCCGCTGCGCCCAATCCCGCATTGGGGTCTGGGCCACCGTCCAGAATCGGCGGAGGTAACAGACGTTACTTTCCGCCAGTTCTGGACCTCCTGGCGGCCAGAGGTCCAGAACTGTGGTCAATGTGTTTCCCGCCAGAGGTTCACCGTGGTGAACTTCTGGCGGAATGCACTACAGACGTTACAGTACCGGGGCCAACACAGGGGGTTCACTGTGGTTGACCGTGGTATGGTAACATCTGAAATTACCTACACTGTTATAATAAGCACCACATTATGCTGTTTTGTACACATTTTGTTATCTGCTCTGAGCCTTAGGGAAAAAGCAGGCTATACATTGAAATAAAATATAAATAAATAAATAAAAATATTAATCCCGTACAAAACATTGACTATGGCTCCTAAGGCTTGTCTACACAAAAAAATTAAAGGTAGATTAAGGTTAAGTTGGGATGCATTAACTAACCTTAACCACAAGCTTTTTCCTAGCAGAGCCCCATCACAAAGCCTTTTACTTTACCTCTGTTGAGCAGATTGAGGTGTAATAGTTTTCCACATTAGCTAACACACCCTTGGCTAACCTTCCCCCATTTTTGTGGTGTAGAGAGCCCTCAACGGCTGCTTGAGTAAAAGCTATGAGTGATGTCTCAGAGATTCATAGATATTGTCAATTAGCAGCTATGGTCCAGAGGTCATAAATTGGATCATTGTGTTTGGCTTTTCAGTCTGCCAGGGTTTTTTGGATGCCTACCACATGGTTTTTGTCATGAGTCTAAAATTGGAACCACCTGCAGCTTGGTTGGTGTCAAGGCAAGAAGTGAAGAGGTTTCAACATGTGTTTCCATAATCACTGAGAAAATCATTGTAAGGGTGCGCGACAGCTCGACGTGGAGCAGAAGACAGCCCCGATTATTTATTTTTTATATTTTTATCCCGCCCTTCTCTGACAGGCTCATGTCAAACATCCAGAAGAATTGGCAGGCGTATCCATCGGACGGAGCTCCCCTCCCTTATCCATCCTAGACGGTAGGTCCGCTACGGGCAGGCACATTTCTGTTGATAATAAATTAATAATGCCATTATTAATTTATAATTAATAAATTATATTATATAAATTATAGAGTGCAGGATATCAGTTAAAAGTGAAATGAAAAATTGTCCCCATAGGGTGCAATTGCACCTAAAATCCTGATATTTTCAATAAGATTATTTCATTACAGAATTTAAAAGTTTTCTAGTTCAAATGCCAAATAATATATTAAAAATATATGATAATATTAATATCAGTGTTGACACTTGCTCCCTCCAGTTGTCCATCTCAGTTCCTCACATTTAAAAAGCACCAGAAGACTTATTTATTCTCCAGGTGCTTTTAGGATTCACTACTGGTTCCCCTTCGTGTAGTTCGTCCTCCCTCTCTACCTTCCCCTTTTAAATTGTTTTCACACAGATTTATATTTTAACTGGGTTTTATGTTCTATTGTATTTTATGCTGTAAAAACTATCTGAGTGCCCTTTGGTGGGAGGGCATTATAAAAATATAATTTATCACTTATTATTACAATTTAGCATTTGGACTAGAAAACTTTAAATTTTGTTATGAGATAAGCTGATTGAAAACATCAGGATTCTAGGTGGAATCACACCCTATATTTGACTTCGAATTGCCCCTTTGGTGCTTCAGCACTATGAAAAGACAGCAGTTACCTAAAAAATAAAATGTCTAACTATGGGTATTTTCAGACGTGACGGGGCCTATATTGGCCCTGTTGCGGAAACACCCATTGATCCCCCGCCGGGATCAAACCGGCATGTCCAACAGACGTGCCGGCTGATCCCGGCAGGGAATCGGAGGGGCCACGCGGCTCAACGTGCAGCTGCACAGCCCCCCCCCCCCGCCCCCTAGGCCGGCCGCCCTCTTGGGAGACGGGCGGGCACCGCGACCAATGTGGGCGCCACAGCCAGTGCGGCCGCAGCGCCCGCCCCCCGGGGCATTGACCACGGCCCGGAATCCCGCCGCTGATTCCGGGCCGTGGTCCGGGGACAGACGAGACGATCCCCTTAATCACGGGTGGGTATCACATTGAACACGCAAACGGAGATGGTCCGGGCAGAACCTCCGTTTGTGTGTTCAATGTGATTCCCCCCCGCTCCCGTGATTCACGGGGGTGAACATCTGGCGGGCGGCTTCTGTTCACCCCAACAGACGTTACAAGACCACGATCACCATGTGGGAATTCCCCGTGGTTGAGCGTGATCTCATAAAGTCTGAAAATACCCTATGGATTAAATTGTGCATGGTGGTGAACACTCTAGCCTAGCACACTAGCACATGAACATTCTTCGGAAAGCTGTTGTGGCCAATCTCGGTCGCTTCGGAGAAGTACCCAATAAGTCGAGCCTCTATCTCCGCAGCAATGGAATGGCACCATTGGCAGCATCTTCTGTTATAACGAATAGAGTTAAAATGAGATTTTAGAAAGAAATTGAGTAGGAAGTGTCAGGCAGAACCTAAGCCAGGTTCCCAAGCTGTGGAGTGGGATCCCAAAAGGCATTAGAACCTATGTTGTAATGACAATATTTGGCATGCTTTATATTTGAAGTCACACAAGAAAAATGTAGGAAGCCACTGGCTCAAAGGGATCAAGAAAATGTGGATGTATGGACAGTCTCTTCGTGAAACCATCATGAAATTATGCAGGGAGGCCCAATTCCACACTTGCTGTTTTAACTACATCAATCTGAAAACCGATGAGTTATATGGATATCATTATAGTGACGCAATCCGTGGTGTGGCTGAAACTGTGGAAATAAAAAAGTGCTTATAACTATGGGTGAAAACAGACGTGACGCTAACCACCCTTGGGGGTTATTGATGCATGTTGCAGGGCTGTATTGGTGCCCTATGCAGCCCTGAAACATGCATAAATGGCCACCAAGGGTGGTTAGCGTCTTGTCTGTTTTCACCCTATATGTCATTCTAAACTACCTTTATTTCATGATCATCTACTATTTATTTAAATTTATTATCCCGTCCTATCCCAAGGGCTCAGGATGGGTTACGGCACACAGATTTTTTTAAAATTATTGATTTATTTAATTATTTATAAACAACTTAAATAATTAAGCCCTCCTGGCATAGCAGCTCGGGGTGGCTTACAAACAACAAACATTAAAAGTAAATAAAATAACTCGCAGCAGGAGGTTATGAAAAACCCCCGCCCTTCACCCATCTTCCCTGCCAAACGCCTGGTGGAACAGCCAGGTCTTACAGCTTCAGCAAAACCAGGGGCGGTCCAGGCCTGCGCCGGGAGGGAGCGCCACAGCTTTGGGGCAGCCACCAAGATCATGGCTCGCCGGAAGACTCAGGGGGCCTCAAGGAAGGAAGCCCCCAGATGCCCGATGGGGCCGATCCAGGATTCATTTCATAAAAATGAAAAGAAAAAGACAAAAATAAAACAAGTTAAAAACCTTTATCCCCAGTGTCCCGAAATCCTAACCCCACCTGCCAAATGTCTGGCCAAATAAAAACGTCTTGCGTTGCCTCTGGAAGATGAAGAGGCTCAGATGACTCTCCAGGGGGAAGTCATGGCCAGCCACTGAGAATTTCTCTCGGCATACCCTTGCTGTGTGAATTTGACGACGGGCAGAAGGTACACGCAAGAGGGTGCTCCCGGCTGACTTCAAAAGCCACAACGGGACGTCCGGGAGGAGGTGATCTTTTGGATATGTAGAGCTCAGTCCACTACTGCATCCACATAGGGGAGCCACAACCATTTCCCTTTACCAGGTTACGTTTCTATTCTTAAACAGCCGTGGGGCATGCATCATGTGCAGCGCTTCCCCTGGGGTGCTGTAGGCAGAGGATAGCCTCCCTTGGAACTAGCTGAGCCTCGAGAGCCCTTTCAGTCCTAATTTCTATGATTCTGTGTGTTCTCAGTGGCCGCTCCACAACGCTGAACTCCCTTCCCTGAGGTTCATCAAAGCCCAAGCCTTGAGCATTTTCTAGAAGCAACATAAGACCTATTTATTTCTCCAGGCTTTTAGCAGGTGGGGAGAAAGGGCTTGGGTGTGGTTTTAGTGGAATTTATATTTGTATTGATTTTTTATTTTTGTACATTTTAGGTCTATTTTTATATATAGTGTTGGGACCTATCCTGAGTCTTCGAAGGAGGGCAGGATAAAATTCCCAATAAAAAATGCCTTGAGGATCAGAGTCATCAAGACTAATCTCATTCAATCATTTCTGCAAACTGGGGGTAGACCGGCACCAAGTAAAACCCCCCTCTGTCTCAGTTGCAGTTTATTATAAGCTCTCAGGCAGGGACCGTGTCTATCTTATTCTCTGTAAAGCACCAGGTACATTGCCGGTGCTATAGAAATGCTTATAATTATGATGATAATAATAATAATTATCGAGAAAAAGTGGGCCATCAGCCTTCCATCCAGTGTAAAAAAAATTAAAATTTAGAATAAAAATGATACAGTATCATTAAAACTGGATTCTCCAGGAAAGAGAAAAACTGACAAATAATATCCCTTTTCCCAAGCGTGCTGGAATGCTGCATTTACCCTCCGTTTGTTCTTGGTGACGACTGCAAACAGCACAACATTTTGAATAATCTGAAGATTTTTCCTTCCCAGTAAATATTATTATTATTATTATTAGCATTTATATAGCACCAGCAATGTACCTGGCGCTTTACAGAGAATAAGATCGACACGGCCCCTGCCCAAGAGCTCACAATCTAAAGACAGGGGGAGGGGAGACAGGGAAGGGGGAACAGGGAGAGACAAGGGATGCGACATTCATGAGGATGCGAGAACTCAGGTGCACGTTCTTGGCTTGGTTACAGAGAATTGGGAGTTTTCAGATAACAGGTGGGGGATAATTCTGGGTGGGGAAGGTTAGCAGGAGTCAGGGAAGGCGAAGCGGAGAAGGTGAGTTTTGAGGAGGGACTTAGGCGTGGAGGGTGGAGGCAAGGCGGATGAGGGCAGCGAGGGAGTTCCAGGCGTGCGGGGCAGCGAGGGAGAAGGGTCGAAGGTGGTTGGGGAAGCAGGGGAGGCGTGGGAGGGTGAGGGAGGGGATGGAAGAGGAGCGGAGTGTTCAAACGGGTTCGGAGGGAGATTGGAGGAGTGAGGTTGTGAAGGGCTTTGTAGGTGAAGACGAGGAGCTTGTGCCTCAGTTGTTCTTGGTGAGAGAAAGAGATCAGTCTGTCCTCTTTCACAGCCCTGTCAAGGAGCAAATAATTTTTTTCCCCAACGAGAGCATAAATTTTACAGCTAAAACCACAATGAATCAAGGCTTTAAGAGAAGAATAATCACAAGGACAAACTGACTTGGAGTAAAACAAAACTCTTAAAAATTGCTATGTTCGTATATTGTAATAATCTTAAGACCATAAGGGCCCCTCTACAGTCGCTGTTTATTAATCTCTCACGGTACCTTTTGAACTCATGGGTTTAAACACTGCCCAAAAATAAACGAGATAGTTGCCCACGAGTCACCTGCTTGTCACTTTGGTGGCCGTGCCAGATGTTCACCCACTTCCACCTCAAGGTGGGCGGCGGGGCTGCTACGGGAGGCATTGTCCAGAGAAGGTGGGCAATGCAGCCCAGGCTAATCCAGGCTAACATGCACCTTCCCATGTTAGATTCTGCCCAGCCCAGCTGCAAGGTAAGGTCTAAAGACCGGGCCCCGCTCACTCCGACTGCCAAACAGCTGATCAGGGGGCCTGGAGGAGTGCTGCCACCTGGCCGGCCAAACAGCTGGTCGGCGGGTGGAGGAGCGTACTCACCTAGACCAGGTGAGGGCGCTCCTCTAGGGCCCCCCTCCCCCCAATCAGCTGTTTGGTTTCAGCTCCTCCCAGGGGCTCAATCATGCTAGGCAGCAGAGGTTGGGGATTCCTGACCTGTCCCCTTCCAGTTTGAGACCTCAGATACCACGTTTTGGGGGGATATTTTGTGTTCGCTCAGACCTAGAATAGACAGCCCTAGTAGTTATGTTTCGGGTACAGAAGCAGAAAGGGGCTTTTATGTTTTTGTTTTACCAAAACCCAAATGCGCAGCCGTAGTTATGTCCATCATTTGCCCTTTAGTTTCTTGTTTTGAATGGAAAAGTTGAGAATGTATTTATAAAAGGATCGCCTAAACCCTAATATGACACAACCAAAATCTACCTCAGGGGAGCTGGCTCTTAAACTGATACGCCTGTCAACGCGGCCGCAGCTGGGAGGGAGGGAGGACGGAGGAGCCAGAGCGGAGGTAAACGCGGCGCGCGGCGCACTGTCGGCGCTCACTGAGGCGGATTCAGATTAGGCACATGCGCACGAGGCGCACAACGCGCTGTAGACCCTCACGCATGCGCTCGATCTGTAATGGGGAAAACAGCTGCTGCGGCCAGGAAGAGTGTCCAGCCTGAGGCCTCCGCCGGGCTCAGCTGCAGCAGCAGCGGCAGCACACAGGTGCGTCAACTGACGGGCTGACCAGCCCTGGGGCGGGGGGTGGGGGGGCGGCTACCCGGCTACCCATTAATAGAATCCGCCCCGGAGACAAGGCAAAGTTCCAGAAGCCTCTGCCCCTTCATTGTCATAATCCTAAACAGATTAGCTAATTAGGACTAAAACTCAATCTCAGTTTTTTTGAGATTTGCGTCGAGAATCAAGTTTCTTGACTCCCGTGAGAACTGAGGAAAGTCCTGGCTCTCGACCATTTCTCAATTAAGATTTATTTTTTTCTTGATTTACACTCACCAGAGCCACTTGTGTGCCACATCCCAGGCTAAGTCCTCTGTCTGTCTGTCCTGTCTGCCTCCCTCTCTCTCCTTCAGCCAACTCCACGCTGGAGGAAAAAACAAGAAAAACAACTGTGCATGCTCAAAATGGCCACCGGGCTGTTGTGTGCATGCACAGCCCTTTTCCAAAATGGCCACCGGGCTGTTGTGTGCATGCACAGCCCTTTTCCAAAATGGCACCAGCAGCATCATTACCATTTTGAGAAGGGGCACCTGGTGGCCATTTTGTGCATGTGCAGCTTTTTTCTTTTTAAACGTGATTCTCACGAGATTCTCGCACTGTTAGCGAGATCTTCTTGAGATCTCGCTAACGGTCGAGATTCTTGCAAGAATCAAAACATTCTCATTTCAGCCCTAAATGAGGCCTTGATGGATATCTCACCCAGCTGCACTCTAGCGGTAAAGCATCTGGCACACAATTAGCCACCTCCCAACAGTCCCTACTTAGGAGGGATAGTCCCTCTTTCAGTCATAATCCTCTTTCACGGGGTCAGTCCTCAGGCCCCTCTTTCCTGACTGCACACTCCCCTCCCCCCCCCCGACTCCGCTTCCCCAGAAAAGCTCTTGAGAAGCCAATGGGGAGACTATTATTATTTTATTAGCAAGCATTTATATAACGCCAGCAATGTACCTGGTGCTTTACAAAGTAATGGAATAGACACAGTCCCTGCTCTAGGGCTTACAATCTGGGAGACGGGGTGGGGCAGGGGGAAACGAAGGAAGGGGATCGAAGAGAGAGACAAGGGGTGTAACATTCACAAAGATGTGAAGTCCCAGGTGCACGTGCTTGGCTTGGTTACATCGAGAATGATGACTGGCTGGTCCGTGTGGTGAGGATATGAGTACACAGACCGCAGGTAACAAGTTGTACTGGATGGAGGGTATCAGCAGGAGGAGTTAGGAGAGGGGAGCGAGGAGTTGGGGAGGGCAGAGCAGAAGAGGTGGGTTTCGAGGAGGGTGTCACAAAGAGATACTGGACTTTAGGTCTAACAAATATGTAAAGCTAAAACGTTAAACATTTATGTAATGTTAAAGTTGAGAACGGGAAACTCGCTTCATGTAATCATGTAATGTAAAACCAAGAGCTGGAAACGCACTCCAGGAAATGGAGAGAGATAAAAGAATGTGGATTCAGAGAGCCCACTCTGGAGAACCAGACATACCCCATGGAGTTGCAAATGAAGCTCTTCCTGCAGGAGTAACACAGAATTCCCAAGGGGGGAAATCACACAAAGGGAATGCAGAGGTATTTAAGGAAACACCTTTGCTATCGGGGGAGACTTGAGACAATTGGAATTCAATTCAACATCTGAATAGCAGTCTCAGAGTAGCCTGCTTGCCAGTTTGCTGAAGCAATGCGTTGAGAAAGAACTTTGATTCTAACCAACTTAAGGACTCAAGACCCAGCCCTTCCAACATCGGGCTGAGAACAAACTCATGTGCATGGACTATTTGTAGGGTAAGATATACTTAGGGACTAACACAGTACAGATCAGGAATGCGTTATTTTACTGTTTACTTTGTAAGCCACTTTGTCAAACTATCTTTGCTTATGTAATCGATACACTTTCTTCTTATCTATTAAGAAATGCTTTCCTTTGTTCTACATTGGGAACACAAGTGAGTAACCCGTGCCTACAAGCACGTGTGAACCCAGAGAGAGAGTGTGTGAACGAGAAGGTTTCTGGGAGTTTGGGAGACAAAAGGATTATCCCCTTTGCAGGACTGAATCAGCCAGAGAGAGAACTGGTTCAGGTGGCCTACAAGTGAGGGAAATTGTGTCACCCAACCCAGGAAAGTGGGGTACTGGACCCCCAAAACCATGACAGTGGCTCCCAATGAGAAGGGTTACGCTCAGAATTGTGTACCAATGTGTAGGAAAGCATAGGAGGATAGCCAACTGGGTGGAATCCTCTGGAGGGAGTAAATCCCAAATCTGAAGAGAGTGAGTGCCAGCGCTTTCTGGAACTCAACTCTGAGAGTGGAATAAGCAAATCTTTTAACAGAGTGTGCAGGTTTGTTGTTTTAATTTTGGTTTCGGGTGTCAGGGACAGTTAGCAAAATAGGGCTCCCAAAACACTTTCACCACCTGAGAAGGTCAGAGCTGAGCAGGGAAGCCCGAAAGAGAGGTCTTGAAGTAGAGGGAGAAACTATACAACAACAACTGAAGCAGCTGATACAAGAATTTGAGAGGATGAGCACGAATGGGACTGGAGCGGGTTCGCAAAAAAACCCTCCAAACCTCCCTCCACCTGACCCACAAGCGGGAGAGGGAAGACCTGGGACATGGCTCAAATGCAGAGATTGAGCTGGTCAGAATGAGAATGGCTCAAGAGATCAGATTAGAGCAAATGAGAGTGGAGGAGAAGGAGAAAGAACGGCGGATGCAGTTTGAACTTGAGCAAATGAAACAGCAGGAGACGGAAAAAGAAAGACAAGCACAAACAGAGGAGAAGGAGAGAGAGACAGTACCAACTTGAACTCCTGAAGGCACAGAAGGACACAGATCTCAGGAAACAGGTTGTACTGGACAGAGGGTATCAGCAAGAGGAGTCGGGGAGGGCAGAGCGGAAGAGGTGGGTCTCGAGGAGGGATTTGAAGGTATGAAGGGAGGGGGCGAGATTATAGAATGATAAAAAAAAACCCTACGCGGAATGACATTGGAGACTATATAATTTTTTTTTTATTAGACCAGACAATAAAGGACAAAATCTTAGAGGAACTAAAAGAGTACATTAAATTCAATCACAGTCCTGACATCCCCCCGCAGATCTTCTGGGATGCTACGAAAGCATTCTTGAGAGGTCATTACATATCCTTGGCAGCGTTCTACAAAAAAGAAAAATTAAGTGAACTATATACAAAACTTAGTAAAGTAGAAACCAAAAATAAAGTTCAGCCCAATACCAAACTACAAAGTGCATCAAAAGAAGTTAGAAATATTTATAAATTTAATAGAAGTAGAAAGAACAGTCAGGCAAACATGCTTAACAAAAAAAATTTATTACAAAAAGTTGAATAAAACCGACAAGGCCCTCACCTGGCTAGTGAAAAAAAAAAAGGGACAAAAAGCCCCCCCCCCCCCCCCCCTTACACTAGGATGAATCGGAGGTGGTGTTATAACTGGCTGAGATTTTATATTATTATTGACAAGTCAGGCAAACATGCTTAACAAAAAAAATTTATTACAAAAAGTTGAATAAAACCGACAAGGCCCTCACCTGGCTAGTGAAAAAAAAAAAGGGACAAAAAGCCCCCCCCCTCCCCCCCATCTATTAGAGACACCTCAACTAGGCAAGTAAAATGGAACTCAGAAATCAGAACCTGTTTCCAATATTTTTATCAGGAGCTTTATAAAAGTACTAACCTTAATGTAAACACCATCCAGGTTTGCCTGGACAAAATCGAACTCCAAAAGCTTAAAACACAAGAAAGAAAATATTTAAATGCACCATTCACAGCGGAGGAGGTACAGGAGGTCATAAAAGCCCTACCCAAGAACAAAACAGCAGGCCCGGATGGATACCTCACTGTATTTTATCAACTATATACAGAGTATCTGGTACCCCACTTAGTGAAAAAATTTAATTTCTTATTGGAACATCAAAGCCTTCCAACAACAGTTTATTACACTTCTGTCACTTTATGCCCTAAGCCAAATAAAGACCCTACAGAATGCGGAAGTTACCAACCAATAGCCCTTTTGAATGTAGACCTAAAAATCTTTACCAAATTATTAGCAAACAGACTTAATTTTGTTATTCGATCTTTAATCCCCCAAACCAAACTGGCTTCATCCAAGCAAGATTGGGAATAGACAACATTAGAAAAATAATTGATATTATTTACACTATTAATGAAAATAAGTTCCCTGCCGCCCTACTGTCTGTCGACGCGGACAAGGCCTTTGACCGTATTGAGCATCAGTTTTTGTTCAAGACAATGGAGAAAATGGGCATAATCAGCAATTTTTTTTAAATGGGTCAAAATTATTTATAAAAAAACTAATGCAGCTTTAGTAGTCAATGGGACACTTACTGGTAAATTTCAGCTTGGTAGAGGCACGAGGCAAGGGTGCCCACTCTCCCCTTTATGGTTTAATATAGGAATCGAACCCTTAGCTGCTATGATACGACAGGACAGGGAAATCTCTGGGATCAGGATAGGCAAAAAAGGATATAAAATCTCTCTTTACGCCAATGACATGATGGTGTTAATCAGTGAACCTCAAAGAACACTCCCTCTGCTACTCAAACGCATAGAAGAATTCAGCCAAGTTTCCGGCTTCAACATCACCAAATCCCAAGCACTCTTATTCCATATAACCAAATCTCAACAAGAGACACTAGTACAAATATCCCCTGTTAAACTAATGGAAACAGAACTCAAATACTTAGGCATTCAACTTGCTAGCAACTTAAATAAAATCTACTCAGCCAATTTCATCCCTTTGCTTAAGGAATGTGGGGGGAAATTAACAATTGGCATAAAGTTCAATGTTCATGGCTAGGAAAAATTAATTTGATCAAAGTGATGTTGCTACCAAAAATTTTATACTACATGCTTGCCCTCCCAATAGAACTACCAAAGGTTTTCTTTAGTAACATCAACAAATTATTCAATGAACTTATATGGGATAGAAAAAAAAACAGAGTAAGTTGCTCAATCCTTATAACCAATAAAGAACAGGGAGGAACTAACCTTCCAGCTATTAAGAGTTATTATGAGGTCTCTTATCTCCGAGCAATCAAACTGGTAAAAACCGGCCCAGAGCCCTTTTGGACACAAATAGAAAAAGATCAAGCTCATATAGTAGATCTTAAGGTAATTTTGATAGACCAAATAAGTACACAAAAACAAAAAAGTACACACCCATTTATAAATACGGCTCTGAGGATCTGGAACAGTATCATATTAAAGGCGGAGATACTCATGGGTAAATCCCTACACATCCCTGAAAAGCCTTGTTCAAAGTCAAGAAAAAAATGTAGTAGAATTATTAGGTCTACTGCGGAAGGAAAATATTTGTTTGGTAAAGCATGTGCTCAACAAGGAGGAATTCCTCACACAAAATGAAATAGAAACTTTAAAAAAAATGTTTTTGATTTTTTTTGACCTACTTTCAACTAAAAATTAGACTTACTAATCGACAAAGTACTAGACAACACTTTGTGAGACCAGCCACACCGATAGAAACACCGTTATTTGAACCATCAGGCAACAACAAAATTTTATCAAGACTCTATAGGGAAATTAAGATACCAATCTCCTGGATGCAGGTTACATCAGTGCCTGAGCAGACGAAATTATGGAACCATTTAGCAACTCTGAAATGTAACAATATGGAAGGTAATGACAAAAAGTTCCTCTTCCCTCCTGGATAAAACTATGTTATAGATGGTACCATACCCCAACTCTCCTCAAAAGAGCCAACATAATAGATACTAATTTGTGTTGGAGAGGATGTGAGGTAGAGGGAATGGCCTTACATTGTTGGTGGGATTGCTCCGAGATAATAACTTTATGGAGAGTGGATGGAGGGAATTGTAGGTGGGGTCATCCCGTTTAAAGCCAAAACGGCATTGCTGGGCATCTTCCCCAAGGGCCCATATATTGAAGAACGTGTACAAGCATGCCACCAGATCAGACTAGCAACTCTACACTCCATTGCTAAGGACTGGAGGGCTCTCTCCCCACCATAAGGAATGTAAGACAGAGACTAAGATTCATGATCATGATGGAAAAGACGATGGCAGAGGTACATTACAAACTACAAGATTTCTACGCTGTCCGGTCCAGATGTTGGGATATTATAAAAGGGGACATTGTCCCAAAGGACTCCACACTAACTAACCTGTTATTAGAAGACATGTAAGAAAAAAAGAGGACATACCTACCGTTGACGTTCATCCCCATTATGTTCTTCCTATGCCTTTGGAACAAGCTACGCTATGGCATACACCAGCTGGAATAAGAGTACAATTACATACTTCATAGTTTTAAAAAATAATTAATTTTGAGGTAGTCAATATGTATCCTTATGAGCTGATTACTTTTTGTTTGTTTGTTTCTTGTGTTTTGGTTCGTTTTTGTCGGTTTACGTGTAGCTGAATGCATCGTTAAAGACCATATTCAGTTCGTGGCTAAAATTGTAAGAGAGATATGACTGTAAAAAATGTGTCCAATGCTGAATGTACCAAGGAACTGAACACAATAAAGTTTATTTGAAAAGGGGGGGGGGGGGGGGGGGACTAAGCTGAATGAGAAGCAGGAGAGCATCTGTCCCTCTTGTACGTAATATCTTATGACTCATACCTAAGTTTTTTGTAATTATTTTGGGTTTTTGAACCTTCAAGATGGTGGCATCCATCCTGTTGTTTCTTTTACAGACAGATTTATCAGTTTAGTTCACTACATGGGAAGTTAATGGCCAAGAAACCGCTGGAATTTCTGACCTCTGCTTTAATACCGATTCCCCACTTTGTTGGCCCGACTTCTCCAAACCTTTCTCAGGCAAAACTCTCAATGACTTCACTGGCCCCTTTGCCAAAGAACCGTGAGATTTTGAAGAGATCCTCTAATTTAACATAAAGTGCTTTGCCAGCTGAAAGCCAGAGATAATCCTCGTTTGACGATAGCATTTTTCTTTGCATGCTTATTCTGATTTTGTTGGACAACATATTTGCTTTGGGTTCAAGAAGTCAAAAGCTGGAGGAATGTAACGATCAGGACTAAATATCTTGCTGAACATCTGCAGCTGGCGTGATGATGGGAGGCAAAAAAAAGTGTTGTGCAATGTTTGTTTGTATTAAATAAAGCATTGGATGTGTGGAATTTATAGTTTCCCTCTCCTCCCCCCTCCCCAAGTGCTCAGTAATAAAACAAATAGATAATTAGTTACTGAGATTTATTATCCCACCCTATCCCAAGAACTCAGGGCACGTCAAAACACACAAAATCATAAAGGCACAGATAAAACAAGTTGTAATTCCTTATCCCAAACTTCTTAAACCCTACATGCCAAATGCCCGGCCAAAGAAAAACATCTTGCATTTCCTCCGGAAGATGAGCAGGCTCAGACATTGATGAACCTCCAAGGGGAAGGAGTTCCATAGTGGTTAGGCAGCCACTAAGAACAACTCTCTGCAGGCTTTTGCTGTGCGCAGTACTCCTGGCTGACCTCAGAGGCCGTGAGGAGACATGAGGAGGAAACAGGTGGCCTTTCAAATCGGTGGGGCCCAAGCCATTCAGGGTTTTATAGATCAAAACCAGCCCCTTGAATTGTGCTGGAAAGCTATTGGCAGTCAGTGCAAACCCTGGGGCACCAGTGTGATGTGCTCCTGGCAACCCACCCCCAATACAAGGTGGGGCTGCCGCCTCTCCAAAGAGCCATCAAGGACATCCCCACGTCGATCGTATTGCAACCTGAGGGTTACGAAGGCATGGATGGCAGCGGCTAAATCAGAATCTTGTAGGATGGGTCGCAGCTTTCTCAGCAGGTGGAGTTGGCGAGAAGGGCTCCTAGTCGCTGCTGCAACCTGATATACCAGGCACAGCAATTTATTGCTAAACGCCGGGCAATTTGATTCAGGACCAATTGGAATCAATCCATTTGAAATCAAGCATTGAGCAAATGCCAGTCTTGGCTTGTATTATAACTGTTTGGTGACATATAAATCTGCTTCGTGGATATTAATCTGGTTTCTGTTGACCATTATTGTTGCTATAATTCTTATTGCAGTTGCACCTAAGCAACCCAGTTGGAGATCAGGTTCCCATTGTACGACTCAACATATAAACAAATAGCGGAGACAATGGGTGAAAACAAATGAGATGGAGGCAAGACGGATCTCCTGACCACTCTGGAGCCGGGAGCTACCACACTAGGCCGGTGGGGAGGGCAGTTCAAACGAGCACCCCCCAGGGAATCCAGACAGGGGGACTGCTGTCACAAGTCCCTCCACGCCATGGGCTGACTGAAGAGCTGTCCACATTGGGCAGGACTCCTGCTGCGCAGCAGGATTGGCTCCCAGGAGGAGCTGCCACCAAACAGCTGATTGGGGGACCCCAGAAGAACATTGTTTGGCAGCCAGGGTGAGCATGCTCCTCCAAGCCCCTGATCAGCTGTTTAGTGGCTAGGGTGAGCATGCTCCTCCAAGCCCCTGATCAGCTGTTTAGTGGCCAGGGTGAGCATGCTCCTCCAAGTCACCCAATCAGCTGTTTGGTGAGCCGAGTGAGCCTGCTCCTCCAAGCCCCCCTCGATCAGCTGTTTAGTGGTCAGGGTGAGCATGCTCCTCCAAGTCACCCAATCAACTGTTTGGTGAGCCAGGTGAGCATGCTCCTCCAAGCCCCCCTCGATCAGCTGTTTAGTGGTCAGGGTGAGTGCGCTCCTCCGGGCCTAATCCTCGGACCTCACCTTGCAGGAGGACTGGGCAGGGCCTAATAGAGGGGAGGAGACACGTTAGCCCAGATTAGCCTAGTTGGGCAAGCCTTAGCCTGCGCCGCATCACCAACTTTCTCCCGATGACGTGTCCAGTAGCAGCTGCCCACCTGTCTTCCCCAAGGCAGAAGTTGGCGAACATCTGGCGACCACCGAACTGATGAGCAGGTGACTTGTGGGTTACTACGAGCTACTCTCTTGTTTGTTTTCACCTAATGATATTGCTCTAGAAAGTCCACAATAGTATGGCCGCATCAGACCCATAATTGACATAACTGGCACAAACACCAGTAGCTGTAGCACCGAGAACAAAGATTAAAATGAACCCAGACAAAGTGAATGTGCATGGCGTTGGCAAGTGGATAATTATTGCCGGCTTCCATCATCTTGTACCATTTCAGAGTGGGCTAGTCTAACTCTTACAAAGGGAAAAGGGTGATAAATTAAATGAATGACTGTCAAAATGCTTTGCCTAATGCATACCTTAGCTGCACAACTTGTACCGGGTAATCANGGGGGGGGGGGACTAAGCTGAATGAGAAGCAGGAGAGCATCTGTCCCTCTTGTACGTAATATCTTATGACTCATACCTAAGTTTTTTGTAATTATTTTGGGTTTTTGAACCTTCAAGATGGTGGCATCCATCCTGTTGTTTCTTTTACAGACAGATTTATCAGTTTAGTTCACTACATGGGAAGTTAATGGCCAAGAAACCGCTGGAATTTCTGACCTCTGCTTTAATACCGATTCCCCACTTTGTTGGCCCGACTTCTCCAAACCTTTCTCAGGCAAAACTCTCAATGACTTCACTGGCCCCTTTGCCAAAGAACCGTGAGATTTTGAAGAGATCCTCTAATTTAACATAAAGTGCTTTGCCAGCTGAAAGCCAGAGATAATCCTCGTTTGACGATAGCATTTTTCTTTGCATGCTTATTCTGATTTTGTTGGACAACATATTTGCTTTGGGTTCAAGAAGTCAAAAGCTGGAGGAATGTAACGATCAGGACTAAATATCTTGCTGAACATCTGCAGCTGGCGTGATGATGGGAGGCAAAAAAAAGTGTTGTGCAATGTTTGTTTGTATTAAATAAAGCATTGGATGTGTGGAATTTATAGTTTCCCTCTCCTCCCCCCTCCCCAAGTGCTCAGTAATAAAACAAATAGATAATTAGTTACTGAGATTTATTATCCCACCCTATCCCAAGAACTCAGGGCACGTCAAAACACACAAAATCATAAAGGCACAGATAAAACAAGTTGTAATTCCTTATCCCAAACTTCTTAAACCCTACATGCCAAATGCCCGGCCAAAGAAAAACATCTTGCATTTCCTCCGGAAGATGAGCAGGCTCAGACATTGATGAACCTCCAAGGGGAAGGAGTTCCATAGTGGTTAGGCAGCCACTAAGAACAACTCTCTGCAGGCTTTTGCTGTGCGCAGTACTCCTGGCTGACCTCAGAGGCCGTGAGGAGACATGAGGAGGAAACAGGTGGCCTTTCAAATCGGTGGGGCCCAAGCCATTCAGGGTTTTATAGATCAAAACCAGCCCCTTGAATTGTGCTGGAAAGCTATTGGCAGTCAGTGCAAACCCTGGGGCACCAGTGTGATGTGCTCCTGGCAACCCACCCCCAATACAAGGTGGGGCTGCCGCCTCTCCAAAGAGCCATCAAGGACATCCCCACGTCGATCGTATTGCAACCTGAGGGTTACGAAGGCATGGATGGCAGCGGCTAAATCAGAATCTTGTAGGATGGGTCGCAGCTTTCTCAGCAGGTGGAGTTGGCGAGAAGGGCTCCTAGTCGCTGCTGCAACCTGATATACCAGGCACAGCAATTTATTGCTAAACGCCGGGCAATTTGATTCAGGACCAATTGGAATCAATCCATTTGAAATCAAGCATTGAGCAAATGCCAGTCTTGGCTTGTATTATAACTGTTTGGTGACATATAAATCTGCTTCGTGGATATTAATCTGGTTTCTGTTGACCATTATTGTTGCTATAATTCTTATTGCAGTTGCACCTAAGCAACCCAGTTGGAGATCAGGTTCCCATTGTACGACTCAACATATAAACAAATAGCGGAGACAATGGGTGAAAACAAATGAGATGGAGGCAAGACGGATCTCCTGACCACTCTGGAGCCGGGAGCTACCACACTAGGCCGGTGGGGAGGGCAGTTCAAACGAGCACCCCCCAGGGAATCCAGACAGGGGGACTGCTGTCACAAGTCCCTCCACGCCATGGGCTGACTGAAGAGCTGTCCACATTGGGCAGGACTCCTGCTGCGCAGCAGGATTGGCTCCCAGGAGGAGCTGCCACCAAACAGCTGATTGGGGGACCCCAGAAGAACATTGTTTGGCAGCCAGGGTGAGCATGCTCCTCCAAGCCCCTGATCAGCTGTTTAGTGGCTAGGGTGAGCATGCTCCTCCAAGCCCCTGATCAGCTGTTTAGTGGCCAGGGTGAGCATGCTCCTCCAAGTCACCCAATCAGCTGTTTGGTGAGCCGAGTGAGCCTGCTCCTCCAAGCCCCCCTCGATCAGCTGTTTAGTGGTCAGGGTGAGCATGCTCCTCCAAGTCACCCAATCAACTGTTTGGTGAGCCAGGTGAGCATGCTCCTCCAAGCCCCCCTCGATCAGCTGTTTAGTGGTCAGGGTGAGTGCGCTCCTCCGGGCCTAATCCTCGGACCTCACCTTGCAGGAGGACTGGGCAGGGCCTAATAGAGGGGAGGAGACACGTTAGCCCAGATTAGCCTAGTTGGGCAAGCCTTAGCCTGCGCCGCATCACCAACTTTCTCCCGATGACGTGTCCAGTAGCAGCTGCCCACCTGTCTTCCCCAAGGCAGAAGTTGGCGAACATCTGGCGACCACCGAACTGATGAGCAGGTGACTTGTGGGTTACTACGAGCTACTCTCTTGTTTGTTTTCACCTAATGATATTGCTCTAGAAAGTCCACAATAGTATGGCCGCATCAGACCCATAATTGACATAACTGGCACAAACACCAGTAGCTGTAGCACCGAGAACAAAGATTAAAATGAACCCAGACAAAGTGAATGTGCATGGCGTTGGCAAGTGGATAATTATTGCCGGCTTCCATCATCTTGTACCATTTCAGAGTGGGCTAGTCTAACTCTTACAAAGGGAAAAGGGTGATAAATTAAATGAATGACTGTCAAAATGCTTTGCCTAATGCATACCTTAGCTGCACAACTTTTACCGGGTAATCAAGATGTCGGTCGTTTATGAAAAGAGTCTCTTGCTCCAGCATCTAAGATGATGGATTTAGGTGCCCTCCCGTACGGCATTGCACAACCGCCCAGGGGTGCAAATGCAGGCAGGGAGAAACCCAGCTTCTTCTGAAGTGTCAGGAATGTAGAAAGGTGAAGTAGATCTGTCAGAGAGGCCTGTCTTGGGACAGCACAATCAACTCCTCGTTCCCACCAGACATGACCTGGGTGTTGAGGCAATATTCAGTTTGAATGACAATATTGTAAGACGCATGCGATAATTGGCGCTGCCATTCTGTCAGCAGTGAAGGCTTAACTTTCCATTGACTTTAATGGGTGAGGATCACACCCTACAGGCTAGGGAGCTGTTCTTTACTTTTTCTCATGATCAGGGACCCGCATTCACTGCGTTTTCCTCCTTGGCAGCAAGGGGGGAAATACAGTGAACCCAGGTCCCTGCATCTAATACTAGAACTAAGGCCGCTTTCAGACCGGCCCACCCCACCCCACCCCCCACGTGTTCTGGCTGTGGAAGGAAATTCACAGCCAGGATATGCGCGGGGATCGGCCGGTCTGAAAGCCACCCCACACGCGGCTTTGCCGGCAGACATGCGCAGGGTTGCAGAGCTGGATTTCCTGCTCTGTATCCCTGCAGGTGTCCGCCAGCAAAGGGGGCAGGGGAAGGTCTGAAAGCGGCCTGAGAGACACCCTCTGAGATTAACTGGCAGCAAATTTAAGACAAATAACAGGAAGTATCGTTTCACTCAACTTTACAATTAACCTGTGGAATTCGTTACCCGAGGATGTCATTAAGTCCGATAGCATAACGATAGTCCAAGCCACTTATCGATGGGGTCACCATCTGCCCCGTTCCCCAAGCCCGTAGCTTGGGCTTCGTCTTCGATACTCAACTTCCTTTAAACCTCACATCGACGCCGTCGCCAAGTCCTGTCGCTTCGCCCTCCACAACATCGCTCGGATTCGCCCCTTTCTCTCCGTCTCCTCAGCCAAAACCCTTGTTCACGCCATGGTCATCTCTCGCCTTGACTACTGCAACCTCCTCCTTACTGGCCTCCCCTGCCCTCCCCTGTCCCCCCTTATCTCCATCCAAAACTCCGCTGCTAGGGTCATCCACTCTGCCCGTCGCTTCGACCATGTGCAGCCTCTCCTCTCCTCGCTTCACTGGCTCCCCCTTCCCGAACGCATCCTTCACAAACTCCTGGTGTTCACTTATAAATGCCTTCACAACCTGGCTCCCCCTTACCTCTCAGCCCTAGTCTCCTTACGCACTCTCCGCTCCTCCTCTGTCCCCTCCCTCGCTCTCCCTCGTCTCCCCTGCTCCCCTAACCGCCATCGCCCCTTCTCCCTTGCTGCCCCCCACGCCTGGAACTCCCTCTCTGCTCACATCCGCCTCGCCCCCTCTCTCCACACTTTCAAATCCCTCCTCAAAACCCACCTCTTCCTCGCCGCCTTTCCCGATGCTTGTTAGAACTTTCCTTTCAATTTTTACTGCCTGCCCTCCCCGCAGACTCCTGCCTAACTGCAACCAAACCAAGCACGTGCACCTGAGACTTCGCATCCACTTGAACGTTATTGATCCCTCTGTCCCCTCTCCTTGTCTCTCCCTCCGTGTCTATTAGATTGTGAGCCGTAGGCAGGGACCGCGTCATTCTTATTGTTCTGTAAAGCACCAGGTACACAGCTGGCGCTATACAAATGCTTATAATAAAATAATAATAATAATATAATAATAAATAATTAATAATAAATAAATAACTGGTTTCCAATAAAGGATTAGATAAATTCTTATTTATTTATTTAAACAATTTTCTATCCTGGTTTCCACCCCTCCTGCTCCAGGCAGCCCAGGGCGATTCACATCGTTAAAAACACATAAAATCCATAACACAATAAGAGAAGGAAAACACCTTCCCCATCCAGATCATGAATAATCGCCCCAGCTGTGGGAGAAGGATCCCAGCGCCTCACCTTAACCTGCATCTTGTTAAGAACATAATTACATAAGTGCCATATACCGGGTCAGGCCAATGGTCCATCTAGCCCAGCATCCTGTCTCCGACTGTGGCTAGCCTCAGTCGCCTCAGCAGAGCGGGTTACAACGGAGTAATCCATTTTCATGCCATGTACAAGGGTCTTGTACCCCCGACCGACCCAACTAGGAGCCCTTAATGGACCTGGTTGCCAGAAATCCATGCAGTCTCTTTTTGAAGCCTGCTACGCTCCTGACCTGGACACCCTCCTCCAGCCAGGAGTTCCAGACGTTTATTGTGTGTTGGGTGAAAACGTTCTTTTTATTCGTTTTAAATCTGCTCCGTGCTAACTTCATGGAGTGACCCCTGGTTCTGCTGTTTTTAACAAGGGTAAATAGCAGCTCCCGATTCACCTGTCCCCACACCCACACCTTTCCCAATAAACGCCTAGCATGTCCCCTCTCAGTCGACTCTTCTCCAAGCTGTAGAGCTCTAACCTATCAAGCTTTTCCTCAGACAGGAGCCGCTCCATGCTTCGAATCATTGTTGTTTCCCCTTCTCTGGGCCTTTTCCAGTTCCACGATGTCTTTTTTGAGACGGAGCGACCAGAACTGGACAGAGAATTCCAGGCGCAGTCGCACTTGTTCCTTGCACATCCTGCGGTAAGCATCGGCGCCTCTCCCTTCCGGTTAGCATCAGCCGCTGGGTCCAAGGGCCACCTCCCAGTGATGGTGCCAGGGGTTCTAGAACCCAGCTCCTTGAGGGCACAGAGCCAGCACCTTACCCCCATGCACCACCCGCATCCAAGAAGCCCAGCCCAGGGAATAAGATCTTACCGAGCGCAATCCAGCCCGAGGATTAGGGTGGCCACCTGTGCACATTTGTAAGGAACCTTAAAAATGTGCCTCAGTGGCAACCCTACCAAGGAGGCCAGGGGAAGAGGAGGCTGCTGTCATTGGCCTTCCTCCTGGATTTAGTTTCTGTTCCTGCCACCTTTCTCATCTGAGCAATCCGTTGCCAAGACCTTTGCAGACAGACCGCTTCAGTGATGCTCCGACCCTGCCTGCCCTCAAGCCCAGCCTAGCTTGCTCCCACCCTCCTGGATTCCGCCCTGCAACCCCAAGAGCTATCTCCTTCTCTGTGACCCCTTACCCTGGAGACTGACTTTGAACCTTGATCGCCCCCTTAGATCTGCTGCCCAGCCAGACCCCGTCCTGCAAAAACAAGGTTCCGATCCTACAAAGCATGACAGATAGAGAGAGAAAGAGAGGGGTGGGTGGAAGGGAAGTGTCAGAATGCAGCTCTGCTGTGGATTTCAGGGGCTGGAGGGAAGCTCTGTCCCTGACAGAGGCCTAGCTGTGTCTGGAACACGTCAGCCTATTTATCTGAGCATTTAAACATGTAACTAGCAACCATGTGTTGGCTAAAGTACATTAAACATATCTATGTCCATGTTAGCCCCTCCTGCAGACATGCCCCAAACCACTTTTACATTTCTGTGGGTGGTGTGTCAAAATATTTTATAATTACTACAGATAAAAGACATAGCAAAGATAGAGCTTATTTTTTTTTTTTTTTTTTTTAATGACAGCTTTAAAAAAATGTAGACAGGCAGCTATTTTAAAAGCACACCCCTAACCTATTACAAAGGAAAAGCTAAGGAGGGGCTGGGTCCTTATAGGA
This sequence comes from Sphenodon punctatus, assembly GCA_003113815.1. Taxonomy (NCBI): domain Eukaryota; kingdom Metazoa; phylum Chordata; class Lepidosauria; order Sphenodontia; family Sphenodontidae; genus Sphenodon; species Sphenodon punctatus. The sequence goes on from QEPC01001131.1 coordinate 1,232,110, forward strand.
GACGGGGCACTCAAAGGTCATGTAGCCCAGCCCTCTGCCCCACTGCCAAGAATCGCCATTTTCTAACCATCTGCTCAGAAAAAATCATCTAACAATATCCGGGAGAAAGCGATTCATCTCAAGAGTTTGCTGGGTCCGGCTATTTTGAACGTACAGGGCGAACGTGCAGGTTGTCGACATCCTACAAGGTTGCTCACTGAAGAGTAAGGTTGTTGGATCAAGATGTAAAAAATAAGGGCCGTTTCAGAGCTGCGTGGTTCTAAAGAAGGGCTGCCCAGTATTTCCTAGGGAGTTGTGGGGTGTCTGAAATATATTCAAGGGGGCTCTGAGGCTCTAAATAAGGGCTCTCCATATTTTATTTATTTGTTTTATTTATTTCATGGCAGGTAACAATGTATATGGTACAAGTAAAACCCATACAAATGCAAACTGCCTAAGATTTTAAAAATTCCCATGCATATCAGCTCTCCAGATCTTATCCCTGCCAAATGCCTGACTAAATAAATTGCTCTTTCATTGCCTCAAAAAATGCTCCGGCTTTGATGAACCTCCAGGGGAAAGGAGTCCCAGAGCTGCAATGACCGCAGGGGCAGATCCAGAATTTGAGGGCTGAGGCGATCCCGCAGGTAGGTCCGGCCAAGGCCATTTAGATGACCTCTGAGGTCCCTTCCAAGATTCTATGCAGTCAGGGGGGATGAGACCTTGGGGGCTGCTGGCGCATTTTAAGCCCACCACACCACCACTTCCCAAGCTACCGGGGAGTTGGCCTCTGATCAGTGAGGCTGTTGCATTGCCTGCTGCAGAAGTTGAAATAAGAACATAAGAAGTGCCATACTGGGTCAGACCAACGGTCCATCGAGCCCAGCATCCTGTCTCCGACAGTGGCCAGTCACGGGGGTCTGGGAGAAGCCCCCAACAGGTCACAATGGGGGATCCATTCCCTGTGGGGCATCCCCAGGCTCCCGACAGTAAAGGGTTTTGTTCCCCAATCCTATCTGGCTAATAGCTGCTAATGGAACTATCTTCCAGAAACTTGTCCAAACCTCTTTCATACTCAGCTCTAGTACTGGCTTTGACCACCTCCCCTGGCAGTAAATTCCACAACCTAATTGTACGCTGAGCGAAAAAATTATTTTGTCTGTTTTTACTCTGCCCCCTGTGAGTTTCATGGAGTGTCCCCTAGTTCTAGTACTAGCTGAGAAATACTGCCCAGGCAAAAGTGTTTTAAAATCCAGCTAGCAGAACCAGGCAGCGACTTTGTATTTAAGGAGAGAACGAAGCCAAGTTTAAGAGCAGGGACTAGAGAAAGGAGGTGTTGTGTTGGGTTTGATTCCCCTCACTTTCTCTTCACTGCTAGATCCTCCCCTAGGACGGCTTCCTCTTGCAGTCCCTCCTCCTTCTGCCTATCGATCTTATATAACCCTCCAAAACAGCCTGCCTTCTGCAGTTTGTCCAGAGACTCTGAACTTTGCAGTTCTCTCCCTCAGCAGCTGGGAAGGCTTCACGAGAAGGGGCTCATCATGGGTAAGGACCAGCTCTCTGCTTGGCTGCAGCAGATCTCCCTGCTGGCTTGCTTGCTAGCTAATCTCAGAACCGTCTGCAGCCTCTGAACTTTAAAACTTACTAAAAAAACTGCCTAACGGGCTTGCTTGTTGCACAATCCCCAAGAAGAGAAGTGAAATTCAGCGTGGGGCTTAACGCTTGGCATATTGGGCTGGTTGATTTTTTAATTATTTTTTTTTTAAAGTTTCTTGAACTCTCAGAGTTAGATTATTTTTAAAATGCCTCAAGCACTGTCTGCTTGCTTTTAGCCTTGCTTAGGGATGGGAAGATCTGATTTCTATTGCTCCGGATTATTCCGATTCCGGCGCAAGAACCGATACGCCTTGCATCGCCCATTGAAACGAATAGGTTTGGTTTCCCATTGACTTCAAATTTTCCCGTTGAAGTCTATGGGGCGGGGGAAATACAAACCAATTCTGATCCAACGCAATTCCGAAGCAACTGAATCCGATTCCAATTTTAATCCGGTTTTTATTTTCCATCCGATTTCCCATCCCTGCTGTATACTTGTTGCTATAACTTGATTGATTGATTGATTGATTAGTGTAAAATATTCCCCAGCCCAACTCCTTTTAAAAGGAAGACAATCAGGTGATGAGGGAATTTAACTTTTTATTGATTTTAAAAAGGAGCCGCAATATTAAACAGCAAACTTTGCTGGGAAGCTCTTTGGAGAGACAGATTGCTGGGGTATCCGGTTTTAGATGTAAATACGTTGCCCTCTAATGTTTACCAGTCACGCGCAAGGGTGTTCTTTCCATGGTTTGTAAAAAGGTGCTTAAAGACTATGGAATAAATGACATGACTTTGCAAACCTGGACCTGGGTAGCTTTATTTCACCGCTCTGGTGCTTTTTGTACTTCTGACGGCATAAGTGGTGAGAAGAAAATCTTTATAGTCTCTCCAGGCTTTCTCGGTGACAGAAGAAAGAATGCTTTAATAGCAATAAACCAACCAAATATAGGCACCGTAGAACCTTTTCCCTCCCAAGGGCCACTTTGAAAATTACTACAAACTCCGAGGGCTGCTTAGAAGTTTGGGGTGGGGGTGCTTGAGGGGTGCGGTCAGGAAACGGAGAGTCCAGACTAGACTAGATCATGGATCCGTCTCCTCTCCTTGTGGGACGGCCCCTCCTCTCTGCTCCCTTCCCCTGAGCTCCGTCTGTCAGTGCTTTGGGGTAGCGTAGGAACTAGATCCGGGGGCCAGATCCAGGAACTGGGAAGGGATCGAATAAAAACTAGCCGTGGGCCTGAGGTTCCCCCACCCTGCTGTAGACGTTTAGAGAGTGTTTGCCTAGAGCAGAGGAGAGACGCTTTCTTCCACGCGGAGAGCGCGTTGAAAATTAGCAAAAGCTTCACGGGCTGCATAGAATCTGGGGGTGCTTAGGGGGAGGCGCGCTCTGGAAGAGGAGGGTCCAGATCCTGGGTCTGCGCCATGGGTCTGCTTCCTGTCCTTGTGTCTGCGCTAGGGATGGGAGCCCAGAGGGAACTCCAGATCCAGAGCTTAATTCCAGATACACAGTACAGATCTGTAATGAAATCCATTTTTAAAAATTAAAAACGGTGCATGTGGGAAATGGCCGCCAGACCGGTCTGTGCCATGCACCGCCTTTTTCAAAATGGCAGCAGCATCACCGGCATTTTGGAAAAGAGAAGCCAGTTTGTGCACAGGCAAGATTGCCACTGGGCATGTACGGACTGATTGCCCTTTTCCAAAGGGGCAGAGATGCTGCTGCTGCCGCGTAAGAAAAGGCTGCGCATGTGTCGAACGGTCCGGTGGCCATTGGCGCATGCGCGGATATTCTGTTGTATTATTTAATAGATTGTAAACTGAATTACAACGCGCCGCTTGTGGTTGGGCACGGAGTGATAATGGATTAATCCGTAAGTGCCCATTATGAGCAGTTACAGATTATACTAATCCGTGATGCCCATCCCTAGCGCGTGCCCTCATCTCTGCTCCCTGCTAGTGCGTGCCCTCATCTCTGCCCCCTGCTAGTGCGTGCCCTCATCTCTGCCCCCTGCTAGTGCGTGCCCTCATCTCTGCCCCCTGCTAGTGCGTGCCCTCATCTCTGCCCCCTCCTAGTGCGTGTCCTCATCTCTGCCCCCTCCCTCCGAGTTCACTCTGTCTCTCTTTGGGGAGCCAGGAACAGAAAAGAAGCCAAATAAAAATGTTGCTGCATGCCGCATTTGGCCCCCCTCCACCCCTGGCCTAGAGCGATCCATTTAATATAGAGGAAGAAATGGCTACTGTTGTGTAAAAGCACGAGCCTGGCATGATTGCCTGTGGGTTAGGGTGAAAGGAGAAAGTTTGATGTGAAGGCTTTTTGTAGACAGAACCTTTAGTCTCCTTAGCTTTGGGCTGGGGTTGGAGCTGGTTTCCCCCTCTCCTCAGAGGGTGTGGTGCGGAGGGCTCTCTCCTAGTCCTTTCTTGCTGGTATTATGCCTCAGCGCCTTTTCTTACAACTGTTAGATCCTTAAAATAATTGCCCCTGTAATCCTCAGCTTTACGTGCTCTTTCAGAGGTTTCTCTTGGACTATACAGTGTCATAGAACTAGCTTGTTTGGCCACCTCCTTTTAATATGTCATCTGTTAAGTCAAACATATTTCTGTGGCACGATAGGAGAAAGCTGCCAGTTGGTTTGAATTGCAGCGACCGACCAAAGATCTTCAGCGGAGGCTCCAGTAAACACGACCTTTCGGCACGAAGAGCCGTGCCAGCCAATTTCGTTGGATTGGCTATAGGGCTCGTCGTAAAGGAGAGCACTGCAGAAATTGGGTTAAATGTAGCCTCACTTTGGGAAGCAAACGTTGCTCTGCTACTCGCGGGGATGGGAGGGGAGAAAGCTGATTCCCTTCTGTAGTGGAGGGTCCCAAACTGTCGGTGGGGTCAGGATCCTTCCTGACAGCCAGTTGGCAAAGTTTGTTCGTCTTTAGGAAGGGCTGCGCATTCAGGTTCCGAGAAAACACAAATAAACACAAAAGCCATGTTCGGTTTCTGCATTTGAGACACAAATACCGGGGCTATATATTCGGGTTCCGGGTGACCCACAAATTTACCCCGAAACGGGGTACGTGAGGTCTCAAAAGCTGAGCTGCCTGCTATGAAGCCTGTCGTGAGCGGCGCCCCCTGCTGTTTCAGAACTGCGGCCTCCGGCGCCGCAGCCAGGCTCCAATACAAGATACAAATCAAGACAAATATTTAAACCCCAGACACAGATACTTGACCACATGCACAGCGCTAGTCTTTGGTGCTATTTGGCTGGGAGGGGAGGAAGGGGGGGTCCCACAGGATAATGCTGAAGTCTCAAAATAGGTTAGCACATAGGGTTGCCATATATGCACATTTTCCCAGGACGCTTATGAAAAATCCATATTGCAGGGCCTGCATTGGCGCCTAAGGGACCCAAAACATGTATTTTTCATAAGTGTTCTGGAAAAAATTGCATATAAGGCAACCCCAGTTGCACAGGCAAAACTATGGAGTCACTGTTATTAATCAGTAATTACTAATGATTAATTATTATTTATTAGTTATCAATTATTAATCACCAATTATCAATTACTACTTACTAATTAATTAGATTATTAATTTTTATGCATTTATATAGCACCAACAATGCTCCTGGTGCTTTACAGTCATCAGGTATAGTCAGGATACCCGCCCCATCAACCTTACAATCAAGGTGGGGGTGCAAGTTGTAAATTGGTTACCGTTGGTCTTTCTGGCTTTCAAGACCTGGCTGGACAGACTTCTAGTACAGAGATGGGAAACCTCAGGCCCCGAAACCCAATGTGGCCCGCGGCTAGTTTTAATTTGGCCCCTTCCCATTTCCTGGATCTATCTCCTACCTCCAAGTACTGACAGACGGAGCTCAGGGGAAGGGAGCAGAGAGACGGGGCAGACCCACAGGAGAGAGGGACAGATCCATGATCTGCACCCTCCTCTTCCCGAGTGTCCCCCCTCCCCAACTTCTGCTTGGCCCTTGGAGATTGGGTTACCCTTGACTTTAGATGGGGGGATCTCAATAATCCCGCGTTCCTTGTGAAAGAGTCCTTGTCGAAGTGGCACAAGCAAGTATGCTGGAAAACACTGAGTAACGTTTGTCCCTCTAACACTCTCTTCCTTAACGCAGATTAGGTAAGGAGTTGTCCCTCAAAACGGCAGTTTGTGTTTACTGGGCCTTGCAACATTTTATCCTGGAGGCCAAGATGGTTTTTATGACCCCATTAAATGTTGTAAGTCTATAAAGTTCCTCTTTACGCTAACCGCTGGCAACCGCCACCCATGGACCTGTTTGCTGAAACTGCCTCAGGCAGGCATCCGAGAGCCTCTGTAGCAGTAGCGCCCAAATTGCCAGAGCATAAAGATGATGGCAGAGTTCCACTTTGGCTGCCGTGCTGCCTGTGGGGCGGCCCGTCCTTCTGAAATCAGTAAGGAGATTCTGGCGTGAGTGGATTGACGACTGCAACTTAAGCAGCGCTTAACTTGTATTTAACAGAAGAAAAAGAAATGTATGAAACATCTCCCCAATCCTTTTAAATCCCTCACGTAACAAAGGTCCACTGGGCAGCGGCGTAACAATACATGGGGCGTGGTGACCCCCATTCACGGGGGGTCCCCCTTGCTGCCCTCCTATTGGTTCCCTGCTGGGGAAATCCCGCCGTGCGCCTGTCTGACACACAGAACCGCCCACCTGCCAGCCGCCACTAGGGGGGCCAGATATGCAACGCTTAGAGGACACCTACAGAAATACAGGTTTCGGGGCTCCCCCTCAACAAGGGCCTTCTCTGCCTCCGCTGCCATGGACTGGGGCAGGGGCAGGCCAATTTCCCCAGGACACTTATGAAAAATACATGGTGCAGGGCCTGCATTGGTGCCTAAGGCCAGTGTATGGATTTTTCATAAGTGCCCTGGGAAAACTGGCCTGACAGTGTTAGGGGGGTGGACGGGAGGCAGCGCAGCAGTGGTGCCCTACAGCGGTGGGAGTGGAGGAGTGCAGCAGGGGGGTGGCAAGGGCCCTGGGGAGGGGGGGCAGGTAAGTGCTTGGGCGGGGGGTCAGTAATTTGATTTCCCCAGCGCCCTAGTAGTTACACGCCTGCCTCTGGCTTGGTTTGCATTTCCGGGATACAGATGATCGTTGCCTCGACAATGCTGGAATGCCTGGCAGGTAATTCGGTGAAACGGTTCAATTCCTTGCAAAGCAGCCGGGAAGCGACAGGAGCGGTTTCCTCTCCCCCCCCCTCCCACCCTTGGCTTCCTCGGCAAGTCAGTGGCAGAGCTCCAAACAGACCTCGGGCGCCTTAACTCCGTCCTCGCTTCTACTTACTAGACTAGGAAATGCTGACTTCACTCTTTGAAGACCATGGATGATGCCTGGGGTGGCATCCGCCCTATAGTCCCCGTCCCCCAATATTTTCAGCTACCTCTTCTGCTCCCCCCACTGCCACGGAAATAAAATAGCTTTGCATGATGCGTAGAGCAATCTCACCTCTTCAGCGACCGTCTTGCCCAACCCCCTTTGCTCCCCCAAACTAATTACTAGGGCAGCGCATTAGGGTTTCAGTCAAACACAAAAAAAGCCCATTTCAGGGCCTGCATTCAAAACACAAACACTTAGGGCGGTGTATTCGGGGTCTGAAGGAACACAAACATTTCCTGGAAAATGTAGTCTCCGCGGTCCCAGACCGGACCCCCAAACCTGCAGCACAGATCTCTGCCTTGGAGCCGGGCTGCTCTCTGACCCCTTTCCTTACAGACCTGTCAAAATGGCGGCGTCTCCCCTGCACTTGTGCTCCAAAATAACCCACATTATGGGAGCCCTGGTCACTGCGTTTTCCACATTGTCAACCGTTGGGGGAAATGTAGTGAACACAGCTCAAGACACAAACACAAACAAACAGAAATACTAACGTACCAGTACGGCTACACATAATTGACCCTGTGAACAGCGCTACTATTTACTCTAGTGTTGTCTTTTTGCTGATTTATTTACTGATTGATCGATTAGCATTTTTACCCCACCTTTTCCCAAAGGTGCAGGGCGGCGTACAAAAATATAACATACAATTAAAACATTAAACTACAATTCAGAGGGGGGGGGAAATCAAACAACCCTCCCCGTTCCAACCCCAATACATCAACCCTCCCACGTAATCCCTATCCCCATCCGCCAAATGCTTTACTAAACAGAAACGTTTTGCAGCGCCTCTGAAAACCGCCCAGGCCAGGCTCGGACTCAAGAGGGCCTCCAGGGTGACCTTGTGCAGCCTACAACTTTGCCGTTTAGAGTGGGTTTTAAAATCTAGGATTAAGAAAGGCTTTCTTGCTGACCTGAGATGGTAAGAGGCTATTTCCTAGCCTCAAATTAAAGGCCTCTCATGCTTTCTATGAGATGTTGAAAATTATTATTATTATTATTATTAACATTTATATAGCGCCAGCAATGTACCTGGCACTTACAAAGGATAAGATAGACATGGTCCCTGCTCGAGAACTTACGATCTAAAGATGTCTCTTCTTGGAAACCTGCTTCTGTTCTCTGGGAATTTACTAGCCGTAGGAGGGAGGGTGGCAAGCCTTACACCTTCATCATGTGTTCGCTGAGTGAGTTTGATTCATTATTATCTTTAAAGGGGCAGTAAAAGTTACAGAACCCCCATCCCTCAAAGAATAGCCTCTAGTTTGCAGTGTGTGCTGTTCATGCGAGACTCCACCGGGGCAGGGAATGAGTCTCCAGGACGTTTTAAAAAGCCAACTTGCAGCCGGTCAAGCTGGAAGCCCCAAATCAGTGGTCTCTTTGGAAAGCGTGGTGGCTCTAAATCACTTGGGAGTCTTTAACCCCGCTCTTGTGTTTTAAATTGCAGAGAAACATGGATCATGTGGCCCTGGATACAAGACTCCTTTGGATGCCATGAAAGGTAAGGGCTGTCAGCCTAGGGGAGCTGCCAAGGCACATTTTTAAGGAACGCTTATGAAAAACGCATATTTTTTTTCATTTCATTTGACTGTGATTTCAGCGACGGGAGACAGGGCTGGATTTTTTCAGCTCTGTCTCCTGTCGCTGAAATCACGGCAGAAATGGGCTAATCCCATTTTTTTTAAAAACCCAGGAGCAGAACTTCCCGTGCCTCCCCCTAACATGTTGTACGGCCTGCATGGGCACCATAGCAACGCAGGCCCCCGAACATGGACTTTGATAAGCGTTCCTTGAAAATGTGCCTAGGTGGCGACCCTACGCCCACTTGTTAGCGTTAAACGCTGTGTTGTATGGAAAGCGCTCCGAGTGCCAGGGCGGGGTGTGCGTGTGCTATATCGAAATGAAGATTAATGACAATTCACTCCACCCTCAGACCCAGGGCGTTGAAGAGGTAGCGGTTATGCTCTCTCTCTCTCTCTCACTCAGGATTAAGCCTTAGAAAAAGCACCTTTTATGTGACCCCTGTCCAGTTCCTGGATCTGCCCCCTGGATCCAGTTCCTGCCCCCAAGCCCTGACAGACTGAGCTCAGGGGAAGGGAGCAGAGAGGAGGGACCTGCCCACAAGGGGTGAAATCAGACCTGCACGTAACTCCACTTTAACATTTCTTAGGCATGTTGCTGTATTTCTTAGGCAGGCTGTATTGCAGCCCTGCAACATGCATAAGCAATGTTCAAGTGCAGGTCTGTTTTCACCCCAGGAATAGGGATGGACGTTCGGATGAAATTACAGATTCAGATCCTTTATGGATTTGGATCTGTAATTTCTGGATTTAATTACAGATTCAGATTTAAATCCATAAAAAATTGTTTTAATGAAAAAATGTTTTAAAAATCACCGCGCATGCACAAAATGGTTGTTGGGCCATTCTGCGCATGCTGCGCAGCCCTTTTCCAAAACAGCAGCCATTTTGGAAAAGGGCCACTGGGCATCTACAGAACAGCTGCCCTTTTCCAAAATGGCGGTGACACCGCTGCTGCCATTTTGGAAAGGGTTTCGCATGCACAGAACAGACCTTTGGCCGTTTTGCGCATGCACAATGATTTTTTAAAAATATATATTTTATATATCTCGGTGCTTACCCCGTGTCTGAAGGCTGTGGGGGATTGGATGAGGGTGAGCCGACTGAGGCTGAATCCTGACAAGACGGAGGTGATGTTGGTGGGTAAGCCGATGGAGGTGGCGGCCCGCCTCAGTGACGGAGTCTGTCCTCCATTGGTTTCCCAGGTTCGAAGTCTGGGGGTGCTCCTCGACGCGCAGCTCCGCCTGGATATCCAGGTGGAGGCTTTGGCGAGGAGCGCCTTCCGCCAATTACACCGGGTACAACGGCTCCGGCTGTATGTCTCAGACTCTGACCTGGCCACCGTCATCCATGCTTTCATCACCTCCAGGTTGGACTACTGTAACGCGCTCTACGTGGGGCTACCCACGGTGACGGCTCGGAAGTTGAAGCTGGTGCAGAATGCGGCGGCCCAGCTTTTGGTGGAGCTGGGCCGCCGGGAGCACATTACACCGGTGCTCCGTTCTCTGCACTGGCTGCCGGTGGTTTTCTGGGCCCGATTCAAGGTGTTGGTTTTGGCTTATAAAGCCCTAAACGGCCTAGGCCCTGCCTAGCTGCGGGACCGCCTCACCCCCGGGCTTTGGATCGGCCCCTGCGGTCATCCGGGGGTGCCCTGCTCGAGGTCCCCCGAGTCTTCCGGGGGGCCACACAGGGGAGGGCATTCTCAGTGGCCGCCCCGTGGCTGTGGAACTCCCTGCCGGTGGGGGCCCGGCTGGCTCCTGATCTCCCCTTGTTGTAAGAGCTGGCTGTTCCGCCAGGCGTTTAGCGAGGGAGATGACTGATGGGTGGGGGTTTGGGTTTGAGTGGGGTGGGCGAGGGGGTGGTATTTGGTACCTCCTTTTAAAGTTGTTTTTATATTTACATGATGTGAGCCTCCCCGAGCTGCCTGAGACGGGAGGGGCGGGCGAATATATATTTAAAATAAATGAATAAATATTTTTAAAAATTTAAATACCAAGGCTGAACCTCCTCCTTCAGTTTTTTAAGTAAGGGGAGAAAGTTAGCAGAGTATAAGTTTTTTGTCTTTTTTGTTAACGTGACCCCTAAATATTTCAAACCCGACTCACTTACTGGGAATGGTGACATTTGTTTTAATTGCGCCTCCTGTTCAGGCCCCTCTCCAAATACTAACGCGAAGGACTTATCTTTATTGATTGAGTACCCCGAGATTCTCCCGAATTTCTCCATCACCCGCAATAGTTCCGGCAATGTCTCCCTGGGGTTGGTTATGTAAACCAATAAATCATCCGCGTACAGAGAGAGCTTAGTTTCTAAGCCTCCAATCCGAACCCCTTCTATTTTCTTATTCTGTCTGATTGCTGCCGCCAAGACTTCCAGTACTAAGTTGAATAGGAGGGGCGACAAAGGGCATCCCTGTCTGGTTCCTCT
>QEPC01001131.1:1253056-1265087 GCA_003113815.1 Sphenodon punctatus
GCTCCTTTTATTCCCCGCATTTCTCCCAGGAGCTCCTTTCTTAATCTCAGAATGAGATTCCTTATTGGGGTCCCTTGGGCCTCTGCGTCAGTTTCTGAACCCTCTGAGTCTGCCTCAGCCACATGCAACTCTGGCGCCCTTTTCCTGCTCGGCATGCCTTGTCCCCGCTCTCCACGTGCAGCGGGGATTGCGCTGCCGCTTCTCCGGTCCCTCCCCTCATCCTCCTTATTACTTCTTTTTTCCCTTTCCTTGGGGCTTACCCCAGGGCGTCCCAGGTCCTGCTCCTCACCCTCCTCGGCCTGTTCTGAAGCTTCCGATGGCGCTGATTCCTCCCCCGCATCGGGGTTTTTTGGCGCCATTTTTAATCCGCCCGAGGTTTCAGCTCGCTCCATAGGCCCCGCTCTGTCCCTCCGGTGACAGTACCGCTCAAGCCCGTTTGCTTGGGCACTTTTCTGCCTCCCCTTCTGTTTGTTAGGCATACCTTGACCTTTTTTTTGTAGTTTTATTCTTTTTTTAGCTCTGTTGGCTTTTTTTTACGCTGGTGGGTGCGGAGCTCGGTTTTCTCCTGCCTACCCTGATCGGCGCATGCGCGGTCTCCCCAATGTTCGTGATTTTAATGGAGAGTATGAACCACCTTAACTATAGAGCGGTTCCTGTGGCTCTATAATACCTTGAATAGTGCGACATTTCTTATAAAAAATAGTTAAAAGGACATCCTAGCATCAAAAGAGGCAATGAACTTGCTTGATGGTGGAAGACAGAGTTTAAAGTTACCTTTGGGATTGGATTGGCCATATCCTGGTTAATAATTAATGTGGGGGAATAGTGTCAAGCTTTGAAAATTTCAGTCTACGTTTCCTTTGTGTACAATGGCAACACTCACCCTCTCGCCTTTCCATTTGGGTTAGTTTTTCAAAACCGCCCATGCTGCAAGCCCAAGACCAGACTTGCTAATTAAGAAAGAATTTTGCAGCAAGTAAGTTAAAGGCAGAACTGCTCTCCATTAATAAACAGGGGGCTGCTGAGGCCTCAATATTGAGGAAACCGCTTGAGCTACAGTTCTGAAAATGTATCATGGGTTTATATTTGTGGGGACCGTCATACGTGCAAAATTTGAAGAAAATCCAGCCAGAAAATCAAACGTTATAGCTGTTTAAAAGTTAATTGCTGGGGGTTAAAATACACTGCGTCCCAATGATTTTCAGCCATCAATATCTCCTCTACCCTGATGAGTTGAGCCCCCAGACTCCAGAGTCTTGGAGTCTGCATGTCCATCATTACTTCTAAGATTGTTGCCTCCCCCACCTCCAAGAAGTTGACAAATTGGTGGAGAAATTTCAGAGGGCCACAAAGACGATCAAGGGTCTGGGAAGCCAGTCTTATGAGGAAACGCTGAAGGAACTGGGTCTGTTTAGCCTAGCAAAAAGAAGATTAAGGGGATGGGGGCATGATAGCAGCCTTCAAATATCTGAAGGGCTGCCACCAACAAGATGGCAAGGAACTGTTCTTCATGGCTACAGAGGTCAGGGGTAGAAGTAATCGGCTCAGGAAGGGAGATTTTGGCTAAATATCAGGAAATAACTTCCTAGTAAGAGCTGTTCAGCAGTGGAACAGGTTGGCTAGGCGGGTCGTAGGCTCTCCATCGCTGGAGGTTTAAGAGGCTGGACAGCCGTCTGTCTGGGATGTTGATGCTGTCGCCCTCCTGCCTCTGAGTGTGAGGTTGGACCATATGACCCTTGAGGTCCCTTCCAACTCCAGCACTCTGTAGCGGTGACCCAGTGGGAGGACCGCCATGCCCTCTGGGAAATTCTTACCTTCCATTGGATGCCGGAACGGGAACTGAGCTTCTCTGAAAATCCGCCTCCGCAAAACCTCTTCCCCTGTGCCGGCTTCTTTCAAAACTGAACCCCACTCATGATCTTGCCCTTTCCCCAGGTGATCCACCGCCTGCCCATGCCCAATCTCAACGATGAGCTCCATCACTCCGGCTGGAACGCCTGCAGCAGCTGCTTCGGGGACACCACCAAGAAGCGGAACAGGCTGATCTTTCCCAGCCTGATTTCTTCCCGCATTTATGTGATTGATACCGGCACAGACCTGCGGGCCCCCAGGATCCATAAAGTAAGTCGGCGACGCTGCCTCCTCTGTGCCGTAGGAATGACGGCCACTCCCATTTACAAAGGGGAAGTTAGAGAAACCAGCGCAAACTCTGGTGGCTCTCCTTACGGACTTGTCCGCCGTGGCTGCTAAGAAATTACCCTCCTTCCGCCGCTAAAAGTAGGGTGGCCATGCCCACCCCCCTTTAAAAGAGGAGGCTTTTCAAAAATACATGATGCCGGCCTGCACTGGAACCAATGCAACCCTGCAACATGTATTTTTCAAAAGGTTAGGATAGTCGTTCACATGGACACTATCAAGGATTAGTTTGACATCCGGATATCATAAACCCTAGCAATCGAAGGTTTATAAATATCAATGTTTTCCCTAATCCTTGATGATAATCTCAGATTTGTGTCATTCAGATGGACAGCTAACATAGGAATTAAGGCTTTAATTCCTATTTAAATGTCTGTGTGAAAAACCCCTTATTTGTAGAGGAATGAACCAGAATGAATAATTGCTTGTTTCTTTTCCTTTCTGGAAAAGCTCACCACCCACATCTTGTTTCCTCCTGTCTCTATGGCTTGTCTGCATGAGAGAATTGTGCTGTAACTTGATTCCTCACTGACCTGCATTAAATTTCTAGAAATAAGGGCTTCGGGGCACTTTAAAACCAGAGTTAACCATGTCTACACTCAGAGCGATTGTGTTGATTCCAATTCCATTTCTAAACCAATTATAAGGGGCATGGGGCATCTGGGATGTGGCGATTGAGGCCCAAGATCCAGCTCCGGGCTGGAACTTGGATCAGGACCTGCAAGGCTGGAGTCAGAGCAAGATAAGAGCTTGAAACAAGGACCAAAAGCTGAGACCAGAACCAGGGTGAGACCAGAGATGAGGCGGGAAACAGAGAGGGAAAGATGTTCCGGACAGGTTTATATCCTGTCTAGCGGCTAATCAGGAAGTTGGAGAGTGTGGTCAGGGCGGCGGAGGCAGACTGCAGGAAGGGTGTGGCCGCTGGCTAGGGACGGACAGGTCTACAGGGCAGAGCTCAAGAGCAGCCCTAGCGCAGCTGAGCTGATGTTGCAACAGGTTCCCCCCACCCTCCAGGGGCACAGGTTCGAGACCTGTGTCCTGATGCCTATTAAGTTGGCTGACTTGGCACAGTTGTCTCGTGTAGACAAATCTGTAGTCTCCTCTGCAGCTGTTAAATCTTGGATCACAAGAGGAACCTGTTCTCAAAGCAAAAAGAACACAAGTGTCAGACTGGGTCAGACCAATGGTCCACAAAGCCCAGTATCCTGTCTCTGACAGTGGCCGCTCTCGGTTGCTTCAGAGAAGTTCCCAGCAGGTCACAATAGGAGTGATTCATTCCCTGCTGTTCACTCCCAAGAATCAGAGGTTGTATCCCCTCGGCCTGCTTCTAAGAGCCATTTCTGGACCTGCACTCCACAAGTTGATTGTGTGCTGAGTGGGGAAAGTATTTTTTGTTTGTCTTTTAAATCTGCTGCCAGCTAGCTCCATGGAGTGTCTCCTAGGTCTAGTACGACATGAGAGGATAACAACTCCCTCTTTACTCCTTCCACCCCACTCAGGATTTTGTAAACTTCTATCCTATCCCCTCTGTTATCTCCTCTCCAAGCTGAAGAGCCCCAACCTCTCAAGCCTCTCCTCCTACGGGGGCCGTTCCTTTTGCTGCCCTTCTCTGCACCTTTTCTGGTTCTACTAGAACTTTTTTGAGATGGAGCGACCAGATCCACACACAATACACACGGTGCGGATCGCACCATAGTTTATGACCATTCAAAAGGCTAGAATAACCCCAAAACCCTTTAGGAAGAGGGAGGGTTGGTTTGGCACCCTACTTTGGATGGTAGGTGACATGACCGGAGATGAACTGACATTAATATCAACTTTTCTTAGATTGTTGAGCCGTATGAATTGTATTGGAAGTGCAACCTTGCCAACCCCCACACCACTCACTGCCTGGGCGACGGCAACATCATGATCAGCACCATGGGAGACCCGTCTGGGAACGGAAAAGGTACAATCACTTTATTCAATTTTGTATTGTTGCTTAATTGTATTTCAGGGCTGTTTAATTTGAACTATCTGTCATTCCCCATATGAGGTATGGGGGAGGGTGGGTCTGAGGAAGAGTTTGGGATGGTGGGGTGGAAATGTTTGGATATTTTGTATTTTTACACTTTGTAACCTGCCTTGGGGCCTCTTTTGGAGAAGGGCAGCACATAAATCCAAGGCGGAAATAATAATTTAATGTCCCACCTCTGGTGTCCACTGCCTTCTGACTCTGCGTGTGTGTGTCTGAGAGACTGACCTAGAAGTTCATGATAACGTTTCTCTCTAGTAAGACCCACACAAAGCATATGTTAACTCATCTCCCAACATTTTGAATGGCCCAAAATGGGCAAGCTCTGCTCCTTGGCCAATAAGCTCCACCCCTCAGCCAATAAGCTCCACCCCTCAGCCAATAAGCCACGCCCCCTCACGCACACCTCTCCCAACATCCCCAGGGCACAAAGAGAGAGAGAGAGAGAGACGCTTTCCTGCTTCTCATCCCACCGAGTGTCTTGTCATTGCATCCTCTCCCCACTGTCCCCTCAAGAGCTTTTCCTAGGAGGCCGCCAGGAAAAAGATTCCTGAAGCTGTTTGCCTCTCCTGAAAGAAGAACAGTGGGATTCAGCACCCAGAGAGGGCCTGTCCTTCCTAAACAGGGACAGTTGGGAGGGATGGGGGGTTGCCCTGTTGTAGGACCCCTACAGTAATAAAGTAATTCCAACCAACACGCACACAAGGGTTACACTCTTTTTCCAATGAAGCCCTTCCACGTTGTATATCTGGGGAAACGTTTCTTCGTTGCTGGAGTTACTTTGACTGTTAAATATTAATTTAAAACCTTTGTAGAAAACTGGTCTCTTCCCTCTAGTGAGAGTTTGGAGAAGCAGCCCAAAATAATTGTTTGAAAGAATGAAGAATAAGATGATGCATCTTTCTCTGTGCGTGTCTTCTTGAGCCAAAGCCGTAGGAATCTGGGCAACTCCCTTCCTAGTAAGAAACATGTGCGGACTGGGTTCTCTTTTCTTTCGTTTGGTATTAGGTGGCTTTGCCTTACTAGATGGAAAGACCTTTGAGGTGAAGGGGAACTGGGAGAAACCGGGCCACTCCGCTCCCCAAGGCTACGACTTCTGGTACCAGCCGCGCCACAACGTCTTGATGAGCACAGAGTGGGGGTTCCCCAAATACCTGGCCTACGGGTTTGACCCAGCAGACTTGAAGAAGGGTGAGGAAACCTTTGTGGGAACGCTCCCAAGACCTCTCCTTTTGTCTGGGAAGTCTGGCCATCCCTGAGAGGGCACGGGAAAAACTGGCTCGGACTTGCGTCTGCGGAGCTGGGAATGAGCAGCATGCAATTAATGACCATGGCATAGACGCGCCTCCAAAGGGAGCCAGCAGCCCAACCTCTCCTAAGTATCCCTCAAATAGCTTGAGGTTGTTGCTGTCGGACACTTCTTAACACAGAGATTTGCCTCTCGTTCCTTTCTTCCCCTTCAACGCGTCCGAGAGTGGCAAAGATTTCATAATGGAAAGGTCAGGGACAGCTTTGGAAAAGCTAACTTATTGTGCCGTTCTTCCTCTGTCCCCTCCCTCACTCTCCCTCGTTTCTCCTGCTCACCTAACCGCCTTTGACCCTTCTCCCTCGCTGCCCCCCATGCCTGGAACTCCCTCCCTGCCCACACCCGCCTTGCCCCCTCCCTCCGCTCCTTCAAATCCCTCCTCAAGACCCACTTTTTCCTCGCCGCCTTTCCCAATGCCTGCTAGTCGTTCCCCATATACTTACTGTCTGCCCTCCTCTGCAGACTGCTGCAACCAACCTGATTGTAACCAAGCCAAGCACACGCACCTGAGACTTCGCATCCGCCTGAATGTTTGTCTTCTCCCATCTCTCCCACTGTCCCCTCTCCCTGTCTCCCTCTCCTTGTCTTTTAGACTGTAAGCCACAGGCAGGGACCGCGTCTATTTCTGTGTTCTGTACAGCACCAGGTACATGACCGGCGCTATATAAATGTTTATAATAATAATATAATTCATAGATAGACAGATAGATCGATCATAACAGAAAGGTCAGGGACAGCTTTGGAAAAGCGATCGATCGATACATAGCTTTTCTAAAGCTGTCCCTGGCCTTTCTGTTATGAAATCTTTACCACTCTCGGAAGAGTTGAAGGAAAAGAAAGGAATGAGAGGGGAGCCATCAGAAACCTACCTGGAGTTTTCTCTCTCCAGCTGAATTTCTGCAGTGCCCACCGCACAGCACTGGAGGCAAATCTCTGGGCTAAGTGTCCGACAGCAACAACCTCAAGCTATTTGAGGGATACTTAGGAGAGGTTGGGCTGCTGGCTCCCTTTGGAAGCACGTCTGTGATCCTCATACCCAGCTCTGCAGATGCCATTCCAAGCCAGTTTTCCCCATGCCCTCTATACATGCGCACTTTATGGACAGTACACAATAAGTTAACTTTTCCAAAACTCTCCCTGACCTTTCCGTTATGAAATCTATATCAAATATCTCCAACAACAACCCTATCCTGCCTGCCAAACCCCTGGCCAAGCAGAAAGGTCTTGCATTGCTTCTGGAAGAGGAGCAGGCAGGCACGGGCTTAGAAGGATCTTCAAGGGAAATGAAACCAATGCTCTTTGTCGTACCCCCTGCAAGAGGGGGAGGATAGAGACTTTGTGGGAGGGGGTGTTGGTTGTAGTGCATCACACTCATTTCTTGTTACTCATTTTTCAATCCCATTTCTGTGTCTGAAAACTAAAGAGGCTCCTGACTTATAATAAATAGGATTCTGCATTATTGGGGTGGGGGATACATGATTTGTGCAACATACTTTTTGAAGGGGGATCTGTAGTAGGAATGTGGGTGGGATTAAAAATGGCACAAAATAGTGCGATCTGCTTTATGGCCCCCAAATCCATTGGGGTTGATCCCAAGCCCCACGCGTGTCCCATGCGTGCGCATGTGCCGCCTGCATTCACCCCCATCAGGGGGACTGTATAGCGCATGAACTGCGCACGGGGGGTGGGGTGGGATTGCACCCAATGTCTGGAGAGAGCCTCCATGCCTGTTCTACGCGGCCTTTCCCTTAATCTCCAGCCGGCACGGAGCAGACGTAGTGGGCAGGATCCCAGCGTGATTCCTGAAAGTTCTCTTGTGAGGAGATCAAACCGAATGACAATCTTTGGCTTGAACTAATCAGAGGAAACCTCCCCTTTGCGGTCGAATCCCTCCAGCGGGTATGGGTTACGGTTCCAATAACTCTCCCTATGTGCTATTCAGCCGTTGCCTGCCCGCCCGCTTAGAACGACTTCTAGGTCTAATACCAACTTGTCAAACGTCGTCTTTTTGTTTGACCTGATATTTCAGGGCGCTACGGTCGCCGCATCAACGTCTGGGACTGGACCACTCATGCTCTCACCCAGTCCTTGGATCTGGGGGAGGACTCCATCCCCTTGGAGATCCGGTTCCTCCACAACCCGGCTGCGGCAGAGGGGTTTGTCGGCTGCGCCCTGAGTAGCGCCATCCATCGTTTCTACAAGACAGAAGTAAGCCGTCCGGGCCTGGCTGCCTTTTCTACTGCAGGGCTGCTGAGTCAGTCCAGGCAGTGCTGTTAGCTCCAGTCTGACCAGCCTTCCAGAGAGCTCCTAGCTAGGAGCCAAGCTGTTTGCCTCCCAAGGCTCAAGCAAAGTCCTTTTCCTTCCCAAGGGAATTCGAATAAGCCAGTGGCTACTTAGGCTGCTTGCCACTGTTAAACCATTTCATGTCACTTTGTAGCTTATGTGATATTTTGTGACTTGTGCATGCGTCTTTACTCATTTGGCAAGGAAATTAATGGGAGTTTCATCACGGATGTCAGGGATAGGAAATTCAGCTCTGACATTTATGTGAGTTCGATATTACGGGAGATTGGAATGTGTGTATGAAGGGTGAGTTCGGTATTACGGGAGATTGGAACGTGTGCACGAGGTGAGTTCGGTATTACGGGAGATTGGAATGTGTGCCCGGGGGTGAGTTCGGTATTACGGGATTGGAGCGTGTGCACGAGGTGAGTTCGGTATTACGGGAGATTGGAATGTGTGCACGGGATGTGAGTTCGGTATTACGGGAGATTGGAATGTGTGCACGGGATGTGAGTTTGGTATTACGGGAGATTGGAATGTGTGCATGAGGTGAGTTCGGTATTACAGGAGATTGGAATGTGTGCACCGGATGTGAGTTCGGTATTACGGGAGATTGGAATGTGTGCACGGGGTGAGTTCGGTATTACGGGAGACTGGAATGTGTGCACGGGGTGAATTAAACGTGAATTTAATTTATGTGAAAATTACAACGTGTGCATGGATTCTTAATGGATCCCTTAAGGTCACATGACTGCAGAAGGGGGCTGGGGAACAGAATGAAAATAACGTGGGCAGGGAGCCCAGCAGGACTCTTACGTTATTGCTAATTTAGCGTGGGATAGAATCTCCCGTGAAAATCAGCACGCGGGCAAGCAGCCTTTGTCTTACAAGCTAATGACAGAAAACAGTCAGTGGAGCCAAACCTAGCTCTATTGGAACCTTCCAAAGCACCAGTTTTCTCATCCCCCGGCCCATGTGAAACAAAGTGCTCGTGTCCCCAGCCCTGTTTAAAATGAAACAGTCTGGTCAGATCACTCAGCATCCACAGTCATCTACAGCTAAAGAACTTCTAAAGGCCGGTGTCTCGATGGGTGTGAATGAGCAGGCCGCGGGCGTGCTGGCTACACGCCCCAGCGAGTGGGGGGTGGGGTCACCCCTGGCTGGGTCAGGTCAGGGAAGGGAACTGAATAAACAAACCAATCAACCGGCCAGGGAGGGGACTGGCGCCCCACCTAACAACAGGCAGCCATGGCAACCCCTGAGCCGGCGACCGCTAGAGCCCACCTGGGCGGCCTTTGGGCCCAGACTCTAGGCCTGGTTCCTTCCGGGCTCACGATTCCTGGGCAGCTGCTTACCCGGCTGGGGGCTGTAGAGGACCAAATCTGGCAGCCCAGTAACGGAGACACGGGCAAGGCTCTGGCTCCGCCAGGCCATACCGGGAGAGCGTGGCATTTATGACGACCCATTGTTCCGAACAGTCTCTTGGTATTAGGGATGTACGAATGCGGTTCGGAAGTTCGGACCGAACTCGAATAGTTTGGCCGACCGAATCGAACTTTCGAACCGAACTCAAATTCGACCGAACTGTTTGGTCAAATCCGAACCAGTTCGGAAGGCCAAAAAAACCGGTTTTGAATGTACGAACTCGGTTTGGAAGTTCGTAATTTAACCGAACTCGAACAGTTTGGTCGACTGAACCGAACTTTAGAACCGAACTCGATTTTGAAACCGAACCGAATTTCCGAACTCGGTTCTGTTCACACATCCCTAATTGGTACCCTTTCGCACTGAGCCAAGAGAACGGTTCAAGTGCTATTTCAACTGGCTTGAATAGAGGAGACCAGGGCTGGCCTTTCAATCTACAGGTCCCAGGGTCAAAACAAAAAGGTGGGGGCGGGGAGCAGGGATCCTGCCCCCTTTCCATGGCCCCTTGAATATTTGGGAATCTGATGCTTACTTACCAAATACCACATAAGGTGATTGTGTTGTGTTTTTTTAAACACATCAGAACAACGCGCAGGTGAAACAAAGGAAGTGGTAACAGCTTGCGCGGGGCCCTAAAGGTCACTGTGTTCAGGGTCCTGAGAGGAGGAAGTCCTGCCACCCCTGCCTTGGCAAGTCGGGGAGGAGGGTGTCTCTGCAGCGGAGGGCATTCGGCAAGGCTCCTGGAAGCATGGCCCCTACAGCCTCTACCCAAGGCCAGCCTTGATTAAGACCCTTAGCTGGGCGAGTGGCTACTGCACATCCCTTAGCCACATTCTAGTAGAGGTAGATGGTGGTCTACCGGTAGATCACAGCCTGGGGAAGGGGGACCTGCCTCTCACAGACCTGGCCCCTCCGCCGTCTCTCCGGGAAGAGATGGGCGAGGAGCACTCCTCCAGGATGGTGGGGAAGGCTTCTTCAATAGGGGAGCGCTCCACTCCGCTGGGGAGACCAGTGGCTGAGCTGCCCCAGAGCTAAAAGGCAGCAAGCCCAGATCAAGTGGATGCCCATGCACCACGCGTCTGGCCTCCCACGCTCTCCTGGCTGAGGCAACAGCGTTTGCAAAGGGATACAAATTTAAGCATAGCCCCCGCACCACTGGACAAGCCTAACCGGTTACGTTTTCCCCACCCTCGAACATTCCCTAAGAACCTGGGCCCCACTGCCTCCTCCCCCGCCCCCCTCCGCTCCGTCACGGGCCCTGCAGTCAGCCGCGAATGCCCTCTTGGCAGGTGCTGAAATGAAATATACATGCTGCAGGGCCTGCATAGTTCGCCAGTGCCCCAGGCTCATATGACAAGGGCCTCAGAGAGGGATCCTCAGCGGCTGCTCCACCACTTTCATACCCGCCCCGAGATTCTCCAGAGTCCAGGTCTTCTGGAGGCGATGCAAGACCTTTGGGGTTTAACCGAGCAAAGTCTTTTCCCTTTAGTATTGTCCAGTTATCTAATCATTAACGCCACTTTTCCCGGCAGCCCCTTCGCTTGCTATTCCCGCCCATTGTTCCCGACTGTTTGCGGTCCGTTTGTGGTCCTTTTGTCTAGCCTAGGCTAAGCACACACAACGTGTGCCCAACGCTGCTTCTGTTGACCGCCAGGAGCCGGCTGTTGACTTAACAGGATAGCTTATTCCCCAATCCGGAGAGAGCGAGCTGCCAGTGCTTTCTGGAACTCAACTCTAAGCGTGGAATAAGCAAATCTTTGACCAGAGCGTGCAGTGTTTGTTGGTTTAATTTTTCATTTCGGGCGCCAGGGCCAGATATCAGACTAGGGCTGCCAAAGAGGTTCTCCAAGCTCACGAAGGCAGAATTGATAAAGGAGGCACAAGGCAGACACGCCCAAACAGAGGGGGAAACTAAACAACAGCTGAAGCAGCTGATACAAGAATTTGGGAGGATGAGGACAGATGGGACTAGAGCGGGTTTGCAAAACCCCTCTCAAACCCCCCCTCCACCTCACCCGGAACCGAGAGATGAAAGACCTGGAGGCAACCAGGGGCAGGGCTCAAACAATGAAGTTGCGCTGGCTAGACTGAAAATGCAGCTCCGAACTTGAAAAACAGAAACCCAGAGAGAGTGTGAACGGGAAGTCTCTGGGGCTTGGTTGATAAAAGGATTGTCCCCTTTGCAGGACTGAATCAGCCAGAGAGAGACCTGGTTCAGGTGGGCTGCAAATGAGGGAAATTGAGTCACCCAACCCAGGAAAGTGGGGCAGCGGACCCCAACCCCGTGACAGTGGCGCCCAACGAGAAGGGTCACGCTCAGAATTGTGTACTAATGTGCTCTGCTCCTTTACGCAGACAGGGACGTGGGCGGAAGAGAAGGTGATCCAAGTTCCCTCCAAGAAGGTGAAGGGGTGGCAGTTACCGGACATGCCAGGTTGGTTGAGCTCAACTGTGTGCACGAGGCTTTTGGAGGTTGAGGAGAGTCTTGGCCATAAGAAACGCATCCCCCGCGCTGGGGTTGTACAATCGTTAGAGACAGGCCCCTGCGCCGAGGAGCTTACAGTCTAGGAAAGCGAAGGGAGAGGGGAGCACGGGGGCGACGGACAGGGAGACCGACGTCCATCAAGTTGCAGGCTCGCATGTTTAGCTTGGTTACGGGGGAGGAAGGAACCATGAGTCCAGTCTATAGGGATGAGGAGCGAGCGGGGGAAGGTAGATTTTCAGGAGGGATTTGAAGGTTGAGACTAGGGGAGGGAGCAGAGCGAAGGTGTTCAGGGAGGGAGTTCCAGGCATTGGGGGGGGGGGGG
>QEPC01001131.1:1265106-1307645 GCA_003113815.1 Sphenodon punctatus
GGGGGGGGGGGGGGGGGGGGGGGGGCAGGCAGCAAGGCAGAAGGGGTGAACATCTTTTGAGGAGCAGGAGACTCCCAGGAAAGTGGAGGGGGGGGTTGGCAGAGGAGGGGGGGGGAATGTGGCAGGAAACATACGGGGGAGCGAGGCCGTGAAGAGCCTTGAAGGTGAAGAGGAGGAGTTTGGGCTGAATGCGAAAGGGGAAGAGGGAGCCATGGGAGAGGGAAGGACGGGATGGACATGATTAAAGCTGCGGCAGAGACGGGTTTACCGGGGGTGAGTCTTTACAGGATCAGGGCCCCCAAACACGCCCCCTCTCTCAATCTGGGAATCAGCTCAGTCTTTTATCCTCACTCCAATTCCTGAATCCAGTCTCCACCTTCCAACGTTCCTTTAGCCGCCCTCTGGCTCCCCTAGTCTCTCTCAGTGAGGCAGGAAACTCCCCCCTCTGGCTTCCCCGTTTGACTGAGGCACCTCCCGCCGAGCCCGTTGGCCTTGGGCAGAGCTCCCTCTCGGCTCCTGCCTCCTCACCCTGCTCTCTGCCTCGTCTGTCTCGCTGGGCTGGCTCTGCCAGGCCCTCGCTCAGCTGCCTCTGCTTAGACACTGTCTACGGCTTCTGGCAGCGCCTGCAGCCCCTCTAGCCCAGTCCCTTTGCTGGTGCTAACTCACTCTTAAAGGGGCAGCAGCCCCCAGGGACTCTTTCCTGGGCAAGGAGGGGCGGGGGGTGCCCCTGGCAGCAGAGGGATGCACAGAAGTGAGGGGAGCAAGGTCAGAGCAGGGGAGGACAGTAAGGAAGAGGTCGCAGTAGTCAAGGCCAGAAAGGACTTGGGTCTCCACGGTGGGCAGGATTTTAGCAACGTTATGCAGAGTGAAATGACGGTGGAGCCTGGCGGGGGCAAACGTAGCTACCATGAAGATGCAGCTCGTGCCACTTTCTGCTGGGTTTCCTACCTGGCCTGGATTAGCCCACCTGGGTGGGGAGAGGTGGCTCTGTAAGAAGCAATGAGTCCGTGGCACCTTGCCTGACCTCGCCTCCTCTTGTCCTCTGCAAGGTCTCATCACCGACATCCTCCTCTCGCTGGACGACCGCTTCCTGTATTTTAGCAACTGGATCCATGGAGACCTTCGTCAGTACGATATCAGCAACCCCAGGAAGCCCAAGCTGGTGGGGCAGGTAAGCCAAGGTCCTACAGTGTCCTATTATTGCTGTTTCTTGCACTCTGCAGGGGTGGCCTGGACTTCAGGTCAGCCTGGAGGCGTTCGGAGAACACAGTGACCTGGGTATTGCTGCCCAACGTGCCTGGTTGGTTTAAAAGGGTCACGCTTAATGTGCATGAGGATATGGTGAGTGATATTTTATAGAGTGCCAGCAGTGCACCTGGCACCTTACAATCGTAATTAGAGACAGGTCTCTGCTCCAAGGAGCTTGCAATCTAGCAGAGACAAGGAAGAGGGAAACGTAGGAAGAGACCGGGGGACATTCATGGTGCCTGGCCATAAGAAATGTATCCTGTGCAGGCAATGAAGCGGGTGTTATATTTATAGATTATATAGTGCACGCAACCTGGTGGTGTACGATCATTAGAGACCAGTCTCTGCCCCGAGGGGCTTACAATGTAGGGAAGATCCAGGAAAGGGAAACACAGGGAGACTTCTCTGGGGGCAGGCAGATGAGATGCGGTGGGCAAGCACAACCTCCACACAGCAGGGCTGGTGCGGGGAGCCGGACAGACAGTCGGGGCAGCTGGGCAGACAGGCTGCTGTCAGAGCTCCCGCCATGACTGAGGCGCCAACCACACAAGTGGGCGTCCAACCCTGCCTTGTGCCGCCTCCCGACCCAACCAGAATCCCACCTCCCAGCCATGACCGCACGCGACGGGTGACAGCGCCCGCCTCTCCATGGAGCTGGCTGTGCGAAGGACAGGAGGGGACCCGGCACATGGGCCGCCACGTGATGCATCCTTGGACTTTTTCTTAGGACACGGCGCGTAGTAGCAGCCGGCTGCTTGGCCCACCGCACAGGAAACATCTGGCGGTCGCCAGCCACACCATGCACCGCATGGCATGGCACGGCATGGCTGTCCAGAGTGGGGGAAGGCTGCCTCAAGGCGCGGCAGCCTGCCCACGGGGTCTTGTGGGGCTGCACCCCATGAAGCAACAGCTGTAGGGTTGGCAAGGGCCTCAAAATGCAGGCCGTGACTTCTAAAGTGCGGCATTGATTGGCACTTGGCTACAAAAGATTCTCTGTCTCTCGGTGGAGGGACATTCCCAGAGGAGGGGCAGCGGCCGGGGGTTGGTGGGGTGGTATATAGAGCCAGAGGGCTGATGCCTGAGGCGCTAGAGAGAGGAAGTAGAGACTGGAGACGCTAATTCCCTCAAGAGTGACTGTGGGTCGGACTGGGAGCTGATTCCCAAGAGCACGCAGCTGAGTTGGGCCCTGATCCTGGCAAGACTCGTGCCACGCAATCCCGTCTCTGCCACAAACGGGTAACGCTGTCGAATTTGCGGTACTGGACCTGCCACTGAAGGGTACTAACCCGTACCTGGTTAATGCCCGATGGGTCACCTGGAGCCTGGTTTACCAACTTCCGGTCCTGATTTATTGCTTTCCAAGCTTGATTTTTTTTTTTTTCTGGTTTTCCCACAGATTTACCAGTCGGTAAACAGTAAATCAGTACATTGGTAATGGCAAAAAAAATGATTTCCCCAGGTAACGGGGTAGCCCATTGGGCACCTCAGTCGGCACTCAAAAATTACAGGTATTCCCCACCGGTAATCCGGTCCCTCTTTCCCCTCTAGTTGTGGTCCTTTGAGAGGAATTGGCCGTGTCTGTGGGGTAGCTAACCTTGTTTGCCAGAGGTATCATGAGGGACCCTAGAGGCTTGGGGAAAGCATCTCTTTCTCTACAACCCAATCCGACTTCCTCACTGACAAGGATTTGAATTGACTTTTTGCATAGCAGTTAGCGTAAGTATTTGGCTAACGGTTCCTTCCGGATGTCGATTTCTTGCTTACAGGTGTTCTTGGGTGGAAGCATCACGAAAGGCGGACCAGTCACGGTGCTGGAGGACCCCGAGCTGGATTGTCAGCCGGACCCGTTCGTCATTCAGGTAAACGGCTGCGGCCATTTCCTCTCCCAAAGGGGACTCTCTTCCGACACCGCTCCTCCGGTTCCGGGCTCTGTGTCTCATTAGCATCCGGCTCTTGCAAAGCTGCCAAGAGGTACCACGGGCCCAAGGACAAAGGTTCCCTTTGCCTCGCCCCCCTCCCCAACCTATCCCTACACACCACCCAGAGACCCTACCCCAAACGTTATAAGCAAACAAAACACACAGCATGAATACAACCCAGCCCCCCTGAATTGTGTCCCCTCCTAGTGCCTCTTCTGTGGAGAATGCAGGGACCGAGTCCAGGGCATCAAGGGCTGGCTGGGGAGGCGGATATCCTTGCTGGGGCAGACAGAAAGAAAGGGCAGGGCAAATCAGAACAGGTTCAGGATATGGACTAAGGGCTGGAACCTGGCTAGGGGGCAAACCCAGGTCAGGGAAAGGAGCACAGGTCACGGCAAGCTCCAGGGCACAACAGGAAGTGGTGAACAGATGATCCACTCAGCTTCCTGTGGGCTGCGGGCCCGCCTTCTATCCAGGCCGGCAGCCAACCAGAAACCTGGCCAGTGCCAAGGAAGGTCTTCAGCAGGAGCACATGCCTGAGCACAGCAGTGATTCCGAGGAGTCGGCCACTAGGGTGGCCACCTAGGCATGTTTGTTAAGGAACCCTTATGAAAAATACATGTTACAGGGCCTTAGGCACCAGTGCAGGCCCCACAACATGTATTTTTCATAAGTGTTCCTTAGCAACATGTATAGGCGGGGTGATGCGCATGCGCGAATAGAAAGTTTGTGCTGAAATCGCACTCCCCTGGCAAACCCGACACAGCGCTAAAAAAAACCAAAAAACAAAAAAACACCCCGAACTCAATAAAATAAAAGCAAGCACTGGTTGGGGGAAAGTCTGGGGCAGGGGCCCACCAAAACAAACGGGTGAAAAAGGGCCACTCACCCGTCTTTGGCAGCAAAAACAAGCAACAGAAGCAGCACAGGAGGAAGCAGGGGTGAGTGGCAAAATGGCGACCACGGCCCTCCCCAACCCCCAGGGAGACTCAGAAATGGAGGAGCAGGTCACCATAATTACAATTTTAGCTGAAATAAAAGCCTCCAGGACGGAGATAAAAGCAGCAAGGGCAGAAGCCCAAAGAGATAAAAATGAGGTCCTGGACAAAATCAGCAGAGTGAACAAGGCAGTGGAAGAGGGAAATAAAAGACTAGAAACTATGGCAAAAAGAGTAGCCCAGGTGGAGGAAAGAATCTCCAACCTGGAAGATCAGGCACTGAACACGGATAGTGACCTGGCAACGATCCCTAACCCTGCTGAGATTCAAATGCGAGGACCCGGAGAACAGCTCCAGAGGCAGTAACCTGTGTATTATGGGCATCCAGGGAAGCAGCGAAGTAGGGGGAATGCAAGTAATGGTAAAGCAAGTTTTTCAGCACAACTTCCCAGACCAACCCCAGCTCCATAATGTAGAAACTGAAAGGGCCCATAGAACCTTGAGGCCCAAGCCAAAAGATTCTGACCCGCCCAGAGCCATAATAATCAAGTTCCTAAAATATAAAGACAAAGAAGCCATATTAACGGAGACCAGGAAAAAAAGGCAAGCACTAGAATGCCAAGGCAACAGAATTAGGATTCAAGCTGACTATGCCCCAGAGACTATGACAAGGCGAAGAGTGTGGTCAAAATCCTACAGTGAACTAAATGAAAGGGGGCTTAAACCCCAACTGTGGCATCCGGCTAAACTAGCTAGCCTCGTGAATGGAAGAAGAAGGGTGTTTGAAGACCCCACAGATCTAGAGATCTTCTTGCAAGCACAAAAACCAGAGCAACAAAATAGAAGAGGAGAAAAATGAAACCCAACATCACAGGTCATGAAAATCAGGCTCCATTTAGAGAGTTAAAAGAAACTGAAATGATAAAGAATAAAAATAACTCTCAAACATTGGTTTAATTAAACACTATGCATTCACAGCCAAAAAGAATCAAAGGTTCAAAGTTTTGAACTGGAGTATGAATATTTGTAAAAGTAAGAGCCAAATAATAATACTTGAACAGCACAACCGATAAATGTATAAACCTGCAACGAAGAGCCAGGGGGGGAAAGAACACAAAATAGACACGAATCCCCCAAAAGCATCCCACTACAGTGGGAAAAAAATGGAAAGATGTATTTCCATTAAGCACATGTTGCCACGCAACACAGGGTTAATGCACTTTTTGTTAATATGTTATGTTGATATGTTGTTGTTGTTAGTTAAGGTATATGTAACATTGTCAGGAGTAGAATTGGTAACCAGGTATAAACCCCACCACTTGTATGCCCAAGTACTCTGTAGTAAACACCACAAAGAAACACACAACCAAGGAAAAACATCACAAAATAAATCACAAAATCTTCAATGGCAGTACCAAACCCCATCCATAAAATTTCTCTCCCTGAATGTGAAGGGCTTAAACCACCCTGTAAAAAGAAAAAAAGGTAGAGTTCATTACAGATCACGAAATTGGGGTCTTCTTCTTCCAGGAGACCCACCTGATTCGAAAAGACCTGGTAAGGTTTACATTCAGAGGTAAAGGGGAAATATTCGCAGCATGTGGGAGAAAAAAGAAAGCAGGAGTCCTGATAGGATTCACAACTGCAACAGAATTTAAATTAATAGGACACAAAAAAGACAAAGGCGGCAGATTTTTATTAATAAAAGGCACATTACAATCCCAAACAGTGACACTGGATAACCGATACGCCCCAAATGAGAACACACATCAATATTTTCAGAAGTACATACCCCAGATAGCCCAACACGCAGAAGGATTGCTAATTATTCAAGGGGATTTTAATTCCCCACTAACAGCATTAGATCACTCCGTAAGAACACAACTTACCCATTCGCAAAAACAAATCGCAGCAACATTGGCTCAACATGATTTCATAGATGTGTGGAGATGCTTAAATCCCACAACGAGGAGTTCTACATTTCACTCAAATAGCTAGAATACATACACAAAAAATGACCACCTGATATTAGAAAAAGATACTTTACATAGATGTTTAAAGAGCGAGATAATACCTATCATTTTCTCAGACCATAATACAATAATCACCAGCTTTAACTGGAATATGCCCACACAACCAGAAGGCCAAAGCTGGCAGCTTGACAGGGGAATATTAAAAAGTGAATGGATAAAAAAGCAGATTGAAGAGGATCTGAAAGAATATTATGACATAAATGCAGGATCAGTACAATCCCCTCAAACACTTTGGGAGGCAATGAAAGCTGTGATAAAGGGGGAAATTTATAGCCATAAAATCAAAAATAAATAAGACGAGACAAGGAAGGAATTAAACCCTCCTCAAACAATTGAACCTTTTAGAAGCAGAAAAGAGCAGATTCCCCACTAAAAGCAACCAAATAGAAATTCAAAAGATACGCAGTGAAATAGACACAATAGATACCCAAAAAAATCACTCCACAACTGAGAAAAATTAAAAGCTTTTTTCCCCAAAAAAACCTGCAACAAACCAGGAAGAGTCTTAGCCCAGTTAACAAAGAATAAAAGATTAAAAGCAGCCATCCCGACAATAAAACGTCAGGATGGGTAGTAAAACATGCAAACAACATGAAATACAATTTTCTTTTGTAGAATTCTACCAGAAGCTTTATCGAACCCAGACCCTGAAAAAATAAAAGAATTTATTAGTAATAAATACAACATCCCCAAATTCAATAAGGACCAACTAACTTATCTCAACGCCCAAATAACAGAGGAAGAAACCAAACAAACAATCAAAGACCTAAAAAGAAACAAAGCAGGTGGACCGGATGGACTGCCAGCAGAATTTTATAAGACATTCGGTAAAATAATCATCCCACACGTAACAAACACATTTAATGACATGATGGCTACCCAAAAAATGCCAGCAACGTTCTATGAAGCAGTCACTACCCTAATACTCAAACCAGGCAGAGACACAGAAGAGTGTAGCAACTACCGGCCAATATTAAACACAGACTATACAATATTCACAAATATTTTAGCTAACAGCCTGGCAGCAATAATTGACGAGGTAATTCATACAGATCAAACGGGATTCATCCCAAACAGATTAGGAATAGACATTATTAGAAGGACAGTAAATTTGATCTTCGCAGCCCAAAAGACAGACCACCCATTTCTCATACTGGCCGCTGATGCGGAGAAGGTCTTTGACAGGGTGGAGCCGGAGTGCTTATACAAAGTAATGGAGCAAATGGGAATCAAAGGCAATTTTATAAGGGCAATTAAAGCTATCAATTTAAATCCAAGATCACGAATATTAATTAATGGAAAATTATCAGACCCATTCCCTTTACCAAGAGGGACCAGACAGGGATGCCCGTTATCCCCCCTTCTATTCAATATTACCCTTGAGCTCTTGGCTTGTGCCATAAGCCAGGACTAGGACATCCCGGTAATACAAATAGAACACACACATCATAAACTATCCCTGTTCGCAGAGGACATGCTTCTGTACATCACAAGACCACAAACAACCGTACCAAGGGTTCTCTCACACTCATCAACCAATTTAGCAAAATCTCAGGATATAAAATTAACCCACAAAAATTGCAGGCACTGATACTCACAAAAAATAAACAAGAAGCTCTAAGCGTAGCAAACCAAATACCCTTCGAGATCGCTGAATCTCAATTTAAATATTTAGGGGTAAATATTACAAAAGACCATACAAAATTGTACAAAGCAAACTTCCCCTCTACATTAAATCAAATCCGTAATGAGATAGCAACATGGCAAAGACTCAAAACCTCATGGCTGGGAAGTATCAATCTCTTTCAAATGATAGCACTGCCTAAGATCCTCTACAAGGCAATGGCACTGCCCATACAACTCCCACCCAAATTTACAAAACAATGTGAACAAGCCATGCTGGAAGCAGTGTGGAAAGGAAAAAAAACACAGAATGAATAAGCAGACTATGATCAGAAGGAGAGAAAAGGGAGGGGTCAATATGCCCGATGTGAAAACTTACCTCAGGGCAGCCGCACTCAGGACACTGAGATACTGGTATCATCCCACAAGGAGCACCACTTGGGGAGAGAGAGAGAAAAAATTACTAGACAACCCAAACTTACAAGAACTGATAACTAATTATGGAAAAGCAAACTCAAAGAGAACAACAGAACATCCATTTGCACAGGCCACTATAAAACTTTGGCATCAAACACAAAAAATGTTTAAAATATCCCCAGATGCATCACCCTACACACCCATAAATTCGCAAAGTCTATGTAAAGAAAATATAGCAAAACACTAAGCAAATGCAATATATACAGAGCGGAACAATTATTTAAAAACAGCCACTTCTTAACATTGCAGGAACTCCAAGCAATAATCAAAACGAAAATAGACATATTACGATACCTCCAAATTAAAAATATATTAACAGATAAGAACAAAATACAACACTATGCTAGAAAACCTACCCCTCTAGAAAAAACACTCTTCAGCCACACCACCAATAAGGGGTTGGTCGCCAGGATTTATGGAGCGTTGGTCGAGGCCGAAGCCAGTAAGCCACCTGCATACACAGAAAAATGGGAACATGATTTAGGAAAAAAACTGACAAACAACAGATTGACAAGATAGGACATCAGATGCACAATTGTGCAAGTTCATTAGAAATTAAAGAGACTCAAATTAAGGTGATTTTAAGATATTACCTCACCCCGACCCATTTTAAAAACCTAGAGGGATCGGGCCTCGATCTGTGCTGGAGGGGTTTGCGGGGAACGAGGTCCCTAACGGCACTGCTGGTGGTCCTGCCCCAGGTGCGACAATTATGGCGTATGATTTGGTCATACATGAAAAAAGCCACTGGCTTGACTGTTCCTTTCCGCCCAGAGACCGCACTTCTGGGATTCTACCCGGAAATCCCATTAATGCGACATCATCAAGAGACCTGTCTGCTAATGACACTGGCTGGACTGAACATCATAGCACGAAGTTGGAAAACTGCAAAAAAACTTGACAGAAACTGAATGGGTTAAGAGACTTTGGTACATGTATTCAATGGAGAAAGTTGCAGCCACACAAGACAACAAATCAACAAAATTCACCACAAGGTGGTTCTCCTGTATAGAGAACATTCAAGGACATACAGTCGAAGAAGAATCAAGATCTTTCCTGGTAGACTATAATATTTAAAGAACACTACAAACAGCCTGACCAACAAAAAAAAAAAGTTACTTGGTTAGTAGATTAGGAATGTATATTGTCAATTAATGTATGTTTGATTGTTTTACGTTAAAAAAATAATAAAATGATATTATTAAAAAACAAACAACATACAATATGCATAGGTGGCCACCCTATCAGCCAGCATCCTAGTCTAAGCCCTGGCTGTTCTGTAGAGCTGTCTAAATACTGCAAAATCCCCATGGGAAATGCAACAGGAATTTCACTTAAGCTAACCCTAACCCTAGAGGATCAGGCCCATTTTAGCAGACACCAGCCCCAAATCATTTCTGTCACGCTGGGGGTTTCTTATTCAACAGTCCACTGGATTTACGAGTCTGCATCTGAGCTGGCCACCTCTCACTGTCCCCCCCCCCAGACTAGTGCTCTGGCCATCTTCTGGGGCTGAGCTCCTTCCAGGCTCCTGGCTGCCTGCAGACTGACTCGAGGTCCGATCATCCTGCTCTTATAGCCCCAGGAGGGGGCGTGGCCAAGGTGACGAGCAGGCCCTCTTAAAGGGGCCACCTCCTGCTTTGTCAGACCCAGTCTCTGCATGCAGATAAACCACATCATGAGGTCCGGCCTGAGAAATTGCAAGACCCAGGGCAAAGTAATCTTACACCCTCAAGTGCCTTCAGCCCAGGGCTAAGGGATCGGTACACCAAGAAATCTCTTTCTGAAGAACAGAATGCGCTGAGCTCTTCTTCCTCTCCCCGCGGAAGCTGTCTTCCTTGCTTTCCCTGTAACCTGCAGCCTGTAAACCCCAATCTCATTTACATTCTCTCCCAGGGGAAGAGAGTGCAAGGCGGACCGCAGATGATTCAGCTGAGCTTGGACGGCAAGAGGCTGTATGTCACCACCTCCCTCTACAGTGCATGGGACAAGCAGTTTTACCCCGACATGGTCAAGTAAGAAACCTTCCCTGGATGGAGGGAGGTGGGGGTTCATGGGGGGGTACTTCCCCCGAGGGCTGCAGTTACAAACTCCCTCTTGATGGAAATGGGTGGCTTTGGGGTGGGCATGAGAGCGCAAGAGCCTGGGGTTTGGAGGCCCCATGGCCGTCTCTGACCTTTCAGGTGCATAAATCTCTCGTTCATGCATGTTTGAGCCCAATCTTCATCGGCACCGGAGCCTCTGATCATCCACATCTGGCAAAAATGGAGCTGCCTATTGCGGAGCTGCACAGCGCTCACCCTCCTAGAACACTAAGTGCAGCGACATGAACCTCTGAAACGCAGGAAACAAGTGAAAGGCGCCTTGGCCCCGACCACTCCTTCGTCTGAAAGGCTGCTTGGCCAATCAGATGGCACTTGGGTCTGTTCTGCTGGAGAGACTTGAGTTCCGGTCTTGCTGCTGCCTGACGTGACCTCTCAGGCCTGTTTTGAACCGCGCCCCCCTTCACTTGTCTGTCCCATTGAGACACACACCCCCCCAGTCTCTGCCCTGATTTCCTTAGGGTCCCCTCTTTCCCCCGTAACTAAGCTAAGCACAGGCACCGGTAATTCCGCAGCTTTCATGGCTGTCTCTCTCCCTTTGTCCCCCCTCCCCGTTGTTTCTCCTCCCTCGTCTCTGCCCACCGGGGCAGGGACCTGTCTAGAATGGTTGACTGTAGAGCGCCAGGTACATTTCTATAGAAATACTTCATCGTTTTGGAGATTCCCCCTAGCTCAGGGAGAGAGTGGAGCTAGGGGTTTGCCAGCTGGGATCTTCCTGGCGTCCCCCTAGAAGACCTTCCATCCCCCCCACCCCCACCCCCGTTTGAAATTCAAGGAGATAAGGGCGTGACAACACTTGCACATTCTCACCAGCAGAAAGATCATCTGAGCCACTTTCTCTCCATCTCTTATTTTTGGGACCAACACGGCCGCCATGTTCTCTCTCTCTCTCAACTTTTAAAAGACCTCTCGCCCAAGCCATTGGGACCCAAACCATTTTTCTGCCCCTCCACCCGCACAAATTAGGGAGGCGTCAGTATAATCCCACGTCTCTCTCGGGAGAGAGGGGCTCCCTAACTGTGGTCTGGAAGCCCAAGAGGCTGAGGCCTTTGCTTAGGAGAGAGGCGAAGATCAGAGACAAGAGAAGAAAGGGATTAGAACTCGGGGCTTCTCGGTGGGGGACCAGCCGGCCTGTCTTCTCTCTCATGGTGAAGGACAATGTGCTCTATTGGGGGCCCCTGGACAGATCGCAGCCATGAGGGTGTTGCTTTAGGCACCAAGGCAGGCCCTGCAACATGTATTTCTCATAAGCGTCCTGGAAAAATGTGTCTGTATGGCCCCCCTAGTTGCATCGAGTCATGTTGACATTAGGGATGGGGAACTTCAGGCCTAAGGGTCAAACGTGCCCCATGGCTATTGTTTTATTCTTTCTATTTGTCCCCTTTTAGTTCCTGGCCTTTTCCAGTAGGAGTGTGCCCCCCCACATGTGAATGTTTCCCAGGGCTCAGCCCCCAACCCCTCCACTTTGAATTTAATTACCAGGGATGAGCCCTGGCAAGCTCCCCGCCCCCCCCCCCCAATTAAGTCCTGCCTGTGTCTGATGTAGAAACCATTCCTCTGACGTAGGTGGGCGGGGGGGTGAGGAACTCTCTGCACGGATAAAGTGTTAGCCTAGCCACTCAAAAGTACTTCCCAAGAGGTCCCTTGCCAGCTGCTTGGTGGCTGATTTTCCATACGGCCACATGGGGGCGTAGCATGGCTTCAGCATGATCGACCGGTTGGCCATGCAGGTCTCCCAGCTAAAAACCGAGACCAAGCATTTCAGATGAGATCTTTAACTGGAGCAACGGCTGTTGGCGAGAATGGGCAAGCTCCTTCCAGGCCTAATTAAGGGCCTTGTTGTGTGGCCTGGACACTCGCCAGCTCTTGCCAACAACAGTTGGTCCGATAAACCAAACATCTGAACTATCCTGAGAGAGAGAGAGACGACCTCGTTGTAGTCTAGGCGTGGAGCTGCTTGCCTCCCATGGGCCTCCATGGGCCAGATAGGGGGGCTTCAATGGGGCGCTCAGGATGGAGGAGGGTGCAAAGCATAGATCTGTCCCCTCTCCTTGAGTGCCTGCTCTCCTCTCTGCTCCCTCCTTCACTCGTTCAGTGCTTGAGGGTAGAGACCAGGTCCAGCCCTAGAACTTGCAAAGTCCAGGGCGAAAATAAAATTGGGGGGCGGGGGGGGGGGCTCTGCCCTCCCTTTAACACTTGGCAGTCTGGTGCTCCCTCACCCCGGGAAGTGAGGAGAGGGAGGGGACACGCTTTCTCAAGGGGGCTGAAAGTTGTGGAGTGGAGAGGGCCTCCCGTCCCAGGGAGCACTGGTCCTGTGGCTACCAGGACCGGCCTCTCTCACTACAGGGCCCCGGTCACAGCCCCTCCTGAAGGCTGGCCCCGGCAGACACCCACGGGTGACATCTAGGAACTGGGAAGGGGCCAGCTTTGTCGAGTTCCCCACGCCGTTGTTACCGTTCCCCTCGTTCACTGACGGCTCCGGGTGGGGTAAGAATTCCTGTCGGCAGACTCTTTGAAGTGCCCCTTGAGCTCTGCCATTTTTGTCACCGGGCCATTCGGTGGAAGGTAAACGCTGAAGCCCCAGCTGCAGCTTCTGGTTTCCCTCATTCGAGGGTACGAGGCCCAGCCTGAACCGCTGCTTTCAAACACCCCGGTCCGGCCCGGAGAGCTCATCCTAATGAGACTTCTGGCCCGTCTCTGCTTTTCCACGGAGGGTCTGTAGAGACGGCCCGTCCTGAGGTGGAGCTGCTCTGTGGCGGCGTGGAGAGATGAGCCAAGTCTAGGGAACCCTACAACACAGGCCCTCTGTTCCTCTTCCCCCATCCCCTCTGTCTCCTCCGCTAGAGAAAAGAGGGCAAGGGGGGGGGGAGACATGATGGCGGGATGTTGTAAAAAAGATGGTGAATGTCTGACCTCTGAGGTCCTTTCTCAGCTGCCACCAAAGCTGGAACAAGAGGGACATGGCTTCATTTGCAGCTGCGTCCATTTTGGCTAGATATTAGGGTAAACATCTGAACAGTTGGGCCGCGGAATAAGTTGCCTGGGGAGGTTGTGGAATCTCCCTCCCTCAAAACCCGGCTGGACCAGCCTCTGTCTCGGATGCTGGAGATCCTGCCTTCGATCAAGGGGTTGGGATTAGATTTCCCTTTGAGATTCTTTCTGGCCGTACAATTCTCCGATTCTCTCTCCTTCAGGGAAGGATCCGTTATGCTCCAGGTTGACGTGGACACCCACAAAGGCGGCCTGAAGGTGAACAAGAAGTTCCTCGTGGACTTTGGGAAGGAGCCCCACGGCCCGGTCCTGGCCCACGAGCTGCGCTATCCTGGCGGAGACTGCAGCTCGGAAATCTGGCTGTAAAATGGTGCACCCGGGAGGAGGCTCTCTCTAGTGGTTACAAGGGGCTTAGGTTGGTCTGATCACCTGCGGGGCGGTCTCTAGATTTAGGAACTGAGTAGACTGAATTGCTGCACTTGCTCGGACGCTCCTGAATGAGGCAGCCAGGTGAGCGCCTCTCTCTCCCCCAACGCATCTCTCCCTCCTTCTCGCACCCGGATCGCAGCTGTTATAGAGAAGGATATTGTCAGCTGGCTTCCTACTAGGGATGGGACCATCGGTATTGGATTAATCTGATAATGACGATAATTGGAAATATCGGATTAATCTGATATCAATAATATTGGTATCGGTATATCGTTTTTTTAACATTGCCGATTTTTCGGATCTTGAACATTGCGGCCATAAAATCAGCAATGTTAAAAAAAGAGATATCGATATCGATAAATCTGGTATCGGATTAATCTGATGCCGATAAAACCGGTAACCGATAATTCGCCGATAGTCCCATCCCTACTTCCTATTAACCTTTCCTAAATGTCTCTCTGAACTAACTCTCCGCGGAAGCAAAGAGAAAAGAGAGGGCACAACTGAAGAGTTCAGAGTACAGAAATTGGTCTTGGATTTCCGTTCCTCTCTGCCCGATCGCCGGGACTAGCAATGTGCTGAGGGACGTCACCAAGATCCCATAGAGCTAGCCAGCGAGGCGACCGATAACGCTTGGGGTGAACAAATCTAATTGTCTAGGGACCTGGGTATAGAAGAGTGGAGGAAACTGGTTCTGTCTGGCTTCCTCCATGCTCAACTGTAATCCCGGATTTGCTCGTGGTCCGCAAAGTCTGTAGCTCTCGTTTCTGTGCGGTTTCTCGGTTCTCTCGTTGTACTCTCGTGTTGTTCTGAAACTGCTTCCCGAGAGCCGGAGAATAAAATGATTCTTTGAACCCAGCAGATCTTTAGGCTCCTGGTTTTCTAGTTTATTTTGGCTCCCATTTCTCACACACTGTAAAGCTAGAGACAGAAGGGCCATCTAGTCCTGACCCTGCAGAAGTCGCCGCCCTCGACTGGATCCAACAGGTGATTCCGTCAACCAAGAAACCGCCTAGCTCTGCCCCGAGTAGAGATCGGGCGTGACCAGAGCACACGGATGCCTGACGTCATAGGGAATCGTTTTGTAAAATTATCTGTATCTCCAAGTGGCCAACAAGGGAGTCAGCTCCCAAGGTGTCAGGGGGAAGGCAAGAATCCCTCAGAGCTGACTGCTAACCTGACCTGCGGGGAAGTGCTTTCCTGGCCTCAGAAGGGGGGGGGGGTTGTTATAACCCCCCTGTGAGAGGGGAGTTGTGGGTAGGGGGAGTTAGGGGTGGGAGGGAGTACTCTGCCCCCCCCGTGAGAGGGGGGTTGTGAGTAGGGGGAGTTAGAGGTGGGAGGGAGTGCCCTGCCCCCCCTGTGAGAGGGGGGTTGTGAGTAGGGGGAGTTAGGGGTGGGAGGGAGTACTCTGCCCCCCCTGTGAGAGGGGGGTTGTGGGTAGGGGGCGTTAGGGGTGGGAGGGAGTGCCTTGCCCCCCCTGTGAGAGGGGGGGGTATGGACATGGGGGAAGAGGGTGGTAGGGAGTGCCCTGACCCCCTTGTGAGAGAGGAGTGCAGGCATGGGGGAGGAGGGTGGGAGGGCTTTTCTGGGGGGGGGCACCAGAAAAGGGGGGCTTGAGGCTTGAATCCCGGCCTTTTTGTCTCTCTCTCTCCTGAAAGAGGGACAGAGCGTGTAGCGAGAAGCGTTAGCGCCGGCACCGAAGGAGCTAGCGCTCACACCAGCCGGAGGAGCACACTGGGTGACGGTACCGAGGCGCGCAGGCGCTGTTAGGGTTGAGGATGCCCAGAAGGGAACCCCGAGGCCTCCTGGGTATTTTAAGGACGCAGAGCTCAGTCTGCCGCAGGAGGCTGAGGAGAAAGGAGCTCTGGGCCGGGCTCTGACAGGCTGCTGGGCCTGGGGCCGGGCTACCCGGGCAGAGAACCTGGGAGGGTGACGGAGCAAAATGGAGACACCGGGAAAGAGGGAAACCGCGTCCAGGGAACTTAGGGTCGCCAGAGATGCCAGTTTTCCCAGGACAAGCCCCAGCCCCTTGGCTTCCCAATGGGGAGAGGAGGGAATGAGAAGCAGGGGAACGACTGTCCCCACTTTACGAGCCGGGGATGTTGGGAGGGGGGGGGTGTCCATGTGTGCAAGTAGGGAGGAGCTTATTTGCAGATGGGCGGAGCATGCTGGCCAAGGGGGTGGGGCTTGTCCCCCCCCCTTTTTTTTTTGGATACTCAAAATGTTGGGGAGATCGTGCGATCTCCTCCGGAAATAAATTGAAAGGGAAGAGTTTCCTTAGCAAGGGGCGTAGCAAGGCTGCGACAGAGCCGGGTTCATGTCTCAATTGGAGGCAAGAAGGCAGGGTCTCCAGGGGGGAGGGGGAAGGGTGCTCACCCAGCCAACCCCACCAGAAAGTTTTCAGAGTCAGCGAGGCCGGCACTCCACCCTCGCCCACTCTGAAAACCGCCTTCCTGGCAGAGCTCTTTGCCAGGAAATGTTCACAGTGGGGTGTGGGGGCAGAGTGCAGGCCCTGCTCCCGCCTCTGCCCACTCTGAAAACGTCCTAGTGGGGCTCAGTCTGCTTGCAAAGGGTCCTGGCCCCTGGTATCAAGTGCAGCCCCCCTCACTCTGTAGTAACTAGGCCCCTGTGAGTTTGGCGGGTTGACTATTCTCCTCCTGCAAAAAAACAAAACAAGTCTTCTGGGTGAGCCTTGAGCCATCCTTCATGGCTGCCTCGCCTACAGGAGTGGGCGGGGGATCCGTGAGAATTAGGGTGGCCACCTACGGAGATGTTTAAGTACGAAAAACACATGTTGCAGGGCCTGTATCGGCGCCTAGGGCCAACCCTAATGGGAACCGACAGGCCCACGGACAACCGGGGACTGTGATCGCAGGGGACGCCCGGGCTGCGTGATGGGACGTCGGGTGAGAATCCTGCTGTGGGAGACCGTCGGAGTCGAAAAGCCAGAGACAACCAGGAGCCAGGATCAGACACGGCTTGTGCCGTCTGCTGGAGACGTATCCCCCAAAGAAAGAGGCTGTTTCATTTTCCCTTTCATGGTGCTTTTCTCTGTGTGTAGAAGTTACTGTTGTAGCAGACAGGAGACAAAGGGTGTCTTCAGACGCACCTGGTGCTGGTCATCTCTGGGCCTGCTTCGGGGGTGGCCAATCCTGCGTCCAGCTCCGTCTGCGGTGGGTTTAACACTGACCCGGCAGCTGCCGCAGCTCACAGCCCACCTGTGCGCCCCCCCCGCCCCACTCCATAGAGTTGCGCTCGGATCGCCCAACGCTCTAGGCTGACCACCTGCAACTCTACGGGATTGCCCGGGGCAACCGCCGGCCGAGAGTGGCGCTGCAGTGGCCGTCCGCTGAGCAGACGAACCGCTGCTCCGTCTCTGACTGGTGCCCTGGAATTGGGCAGTCCGCTCCGCCGGCAGTGCTCCAAGATGGCGGCGCGGCACGTGCTCCACCTCTGCACGTCTGGCAAGCCGCCTTTAGATGGATGGGCCACCGGGGGGCGTGGTGGAGCAGAGGCGGGGCTGCTGTCTGTCTTGTTTACACCCCCTGTGGGAGATCAAAGATAATGCTTTTTCATTGGGCCTGAGGAAGGGCTCCCAAGACTAAAAGTTTGCATACCCTCACCAAACAGAAGTCGGCCCAATAAAAGGGACAAGCTGGAATCCACAGACTCACTGTATACTTGGATGGGGTGGCGCCCTAGTAAAGAGTTTGTGGATCACAGCCAAAGATTAATTGAGTGAGTGATTAAATATATATCCCACCCTTTCCCTAGGGCTCAGGGCAAGTTGCAACAGGTGAAAAATATATAAATTATACAGACTTAGAACCAATTCAAAATCCCCGATCCCAGCCTTCCCACCCGTATCCCTGCCTACCAAATGCTGGGCCAAATAAAAAGGACTTGCATCATCTCTGAAAAAACACCGGCTTTGGCAAATCTCTAGGTCAAGGGTGAGGAACCTCTTTCCCTGCCGGGGCCACTTTGAGAATTGCCACAAGCTCCGCGGGCCACAGAGAGGTTGGGGGTGTTTAAGGTGCTTCTTCTGGAAGAGGAGGGTCCAGATTATAGATTTGTCTCCTCTCATAAGAAGTGCCAGACTGGGTCAGACTTACGGTCCATCGAGCCCAGCATCCTGTCTCCGACACTGGCCAATTCTGGTCACTTTGGAGAACTACCCAACAGGTCATAAAGGCGGCCGGGGTGTGTGTGTGTTCCCTGTTGTTCACTCTCGCTTCCTGACAGTCAGAGGTTATAGGTCCCTCAGTCTACTTGGCTAATAGCTGTGAATGGAGCTATCCTCCAAGAGTTTATCCAAGTCATTTTTAAACCCAGCTATTCTACATTCTCTGGCAAACACGTTCCACAAGATAACAGTTTCTTGTGGGCCTGCTCTCATCTCTGCTCCCTTCCCCCGAGATCAGTCTTTCAGTGCTTGGGGGCGAGGGGGGTAGGAATTGGATCTGAGGCCGCACCCCCACTTTACTGGGTTTGAGTGACTCAGTTTCCCTCGCGTACAGCTCACTTGAATCAGTTTTCTCTCTCTGGCCAATTCAAGCCTGCCGCAGGGACAACCCCTTTGTCACGCAAGGGCCCGATCCTTCCCATTTACAGACTTTTTAATCTCTGGGTTCGCAAGAGCTTGAGAACTCTTTTTGCTCACTTGTGTTTCCAATGTTAGACACAGACACTTCTTCATAAAGATAAGAAGTCAGTTTATGGATTACATAAGCAAGATTGTAGATACAGAGTGGTTACTAGAAATCAAAGGTAAATATAACGCATTCCTAACCTATACTGGTTGAGTTCCTAAATAAGGATCTTACCCTACAAAGGTCCATAAGTTCTTCTCAATCCTTGATGTAAGCGACTGGGTCTTCAGTCTTAGAGTTGCTAGAAAGCAAAGTCCTATCCCTCAGTTCATAGCTTCCAGCCTCGCTGGCTGACAGCTTTTAGGATGCAGATGCAGCTGCTCAAGATGGCTAAGCGAGAGAGATCCTGAAGGTGGCTTAATGGCCTCCTTAAGTACCTTTCATGGTCTCTTTGTCTCGGGTTTCCCACTCATGAGCCTGTGTCTTTCCTCACGTAGCCAACCCAGGCAAACATGAAGATCCATTTGCATCTCCATGGGGTTCCGTCTGGCAAGGGTTGCCAATACACAATCTTTTAACTGTCCCTACTTCCTGGAGTTTGGTCAGTGTCACAGTCTTGATTTGAGTTTTACAGTTTTCAATTGTAACATTACATACATGTTGAACCGTGGGCTTCATATATTTACTAGACTTGTAGTTTACATGCAGGCCAGTATCACACGTGTGTGACCCTATGTTTCTCCGTGACATTCCCCACCCCTGCTTTAGAGGAAGGGAGTTCTGCAACTTCTTAAGAGGATATCGCTCTCCAGGCTGAGACCAACAGACACACCTGTATCTGCTTTATATTCAGCTACTTTCTATTTTGAGGGAGGGAGCAGTTGAGTCCTTCGGAAGAACTCAATAGTTTCCTTAGAAGGAGACAGAGAGTCAGTCTAATACTCCCACTCTTTCCTGTGCTGCTGGATCCTCCTCTTGGGCTTGGCAGCCCAAGCCTTCACCCTCCCCGCCCTTCAAGCTCATAGATGTATAAATGACCCTTCAGGTAGAGTAGCCCTTGATCTACAGACTCTCTTTCCAGCCAGGCAGACTACACACCCTGAGCACCGATGAGCAGTCTCCAAGGGCCGGAGGGATCAGAGAAGCAGGGGCCACCTGGGCAACCAGCAACTGGCACAGGTAAGACCTAGCCTCCCTCCTCAAAAATCAGCCAGGCAGGGCGGAAATTCCAGCGAGTCTCCATATCCAAGATCAGGAGGGTCTCCGGATCAGCCGCAGCTTTCGTTTGGATCCCAGAGTCCCTGGAGGCTGCATCTTCCTGCATTTTTTAAAAACGATGTAACGTTATTATTTTATCTATCTGTTGATTATACAGCCCCAGCAATGTACTTCGCACTGATCAATCCTTAATTAGAGCGAGGTCCCTGCCCCAAGGGGATTGCAATCTAGGGAAGGCGAGGGAGGGGGGAGGAGACAGGGAGACAGTTATGAGGTTGAGAAGTCGCAGGTGAACAAACTTCACTGAGTTACAGGGAGGGAAGTGAAGGACTCAATGACAGCAGAGGAGAGGGAGCATCAGTGAGCAGCGTGGGGGGATGAGGAGCGGGGGGGAAAGGCCATGAAGCGTCTTGCTCCCCTGTATCTGCCTAAAGGGGTAGGGGACTGTGGGGAGTTTGTTACGAAATAGCCAAGGAATGAAGCGGGTGGGCTGAGGTTTTTACTTCTGAGTGTCAGGAGCTGGGAATGGACAGCAGGGAACGAATCGTCCCATTGGGACCTGTTGAGTACTTCTCCCAAGCGACCGAGATTGGCCTCTGTCGGAGACAGGATGCCAGGCTGGATGGACCATTGGTCTGTGGTCTGGCTGAGGATGGCACTGACTGTGACACTGTCGGAGACAGGATGCCAGGCTGGATGGACCATTGGTCTGTGGTCTGGCTGAGGATGGCACTGACTGACACTGTCGGAGACAGGATGCCAGGCTGGATGGACCATTGGTCTGACCCCAAGATGGCCCTGACCGTGTTCTTATGAAATTTGCTATCTTATCTGATCGGTAAAACCGCTTTCCCCATTAAGCTTAAAATAACCACCAGGGCTTCTAAAGCTTGAAGGCGTTTTTTTGTTGTTGTTTTTTTAAAATAGTCCTAGAGTTTTTGGACCCAAAGGACCCTCATGGGGCCCATCTAATCCAGTCCCTTCCACGAACGCAGAATTCAGAGAAATCCATGCAATAAGAAACGAAAAATCTACCTCGGGCTGAGCTTGGGCGTGACCAGAGCACAGCAATACCTTTCTAGCTTTAGTTTATTATTTCTAAACGTTTCTTTTTTCTAAAAAAATTGCTGTTGATTTATTTTTATTTTTACCATGTTTCATAAATGGTTGGAACTACACTAAACGTCGGCAGCTAGTGCTTTCATAGCTGATCACAAACCCTGATCGCTCCCCTGCTTTAAGAGAGAAAATCAACGAGTTTAAGGACCAAACATTTAATCCTTTTTTATTAGCCCTGACAATGAACAGAAGCTGAGGAA
Source organism: Sphenodon punctatus (assembly GCA_003113815.1). Lineage (NCBI taxonomy): Eukaryota > Metazoa > Chordata > Lepidosauria > Sphenodontia > Sphenodontidae > Sphenodon > Sphenodon punctatus. The sequence continues at coordinate 1,285,996 of QEPC01001131.1, forward strand.
GTTTCTTCTAAAGGGGTGGCTCGGAGCTTTGTGTTTCGGGATAAATAGTCTACTAGGGCGGGAAGACCCTTTTCCCTCCTGGCGGCCACTTTGAAAATGAGTACAAGTTCTGAGGGCCACAGAGAAGTTGGGGGCGGGGGTGCTTAAAGGGGTGCGGTCGGGAAGAGGAGGGTCCGGAGGATGGATCCATCCCCGCTCCCTCCTCTCTGCCCCCTTCCCCTGAGCTTAATCTGCCAGCGCTTGCGGGTAGGAGCTGGATCCAGGGGCCAAATCCAAACAAGCCAAGGTTAAAACCAGTCATGTTTCGATGCCTCCTGTAAAGTTTAAAATCTATATTTATATGGGTTTATAGTGTATTGTTTAATTCTTTTAAAAAAAAATTTATTGACTAGTCTGTTACTCGCGTCGATCTCTTGGGATAGGGGTAGGTTATACATTTAAATCGCTGAATAAAAATGTTTACCGTCTCAAAACAGGTAAACTGGACTCAGTTTGAGACAGGGGTGTGTCTGTCCGGTCCTTGCGTCTCAGATTGTAAGCCCTAGGGGCAGGGACCGTCTCTATTTTATTACTTTGTAAAGTGCCAGGTACACTGCTGGCGCTATAGAAATGTTTGTTAATAATAAAATAATAATAATAATAATAAAAATGCTCCATCATGTAGCTCTGGGAGGGTGCGGGGGGGGGGGGATTGCTGTTGGTACCCGATTTTTGTGCTCCTCCACGTGACAGGGCAATGCCACTGAGAAGAGGTATCGTTATTCATTTCAAACCCCGTGTAATTGGCCTGCACAGCTCATTTGCCACAGGACGTTGCTAATTCCCTGGCCTTAATCCCTTTCAGAAAGGAATCACTGAACCCATTTCTATAGGCGGTTGTTATTACTATTAAGTATATATATAATATAGCTCTGGCAATGTGCCCGGCCCTGCACAATCATTCATTAGAGACAGGTCCCTGCCCTAAGAGGCTTCCAATCTAGGAGAGACAAGGGAGGGGAGAAGGAATGGGGAACACGGGGAGGGACAGGGAGACGCTGAGAAGTGGGGCCAGGGCACGTGCTTCACTTAGTTACAGGAGAGAAGGGGACCTTGAGTAAAGGGGGAATATAGAAATATTTATCTAGCTCCAGCAATATCCCTGGTACTGAACAGTCTTTAACTAGAGACAGGATGGCCTGCATATCCTGAGCCGGGACAGATAATGCTACCCAAGGCCAGTGCTTCATTTCACTGCGTGGATTCTGCCCCCGCCACTAGCAGGCCCGTAATGCTGCCTGGCTGGTTCTTGCCTGGGGCGCTGTAGGACTCTTGTTTATACGTGCGGCAAGCTCTCCTGCCCCACAGGATGGGAAATGGCCCAGGGAAGGAATTAACCCCATTTTAAGCTTGGGCCACGGCCTAACGCTTGGGGGTGATTTTTGTGATGTGGAAAGGAGGTCGCACCACAAATGAATCTATTTACATCATTCAGGGGGCGATCAAGACGTAGATCACGATGCGCTGGTGGCTCAGAAGTGAGTCTCCAGGAGATCCCAGCGCACCGGGGAGGGAGCTTAGTCCCTTGGAGATCACCTCTGGGGAGGAGAGCAGGATGCATGCCCCAGGGAGGTCTCCGAGGAGGAGAGAGGCTAGGAGAGCTCCCCCAGTGCAGTGAGGCAAGCTCTCTCTAGAGGGGAGCGCGCCTCCTCCCCGCACTGCTGAAACCGGTGGCTGAGGTCCCCGACCGCTGGGAGCCGGCAAGAGGGAGCCGGTAGATCGTCAGGTGGTTGTTTGGACCAAGTGGATCACGTGCACCATAAAACACCTGGCCGGGGGGGGGGAGGGGACAATATGGAGGAAACAGGTTCTGCCAGACTTTTTGTTCTCATGAAAACTTGTCCCAATTTAGCAGGACTAAAAGCCTTCCAGTTTCAAAGCTAAAAACAATCACTGACTTCTTTTATTGATTATTAATTATTATTATTAATAAAATAATAATAATCAATAATAATAAATAAAAGAAGTCTGTTATTGTTATTTTATTCATTCATTTGTATTTATTTATATTTTTAATTTTCTTTTTAAAAAAAAATTATTTAAAAATGAAAACGGCTGAAAACAGATGACAACCGTTGGCTTATTCTTCATCTGGTTTCGTAGCATTCGTTATGAAATCAAATGGGCCCCCCCATTTGTTTTCGTAACTAAAAGGAAATGTTGTGGCTGCACCCCCACCCCTATAATTTATACAGCTCCAGCAATGTGTTTGGCACTGAATGGTTGTGGGTCCCTGCCCCAAGGGGCTTACAGTCTAAGAACAGACAAAGGGAGGGACTGGGATCCATTCAGGAAGTTGAAGGGGCACGTGCTTCGCTTAGTGACGGGGAGGAGATCCTGGAGGACGGGACTGTGTGAGGAGAGCGTACAGGGGAAAGCAATCGGGGGGAGGAGCTGGGTAAGGCCTGACAGGCAGCTTATTAGGATGAAGCCTTCGTGAGAGGGACAGACTAACCTAGCCCCGTCCTACGAAGCACTGGGGTTGCTGTGACGTGTCAGACTAAACCAAACCACGTGTCTGGCAAGTCACTCGCTGACGAAAGATGATTTTGTTAGAGAACTGGAAAATCCGCGACGCTTTTATTTTCCCAAACGTCTGGCCCTAAATACAGAATAAGGCGCGTTTCATCTTCAAACGCTCTGACGCAGCAGTTTCGTGGGGGACGATATTTAAACAAGCAAAAGTGTGTGTGTGTGAGAGAGAGAAATGAGGCAGAAAACTGGGAGCCTGTGGAGCTTCCTTGTTAGCTCTTTTCATGGATCAAGAGGGACTTTTTGTGAGCAAGGCTGAATTTTTGCCATCCATACAAGAATCCGTCTGCGGTGAATCAGCCCTCGCTCATCATCTCTGTTTACACTTTTAATTCTTCATTGGGGGATTCATATTAAACTAATTTGGGGTTAATTAAGCCCTTGCAAAGCCGGAGGAAGTGCGACAGGGAAAGCTGGATGCTAAAGTAAATTTTATTGCTAGATTTTCATTGAGTTAATAACAGGGCATATAAAAACACCAGACTCAGCTTCTATGATGGTAAGAATTCAGCAGAAAGGTAAGCAGACAGATTTTAATAGCTTGATAAAACAGATGATCAATTTTCCAGAAGGTGTGGGAATGCTGTTTAAACAACAGTCTCGTCAGAATGGCCCCTTGATCTTAGTTTTTAAGAAGTGTTAGTCTAAACTAGACTGCCAATCTCATGGCACCTTATCCAAGGTGTGGTTGCCTTTCTCATATTCAAAAGTGCTAAAGAGGAGACTATTTAGATGATTGCTAATTACCTGCGTCAGTCAGGAATCTTTTACGTGCATTGGAAAATAAAAGGCAGTTGAAGGCGTAGACTGAGCTTGTGGCATGGTCATGCTAATACTTCTCATTTAAGCACTTTACAGTCACCGATCCCTGCCCAGAGGGCTCACGATCTAAGATGGACAAGGATGAGGAGAGCACAGGGCTCAGGCAGACACACATATGTTCCCATTTTACAGATGGGGGAACTGAGGCTGGGAGGTTGTGACTTGCCCAAGGACGTCCAGCGAGGTCATTGGCTAGAGTGAGATTTTGAACCCTGGTCTCCCAGGTCCAAGTCCAGCACCTTAGCCGTTACACCACGTTGGCTCTCTCATGACACAACTATCAGATGACATTTCCCCCCACCTGTAATAATTAAGATGCTGCGATCAAGTTGTCTCCTGGCTTTCTCTTCAAGTAAGCTGCGGAGCAGGGGGCCCTAGCTACAGGTGGAAGCTGCTGCTGCCCCCAGGACTCAGGGTTTTGAGGGGTGAGACAGCAGGGTTAGCCCTATCGGGAGATCAAAATGTCCTGCTTTATCCCTGCTGAAGTTGCCCGTGGCACCCCACAATGAACCAGGGCGGTGTCATGTCTGTCAGCCCCACCTTCCCCCCACACTCCCCACCCATCTTCTGCTCTACCCCAGCGGCCTCCCAAACTCCAGTCTGCTCCACAGGGCAACCTCCTGTGGTGGCCCCTCCCTCCCACTGGGGCCCCAGATACGGCCATGTCTAGGGCCCCACAGAAGGTGACCGGGGGGGGGGCACCAACACATTTTATCTTCCCCCTGGGCCCTGTCAGGGCCTGACTTCTTCAGGGCCTCCCATGCCTCACTGCTAGGGCTGTCTCCCCTAGGCACATTTTAAAGGGACATTTAGGACAAATACAGGTTGCGGGGCCTGCATTGTAGCGATGGGCAAACACGGTTCAGATGTTCAGAGTTCGGCCCGAACTCTGTCTGTTCGGGCATCCGAACCGAACACCCGAACCGAACAGCCGAACAGTTCGTAAAAGTTCGGTTGAGTTTGGGGGTGGGAAAAACATGACTTCGGGCGGGGAAACCGTGACTGGAAAGGGGAGGCAGCTGAGGAGCAGACTTCCTGGCACCAGGGGTGGAGACCAGGGGTGGTTTCAGGGTCAAATGATACCAATACTGAAAAAAATCTTCAAATTCAGTATCGGTATCGATAGCACTTTTTGAGTGTTCGGTCAAGTTCTGTCGAACCGAACTCCGCCGAACCGAACAACCGAACCCGAACTCGGGTTTCGAACCGAACGACCGAACACCCGAACCGCGTTCTGTTCGCTCATCCTTACTGCACTGGCGCCTTGCGCCAAATGCATTTTTCCTAAGTGTTCCTTAAAAATGTGCCTGGGGGGGCCCCCCCTACTCACTGCTCCCCTCCATGCCCTGGTCTCCCCGCTTCCCCCTTGCCCTCGTGTTCCTCTCTGCCTGGCCTCCCCCTGCCCCCACATCCCAGTTGGTATTGGGGCCAGAAATCTGACTTCCCCGGGGGGGCCCTATTCAACCACCACTGCAGGGATGGAAGAGACGTCTAAATTCTCTCTTTTCAGCTCCTTGGTTTCGGACCCCTTGGGTTTGAATTTATTTTTTCCCCCCAGAGATGCTGAGCAAAGCCTCCCAGGAGCAGCAGCCTTCCTGACCTAAGCCCATTGAATTCGGTCCAGATTGACTCCCTGTGATGTCATGGGTTTCCACGCAGGCGGGGCTACCCGGTTACATTAGACTTGGCTGCATCAGGATAGGAACCGGGTTCATTCTGAGGCAGTCAGGCTCAGACCGGGCTCGGCGGTCACAGCACGGCCTTAGAACGCATCTAGCTCAAGCCGGAGGGAACGTGCTAGAGGTTTGGGGGGTAGAGGAAGTCCAGAATCCTCCTAATCCTAGAACTTGGGGACACCCAATGCCATTAAGTTTCTGTGTTTAAACAAGCAAAAGGAAGTACTTTTCCACACACAGAAAATACACAATTAACCTGCGGAACTCACAGCCAGGGGATGTTGCAAAAGACCGCTAAGTTCCAAACAGGATTGGATAAGTTCGTGGCGGATAGGCCTGTCAATGGCTTTTAGCCACTTGGGTTGGGGGGGGATAAGACCCCGGACGATTGGGAGCTGGGAGTGAATGAGAGGAACAGCTCTCTTCATTAATATGCACAGGCTGTTGCTGGTCCACTTTCTCTGAAGCATCCCATGCCCGAGACAGGATGCTAAGCTGGATGGCGCACGGGTCTGAGTCAGAACGGCAGCGACTGCGTTCCGCTGGCGTTTAAAAGTTAAGAAAATCAGAATTCTCAAGATGGAAAAAAAAAGCCTCCCCAGAATTGGAAAATGTCTAAATAAACATGTCTCTGTTGCTCTCCCCTCACAGCTCCGTGCGGATCATGTGGTCCTGGATACCCATCTCCTTTGGCTGCTATGAACGGCAAGTACTGGCTACTCTTCTGCCAAAATTTGGGCGAGCTTCCTCCTTAGCGATAGACGTGGAGTGGGGTCGGGGAACCTTTCCCCTCCTAGGGGGGCCACTTCGAAAAAAGGGCTGCGTAGCAGCTGAGAGAGAGGGTGCGTTCATGAAGAGAAGGGTCCCGATCCTGGATCTTTCCCCTCGTCTCTTGTGCGGGCCCCTCCTCTCTGCTCCCTTCCTCTGTCCCTGCTTGGGGTTAGGAACTGAATCCAGGCACTGGGAAGGGACCACATAAAAACTTGCCGTGGGCTGCATTTGGCCCCCGGGAGTGAGGTTCCCCGCCCCTGCTGCGCGCCATCCCAGGACTATGCCTTAATCAGGATTAAAGTGCTGCATCAGCAGAGGAAATACACTGGTGTCTCTCCAGCAAGAGTAAGGAAAATGCAAATACGAAGGCGTCTCTGGTTTAATTGTCGCCCATTAAGAGAGATTGTTTCTGCTGCGCATTCTGCGCCTGGGGTACTGCATCAAAGTCCTGGTTTGTTGAGACAGCTGTTCCGTTTGCTCTGCAAAATGAATTCCACTCCATGATCTTTGATGTGCCTTCCAGTAGCCGGGGTCCCTGGCGCAGCTCGGGTAGAAAGACAGGAGGCAGAGTAGTTAAGAGGATGCCTTGTACCGCACTGATTCAGTGGGGGAGAGTAGGCAAGTTTCCCGGTGGTACAGAGCCCTTCCTCGGGCAGTAGACAGCTGGGTGGGGTGGGGTGAGGGGGATGTACAGAAAGTAGGGGTATCCCGAAAACACCCTTTGCCTCGCACCTTATTTTCTAGTAGAAATGAAGTCATTCTCAAAGGAAGGGATGTCTTGCTCTGGGCCTCAGAGGATGAGGAGGTGTCCACAGTTTGGGCTTGGACTACATGATCTCTGATGTGCCTTCCAGTTCTCCAGAGCACAACACAAGCGTGACCAGCCCAGGGAAAGGACTAAACATCTACCCCACTTACCTTTTCCCTCCCCGGGGCCACTTTGAAAATTATGACACGTTCCGAGGGCCACGTAGAAGGTTGGGGTCGGGGGGGGGGAGGATGCATAAACGGGTGAAATAAATTTCTGTGTTCTGGCATAAAACTAGGAATAAGTAAATTAAGTTGGGGGGTGCACTCAGGAAGTGGAGGATCCAGATCATGGATCTGTCCCCTCTCCTTGTGCGCAGGCCCCTCCTCTCTGCTCCCATCCCCTGGAGCTCTGTCTTTCAATGTTTGGGGGCAGGAACTGGCTCCAGGGGCCAGAGCCTACCTCATTGTACTCAGTGTTTCATGCGGATTTAAATGACACCAGACATGGATGGTTGACATAGATGCCTATTTGGAATGACAGGAATATTGCTTTTGACATGCAACTCACAGAACGGGAAAAACTTTGGTCTAGAGCCCCCGTTGTGGTGAATGGATGCAGCTCTCGGGAGTAGGAAACCGCCTCCCCCCTGTCATAGCGGCTCTTTCTACAGACTCAAATATAACCCTACGATACTAGCCAGCAACAGTCTATCCAATATTGATTGGGATCGTGACCCTATCAGGAGACGACAGCTGGGGTTTAGCAGCTGTAAGTGACGGGCCGGCCAATCACTGATCGGGATCCCAATCGGACATTTCCATGACTGATTTTTCTGGTGATCAATTAAAAAAATCAGGGTGGGAAAAAAATAAAATAAAAAAAATCGGGACCGGACGTTGATCTTCCGAGACCAGACGTCGTCATTCCAGGAGATCAAGTGTCTGAACTGGGCACTAATTTGGTACCAATGAACACTGCAGGTTGATTCAGGTTCCAGAAATTCGGTGACTATACCTGGTTTTGCACGTACCCTGATCCGCTCTCTTTACAGCTTGGGAAACTCTGCCCTAGAGAGCAAACCCCATCCTGCAAGGGAGTCCTGAAAACGTTACTCCGCTCCTTTACCGCTGGCTCCTAACACGCTTTTTCTCTCGGAAGGGCCCAGAGAGAAGATCATCTACGTGCCCTGCATCCTAACCGGCACTGGGACGCAGCAGCCGGATTACCTGGCCACTGTGGACGTCGACCCGAACTCTCCTTGTTACTGCCAGGTAAGTCTGGATCACCAGTCTTCCCTTGGCACGCTTGAGCTGACCTTACACAGTCTGCTTGCTAGGAAGAACGCTGAATCCCACGTCCTTTCTCTTGCACATGGGAGAGAAAACCCAAATGTACAGGGAAAGGGGAAGACAGAAACACTGCTAAGAAGGATTGGCGGGGGGGTGGTGTCTCCATCTCCATCCTCTAATCACAAAGGCTTGAGTCGGGGGTCCCTATCCCAGGTTTCTGCGTTGGGCCCTTGCCGATTTTTCCACCCCTATTAGCAAAGTGGACATTTGATTTGGTCCATCAGTTTGACTTAAGGGTACATGCGGGAGGTGGAGCCAGCTCACTAGGAAACACCCCAAACGCGCCTGGTTTCATTCGAAACGCCAAACTCAGCCCTCGTGAGTTTTGTGACGGCCCCTTGTGAATTCCCCACCTTGGCTCCTTCACGGTCTCTGTTGTTTGGCCTTGACTTTTTCTGCTTTGCCCAAGGCCAGTATCAAACCTGCTCTTCGTGACACTAGCAAATTCTCCTCTGGCCTTAGTAATAGGGATGTGCGAACGCGGTTCGGATGTTCGGAGTTCGGGCCGAACTTGGCCTGTTCGGACGACCGAACTGAACGTCTGAACCAAACGTTCGAACGGCCGAAGAGTTTGGAAAAGTTCGGATGAGTTCAGGGGCGGGAAAAACCTGACTGGAAGGGGGAGGCACCTGAGGAGCAGACTTCCTGGCACCACGGGTGGAGACCAGGGGTCGTTTCAGGGCCAAATTATACCGATACCGGGGGGGGGGGAAATCAATTTCGGTATCGGTATCGATAGCGCTATTTTCGGATGTTCGGTCAAGTTCAGCCGAACCGAACTCCACCGAACCGAACAACCGAACCCAAACTCGGATTTCGAACCAAACATCCAAATGGCATTCTGTTCACACATCCCTACTTAGTAAGCCACTGAGCAGCAGCTCCCCCTGCTCAAGCGACGGTGTCGGTGCGTGCGGAGCAAGATCATTAACCACTGTGCAGCCAAATTTGCCAGGAGCTTGCCAAGACCTTTAATAAACAGTTTAATTTTGTGGGAAGGTCGGTGATCTGATTCACTCACCAGGGATGCCAGGTGACCTGCATTTTCTCAAATACAGAAAGCCGTAATTGTTTCAGTCGATCTTATTCCAACCCAGGTGATTCACCGCCTGCCAATGCCGTATCTCAACGATGAGCTCCATCACTCTGGTTGGAACGCCTGCAGCAGCTGCTTCGGGGACACCGCCAAGAAGCGGAACAGGCTGATCCTGCCTAGCCTGGGCTCTTCTCGTCTTTATGTGGTGGATACAGGCACCGAACCGCGGGCCCCCAGGTTGTACAAGGTATATCTGAGCCAATCTCGACGTGCATCTGGCCCAGGGGGAAGGAATTACAACTCCCCGTTTTTCAATGCAGGAATCAGAGAACCCATAACAGGTTTCCCGGGGGGTGGGGGGTGGGCTTGCAAAACCCATACGTGCTCACTGGATTTGGAAGCTGTGGATTGCCAGAGAATTACTCTCCTCCCAAAAAGGAATCCCCAAAAAGATTCCTGGAAACAGCTGAAATTGAACACGCAGAACAACACAATTTCCCTTCTCCCAATCTTTTTTAAAAAACTAGGATCAGTGGATCAGGAGTTGGGTCTTGCTTAGGGCTGTAACCGGCAGTGGCCACGGGTGCATTTCCCAACCACGTCCCCGGGGAAGCTGAATCATCAGCTGGATGTCTGTTGTGCTGCAGCTGCCTGGCCCAGACTCCCTTTACTGCTGCTTCTGCAGGAGTACTTAGACCTGGGGCTCCGTCCCCCCATGGGAAGGCCCCACACCCACCCATAAGGACTGGCTAAGCACTAAGGGAGTCTGGGGCAGGCATCTGCGGAGCAACAGACACACAGCTGATGATTCAGTTGCCCTGGGGCACAGTTGGTTGGCGCCTCTCAGGTAAATGCACCCGTGGCCGCCGCCGCATTCGCCAGAGGCTGGTTACGGCTCTGGACTTGCCCTGCATTTACTGAGTACCTAGCATTTCCCAGGTACTGAGTATTGAGTTCCCTTATATGGGGCCAGGAAAAGCCCCGTACGTTGCCGGAAAAGCCCCGTACGTTGCCGGAAAAGCCCCGTACGTTGCCGGAAAAGCCCCGTACGTTGCCCATCCGAGGATTTTCCTGAGTACCGAGTACTGGACCGAGTACCCGGCCAATTTCTCGGTACTCAGTAAAACTGAGTCAAATACCGAGCTACTTGTTAAAAACCGAGTCATTTCGAATACCGAATTTCAGCACTACTTCTGTGGCCCCCATGGTGGCAGCCATTGCCGTATCTTCTCTGTTTCACCGATCCCCCCTCCCATTCCCTGCTCACACCTGAGGCGCTGAGGGGAGGTGGGACAAAGGAGGGAAGGACTCTGCCCATTTCTTAGGGTGTTTTTAGACAAGCGTCTCCCCACACATTCCCCATGGCAACCAGTGGGGAAGGAGTGGAGAGGTGCTTGTCTGAAAACACCCATTGTCCGGACCTGTCTTACTCCGTCGCTTGAAGACAGCGAGATTAGACTGTTGGAGATTCCTAGAGCGGAGTCGCGGTGCACGTTCCGAAAAACAGATCCTTCAGCGTAGTTAGAACTTAACCCACTTTGACTCCCGAGCCGTTCAGACGTCAGGAGCTCTTAACCAGCGTTATTGAGGAGCAGGAAGAGAAGGCTGTCCTCCTGAAAAATGAGGAGTAACTACTCCCCTTCACTTTGTACTTCGAGGTAACTGTCGCATGAACCCTTTTTACATCGAAGGAATGACCGCTGCAGAAAACTGAGGAGAAATAACTTTGGTTTAGAGCGGCAGTAGGAATGGTACAGAAGTGGGGTATTACATCGATTTAATCACGTTGCATTAGGCGTTGTTTGCACAGACAGCTGACTTGGTTGATCAAGGTGCTTATACCTTGGTAACTTTCACACTTCAAGCAACGGAATTGAAGAGTAGGAGGTGAAGTACGTACTCCGGAATAGAGTGTTGAAATGTGTAGCACTTTCCTGTGCGTGAGTAAAACCCACAATTCTGGGCGGCCTGATCAGTACCTGAGTAGCAAGACATGCACCTGACTACCCAAAAATACTGGAGACCGCCATTACCCGGTTACCAATGTTTCCATTTTACCGACCAGTTTCTGTAACGAAACAGCAGCAAATCAGTGTCGGGAACTGGAACTTTTGTACTGGGAAACAGTGAATCACTTCTGGAAGTCTGTATAGCGGTACCGGATGTTACCGGCTCAGATCAGCTATCCGGTTTTGTGGGTGCTCATTCAGCTCCACTCTGGAATAATCAGGAGCAGACAATCCCCTTTGCTGTCTAAACGGAAGTAATGTAGTTTTACAATGTGAGCCCTTTCCAATCCATGTTTGGCTGGTGAACACGCTCTGCAAATCATTCCCAGGCTACAGCGCAAAGTGTCTCTCCTGCCGAGGACTGTACGGAATTCATCCCAGAATGCTTTGCGTGCAAGGCATGTAGGGATAGCTATCATTCCACTCACTTTCACGACAAGGCCACTGGGGGCAGATGTCGCTGGTACTAAATCGATTTAGGAGCGTCATGTGAACGATACCAAAGGGAGTGACTAAAACCTGGATAACGGCTCCGGCTTTGATAAATGGCTTAATTTTGTAGATGTGAACGGAGCTGTAGTTACCTCTGTTTAACACAGATTGCCCGGTGGAGGGAGGGTAACCTGCCCTAGGAGGGGAAGACTAGTTACGTGCGTGTGTGTAAACTCTTCCCAGGTCATTGAGCCGGAGGAGGTCTTCCAGAAAACCGGCCTTGCCTACCCCCACACATCGCACTGCCTGGGAAGTGGCGAAATCATGATCAGCTCCCTGGGGGACCCCAGCGGCAACGCCAAAGGTATGGATCACGTGACTCACTTACTCCGCCGAGTAGGGATTGGCTGGTTGTAAGGGGGGGGGTGGGTCTTGAGGAAGCTTAGTCCCTGGAAATGAGATTCCAAATCACAATCTCCAGCTTGAGTGACAATCCCCAGGGCTGCAAGAGACTTTCAGCAAGAGATTCATACGTTTTCTCTCCGTTCCCGCCCCCCCCCCGGTCCTCCTCTCCCTTTCGCTCGTCAAAGTGGAACTTTAAAACGACCCAGCATCTTGGGGCACTCCGGGACCAAGGCAGGACAGGACAGTTCCCGTCTAAACTGTGACCTCTGGTTGTTCAAGGGTGTAGCATTGGAAGCCACATCCTGTAATCCTTGGATGCTTGAAGGCAGGTTAACCACTCCAGAGACTAAAGCTCCCTAATTATATGCCAAATAGGCACAGCCGAGGGCTTTCCATTATGGGGTGGGGGGAGAGAAAGGTGGAAAATTTGCATCTTAATTTGCTCTTAATGCCCAATGAAGAGAGCATTTATTATCAGATGAAATTCTTAATAAAAACATTGTCCGACCAGCCCTCGTCAATTTCTCCAGCCCCAAATCCACAAAGTCTTTGAGGAGCGACGTTTATTTTTACATGACGTTACTGCGCGCATCTCCTTCGGGGCTCAGTAGGGCTTTAACGATTACCTGCCGTAAGAAGCAAACCTCTTGAATTTGAACTGAAAAAGGGTGTCGCGTGCTACCCAACTTATCTTCGTTTGGGTGCCCGTTTTCAATTTTGTTCATTTGGCCAGTCGATTACGGTCAGTCGGGTACGATCAGTCGTTCGTGGCCAGTTGGGTATGGTCAGTCATTCACAGTCAGTCATTCACAGTCAGTCGGGTACAGTCAGTCGGGTACAGTCAGTCATTCACAGTCAGTCATTCACTGTTAGTCAGGTATGGTCAGTTGTTCACGGTTAGTCGGGTACGGTCAGTTGTTCGTGGTCAGTTGTTTACGGTCAGTCGTTCATGGTTAATCGGGTATGGTTGGTCATCCGGTTTCATTTTTTTACCCCACCCATTCTCATTGTTACTGTCAGAAATAGCTGAAAGTGAACAAAACAATGGAAATAACTGTAATTGCAAAACTCGGTTGCTCGGACGTTGTGACGAATGTTGCTTGGGCCGATTACAGTCTATCCGAAATTGGGGAGGGAGGAGGGGAACCAGAAACCATGAACACTGGCCGTTTTCACACGGCGCTGCTGGGTGGGGGGATTCCCACGGGCTCACACCCACCTCCACCCACAGAGCCTCCTCCGTTTTGTTGGATGGGTCTGTGGGTGGGGGATGGGTGTATGCCGGGAGCGCTCACGCCCCCCCCCCCACTGTCTGTGGTGTTTCCACGGGAGCACACCCATCCCCCACCCACTGCCACGGCCTGCGCATGGACACCCCCCCACCGCACACCTGCCCTCACACCCAGCGGAGGGGTGTGTGTGGCTGCGGCGTCCGTGTAAAAAAGGCCATTGATTCTGATAGCCGATCCCTCTCCGGTGGTTAAGCTAGTGAACACCGTAGCAGTGATCACACCTACCCTGCTGCGTGTTCCCCTGAGGCAACCGAGGCTGGTCATTGTCGGAGACAGGATGCTGGGTTAGATGGACCGTTGGTCTGACCCAGTATGGCGCCTCTTGTGTTCTTAATGTAGGTGGTTTCATCATTCTGGATGGCGAGTCCTTTGAGGTGAAGGGGACCTGGGAGAGGCCAGGAGAGGAGGCTTGCCAAGGCTATGACTTCTGGTACCAGACAAGACACAACGTCATGATCAGCACCGGGTGGGGAGTGCCAAAGGTCTTGGAGCAAGGATTCCACTTGGAAGATCTGGGAAAAGGTGAGAGGCGATCTCCCCAATTAGTTTAGAGTCACCGATAAGCATCGGGGGGAAGGGCACAGCTCAGTATAAATCAGGGCAGGCCCTGATCCATCTCCAAGTAGCTTACGCTGTTGACCTCAAAACGTCAGCCCCAAAATCAACTGTAAGGGATTGAACTAGCCCAGGAGTGGGGAAACCTCCGGCCCACGGGGGGCCAAATGCAGCCCTCAGCAAGTTTTTAAGTGGCCCCTTTCGGGCAGCTGCCCTGGGGCCCACAAGCCTGGATGCCCCACAATCTATGTGAAATTATATGTGCATCTCATGTGGGGGCCGGGTAGAGTCAGGACAAGGGGAGGGGGGGGAGAAACACAACCCACCTTCTGCACCAGGGCCCATTCCAATCTAGCTACGCCCCGGCCCCTTTTCCAGTGCCTGGATCCAGTTCCTACCCCCAAGCACTGAAAGACAGAGCTCAGGGGAAGGGAGCAGAGATGAGGGCACCGTGCACACAAGGAGAGGGGACAGATCCATGATCTGGAGCCTTCTCTTCCTCAGCACACCCCTTAAACACCCCCGTCCCCAACTTTGATGTGGCCCTCGCAGCTTGCACTGATTTCCCAAATGGCAAACTGGGAGGGAAAAGGTTCTCCTCCGTCCCTATTTTCCACCAAACCCTGCTGGACCTACAGTTGGAGAAGGAAGAATTCATCCAGCTTGAGTTGACTTCTGTGCCTCCTGGAAGCCATCTTTTCTCCCCGTCCTTCCAAGGGAGACGATGTTCTCGTGACCAAAAGAAGGCTTGTTCCAACATAGGGTGTAAGGGCCACAGCATCTGGGGCGCTTGGGACATGGGCGGGCATTGGGGATCGACGCCCGCGGTCAGGGTCAAGGCCTGCATTTGACACTCTATACAAAGCCGTTGCTGTGCTGATGTCTCCCTCAATGGTCACACTCGCTGGCTGTGATTGTAGAGGCGTCTTTCCCTGCCAGAGCTATTGGGCTGTTGAACTGCTCTCGTAGTGGCTGGGGGGTTGGGGGGGGACCCCACACATCTAGGGTGAAAACCGAGTTTCTAAATCTGCTTGCGTCCCTGTTTGCCCTCAGGCCGTTACGGCAACGAAATGTACGTGTGGAACTGGACCACGCGTACCCTCATCCAGACGCTCCCTGTCGGAGAGGATGCCGCCCCACTGGAAATCCGTTTCCTCCACAACCCGGACGCGGCCGATGGAATGGTCGGATGTACCTTGCAGCGCTCAATCCATCACTTCTTCAAGACCCAGGTAACGGGCTCCCGACAGCTGCCGCTGCATAAAGAGAAGGCATGGGGCAACCAGGAACATGAGAGATAAATGAGAGATGGAGCCACTGACGTGGCCCTAGAGTCCCAGAGCAGGAAGAAAGCCCGGACGTTATGTAGTCCTGTCCCTGGATTTAGTAGGATCTACGATATCTGCACCATCTCTGGCATAGAATAGCAATGACAGGCCCAGGCTTATGTCCCAATTATGGGCGATACTGATTGTGGTGCAGATATAGTAGATCCTGCTTGATGGGTCCCAGAGTGGGTGGGGGCAGAGTGTTGGCCCAGCTCCTTCCTCTTCCCACTCTGAAAATTTCCTAGCGGTGCTCAGGTTGTCAGCTATCCCCCCGGACTTTGTCGTTCGGTTTGGACCGACTCCTCTCTTGACCCCTTTTGCTCGTCTCCAATGTCGTTCACAGAGCACCCAACCCTGGCTTGGCCCTCACCTGGCCCCGGTCCTGATTGCATGTATCCCTGTTCCCGATCCTGTTACAACTCATCCCGACGCCTGAAACTAGACACGTCCTGTCAATCTTCCAGTGTCATTATCCCACTTTTCTACTCCTTGTGCAGGACGGGTGTTGGGCGTCCGAGAAGGTGATCCAAATCCCCAATAAGAAGGTGGAAGGCTGGATTCTGCCGGAAATGCCAGGTCAGGGTAGGAAGGCTCCTGGGGTTGTTGTTCCCAGCTCACGCTTCCTGCTCAAGAGATCGGGAGGTGCTGATCAGTTGTGTAAGGACCTGATCTGAGAACACACGACGCAGACAAGGCATGCGTCACTTTGCTGAGCTGACCTCGGCTCACGACCTGATTTGCGTGGAATGCCACAGCAGATTATCTGAGCAGGAACGCGTTCAGGTGGCTCATCGGGCTGAGACACAAGGAAGGTTGGCCCAAGTTTTTTCCATGCAGTAGCTAATCCGCCTAGACTGTCCCTCCGACACCAACGGTATTTGCACCGTTCTCAGTTCCCCTTCGATAGCCAGTTCTCAGTGGGAAAGTTTACAACAGGGGTTGGGGAACCTTTTCCCTCGCCACTTTGAAAATTAGTAAAAGCTCCAAGGGCCGCATCGAAGTTGAGGGTGACTAAGGAGCGAGCCCAGATCGTGGAGCTAACGCCATGGATCCATCTTCTATCCTTGGGCCCCAGCCCGCATCGCTGCTCCCTTCCCTTCTGTCAGCGCTCAGGGGTAGGGAACTGGAACCAGGGGCCACGTAACAAACAGTTGCTCTGGCCGTGTTTCCCATCCCTGGTTTAGGAGTTGGTAGTTTCCAGACAGGGACTGTGTTTTGGGGAAGCGGGGGGAGAGTGCTGAGCTGTCATCTTCATCACTGAAAAAAGAAAGAAAGAGAAAGAAAGGAAATACTTTCCCAGTTGGATCCCTCTCCTTAAACCCACCCCTGTAGCTTCATCTCCTCCGACTTCACAATAGCCCCGGTGTTATCTCGTGACCCTCCTGTCTCCTGGTGACTCCCAACCCCAGGAGCAGAGGAACTGGATGGGCAGCTCCTCTCGCCAAGAACTGCACCACCTTGTGTGCGGCGTGGCCTGAGGGTGCAATCCAGATTCCCACTCCCCCTCAAGAAGCTGAACGCATGGGCTCCTGGATCAATGGACCTCTGGAGCATCCCGTGTAGGAGCGCTGGGCTGGTCCCATCAGCTGCTTGCTTACCGCTCACGGGTCGAAGAGGAAAATTCAAATGCTACCAAATCTCAGGGGCCAAAAGCACAAAGCAACAGAAGAAATAAATGGGTGTCACTAAATATTAGGGGTGGGGCTATCGGTTTTGCCGAGAACCAAGAGTGGCTGATAATGGCCCTTTCGGTTCTAATTCAATAATACCAATAATTCTCAGTATCGGCAATGTCAGTTCTTTTATATTATCAGAATCAGATTAATGTTAAAGATCCGATACCAATAGATCCGATAAATGGAAATCCAATACCGATATACAACCAAATACTGAGAATTTGCCCAAAGTCCCATCCCTAATAAATATTAAAAGAAAAATTATATTAATTGTATAAACCATAAATACACACACACCCCATCTATATATACACACACACACAAATATCTATGTGTATAATATGTTTATATAGGAATGCTTTTGTATATATAGTAATATTTGTATGCATACAGATACATACACAAATATTTGTGTGTGTGTGTGTATTTCTTTCTTTCCAGTGATCAAGATCACAGCTCAGTGCTCTCCCCCCCCCCTTCCCTAAAACACAGTCTCTGTCTGGAAACTACAACTCATAAACTGCCATTATATATATATATATAATTTTTTTCTAGGATCAGAAAACCTTTTGTTTAATAGAGGAGTTAAGACTCTTATAAACAATCCTTGAACAGGGGCTACAGGCCACCGCTCGCTAAATCCCTTTCCAATATGCACTCCATTGCATGATATACTAGGGAACATATTTCCTTGCCCTTAATCACCTACACAGGAAGCAGATGCACTTGAGCTGCTGCCTGAGAGGGGAGCTATAAATGGGTGTTTTTAATTGAGAGGCTAGCCCGCACGGCGACTCAGTGACCACGCATCCGACTGCCTGTCGGAAGGTGGAGCAGCCGTATGCACATTCCTCCCGTGAGCCTCGGAGCACTCACTCATGGCCATGTGCGGAGCACTGCCGGGAATCCGGAGTTCACTGTGTGGGGCAAATCAAAAAGATGCGTGGCATCTGGCAGCCTGTATGAACGGTGGCAGCCAGCCGTGCCAACAGACTGGTCTGCCACTCATAGGCACCGGGGGGCGCGGGGACACGGCCTTTGCAAGTTCAGGAGCCCAGGTTCCTCAGAACTCACACAGGAACATATCGGTTTCAAAGGCCAGCCCAGCGCACGTCTCCCTCCCCTACGGTCCATGGCAGGGGCAAGGTGGTTACCGCGGTCACCACGCTGGGAGCCACCTGTGCCACAGACACCCTTGTTTGTTTAAAAACACCCTAATGAAGGAGAAATTGTGGCTAAAGTGGAGACAGGGATCAAGTTCATAATTTCGGGGCAGGGATTTGGATTTCTATTTGATATTAGGAAAAAAATTCCTAAATGTGAGAATGGTTGGGCAATTTAATAAGGTGGCCAGGGCGGTCATCGTGGGGTCTGCCGTAGGCTGAGGATGAGCCGCTTGGAGCAAGGGCCTAGGATTCACCAACTGTATCTTGTTCCTTTCACATTCGTGACTCTTGACTCCGACCTGTCGCCTTCAAGGTTTCATCACCGACATCCTCATCTCGCTGGACGACCGATTCCTGTACCTGAGCAACTGGATCCATGGAGACCTTCGTCAATATGACATCAGCGACCCCTGGAGGCCCCGGCTGGTGGGACAGGTGAGGAGACCCCCCCCCTACAAGACCCCACTCTCTGCCCCAGTTATTTCATCCAGGGAGGAGGGAGAAAGCAAAAGGTAAAAGTCACCTGCTCCTTGATTAACCAGGATTAATTAATTAACCAACCTGGATTAGTGCCCCATTTCGGGCGGATGTTGACACGCTGATCCTCGCTCCCGGCAGGCTGAGTCGCTGCTGTTTCAACATGAGTGGCACATTCTGCCCCTAGCCCTAGGGCGGCTGCTAATGGGCATGCCCTGGTTTTTAGGGGTGAAGATCTTGGCCCACACAGTATCCTGTCTCAATGAGTTCCACCAGTTAATTGTACGTTGAAGTGGTAAAAAGGACTTCCTTTGATTTGTTTCAAATCTGCCAGTTAATATCAAAAGAGCGTCCCCTAGTTCTGTCCTGTTGGGAAAGGGGCTAATAATCACAATTCCCTGTATACATTCACTGAATTTCCTTCCTTTTGTGTGTGTGTGTGTGTGTGTGTGGTGTGCGTGTGCGTGTGCGTGTGTGTCCGTGTGTCCGTGTTTGTGTGTGTGTCTGTGTGTGTGTCTGTGTGTGCGCGTATCCTCTTGTTCCCAGGTGTTCGTGGGAGGGAGCATTACAAAAGGGGGCCCAGTGAGGGTGGTGGAAGACCCGGAACTGGAGTGCCAGCCCGAACCCTGCATCATTCAGGTGAGTCGCCTCACGCAGAGTGGCTTCCCGTGCCAATTGGCATTGCTTGGCCGTGCCCACCGGCTATACGGCCCCTTGGTGTGAGCGCCACCACCGTCAGGCGTCTGAGCCAAAGCGCAACAGGGGATTGGGCTCGAGGAGGAACTGGGGCGTCATCACCATCATCTCACACACACACCCCGGCGCCGGCGTGATGACGGGGCACATCCCGGCCAGGCAAAATGACCGGACTGACACCCAAAACTGCCTCCCGTCCGAGATGAAAGGAGCAGCAGCCCAGACAGCTCCAAGGCCGATCTCTGGGATCTCCGGTGAAGAGCGGAACTTGGCCCCAGCAATTGCCGCTGGCGATGCAAGGCTGTGGCGGGCCCGGGTTCAAGTCCCAAGGCTCCTGGTCAGCCTCGGTCTCCCCCCTGCGAAGGTGGTGGCGCCGTCCTGGCTCCCAGTGAGCCCCTGCTCCTACCGGGAAGGGATTTTTAAGAGTGGGCAGGGACAACACTCTGCCTCCACCCACTCTGAAAACCTCTTTCTTGGTGGGCCTGACTGAGCACCACTAGGAAGTTTTCAGAGTGGGTGGGGGATGGTGTGTTGGCTCTTCTCCCTCCTCCGTCCATTCTGAAAATTTCCTAGCCACGCTCAGGCTGCTTGCAAAGGGGCCCCACTAGAGTCCAGGGCCGGGGCTCAACTGAGCCCCCTCACTCCACAATAGCTACACCCTGAGCCACACACCCTCGTCTGATTGGCCCCCTGCAAGTTGCTAAAGCTGACCCGCTCCCAGAGGAAGCTGGGTGGAGCAACCCCCATCTCTCCCGGTTTTCAGTTTAGTTCCTTGTTCTGACATCTTGTTCCCAGCCCTTGCTCCGGTCCAGAGTTTTGCTCCCAACCTTGCTCACTTCTAAGCCCTGCTCCCAGCTCTGTTCTTCTGTTCCCAGCCTGTAGCCTTGTCTTACCCTTTTCCCCTAGCCTGCCCTGTGCCCTTAGCCTTTGCCTTGCCCTGTGCCCCTAGCCTTGTCTTGCCCTGTGCCCCTAGCCTTGTCTTAACCTGTGCTCCTTGCCTGCACTGTACCCCTAGCCTGGCCTTGCCCTGTGCTCCTTGCCTGCACTGTACCCCTAGCCTTGTCTTAACCTGTGCTCCTTGCCTGCACTGTACCCCTAGCCTTGCCTTGCCCTGTGCTCCTTGCCTGCACTGTACCCCTAGCCTGGCCTTGCCCTGTGCTCCTTGCCTGCACTGTACTCCTAGCCTTGCCTTGCCCTGTGACCCTAGCCTGCCCTGTGCCCCTAGCCTTGCCTTGCCCTGTGCCCCTAGCCTGCACTGTACTCCTAGCCTTGCCTTGCCCTGTGCCCCTAGCCTTGCCCTGTGCCCCTTGCATAGTCCTCTGCCCCCAGCCTTGCTTAGCCCTGTCTCCTGCTCCCCACCAATTGGCTGTTGGCAGGGGCAAGTGAGCTGCCGTCAGGGCAGGGGAGAAGTTGGGCTGGGGAGCACCAAAGGGACCAGGCAGAGAGTCTGGCTGGGGTTTGGGGGCGTCACTATTTAGGCCGACCCCACTGAAGCCAAGGCTTGTGTTCCCGTCTCTCCAGGGGAAGAGAGTGCAAGGCGGACCCCAGATGATTCAGCTGAGCTTGGACGGCACGAGGCTGTATGTCACCACCTCCTTCTACACACCTTGGGACAAGCAGTTTTACCCCGACCTGGTCAGGTAAGAACCTTCTCCCGGCCCCCAAACCAGCCCCTTGCAGGTGACTGCCTCTTCCAGGAAATGGCCTGCTACTTCCCATAAACCAAATACATGCAAATGTATGTAAATAAGCAGGCCACTTGTGTTTCTCCTTGGTGCAAGGAGATCTTGTTATGAAGAGCTGTCGCTTCATCTGTCTCAGACTTTAAGTTAGGGATGAGGAAAATTTTCCCTTCCCGTGGGCCACTTTGAAAACGACTTAGCGCTAGCTCTGCAGGGTGGGTAGGAGTCAGGGGGTACTTAGCCGGGGTGCTCAGGATGGGGGAAGGAAGCCCTGCCGGCTCCAATGGGGCAGTTGCTGGATTGCGGCCCTAATTTCCAGGGCTGCTCATTTGAGTTTGGGTAAAACACAAATAACCACAAAAGCCATTTCCAGCTTCTGAAACACTAAAACTAGGAATCTGTATCCGTATCTGTATCTGTATCTAGGAATTTAGTGTATCTGAAACACTAAAACTAGGACTCTGTGTTCAGGTTCCAAGCGAACGCACCATTTCCCGGGAAACGTGGTACCTAAGATCCCCAGAAATGGCAGCCCATCTCCACCTTGGAGCCGGGCTGCTCTCTGACCTCTTTCCTTATAGGCCTGCTGTCAACCTGGCAGAGCCTCCCTGCACTTCTGAGTCAAAGCGGCCCATATGCAGGGAGCCGCGGCCGCCGCACTCTCCCCATTGGTGGTGAGCCAGGGAACGCTACAACTATAGGGTGAAAACATAACGCTAACTCCGCTTTAACATTTCTTATGCATGTTGAAGGGCTGCATCGTGCACCAATACAGCCCTGCAGCATGCATACGAAATGGTAACACGGAGCTAAGGTTGAAGGAGCCGGGTATGTTTAGCCTAGAGAAGAGAAGAGTGAGGGCAGCAGTCTTCCACGACCTGAAGGGCTGTCGCAGAGAGGACGGCAAAGACTTGTTCTCTCTTGGCCCCGAAGGCAAGACGATGGGCTCTTAATTA
>QEPC01001131.1:1352506-1364233 GCA_003113815.1 Sphenodon punctatus
GGGGAGTGGGGGCTAGTGGGTTAGAGCAGGGGGGCTGGGAGCCAGGACTCCTGGGTTCTCTGGGAGGGGGGGGGCTAGTGGGTTAGAGCAGGGGGGGCTGGGAGCCAGGACTCCAAACTGAGGGTGGAACAGCATTAGTCCCTCCAACCCCTCTGTATACTGGGACAAGTCACGCAGGGTTGAAATGCAATAACTCTGCACCAGCGATGGGGTGAGGGACTCTAGCCGGTTTCTGGAGGCGCGATGGAATTGCCCAGTGAGGAATGGACGCAGGCAGGACGTGCAGCAGAAACGTGCTAGCAGGCATGAGAAGAAATGTGTTGCGCGATGTTTCTGAGTATTGAGGTCACAGCGTTTCCTTCTCCAGGAGCCCAGTTACCTCATCTCTTCCCCCAGCAGCTTTGACAAAACCGTTGCCGTTGCCCAAACAGACTCTTGCCCCACAGCCCCTCGCTGTGTGGGTATTTACCCCCGGGGCAAGGGGGGATTGTGCCATTCTGCCACTCGGATCTGGGAGCATTTGACACTCTCCGAATCGGGGCTTGGGTTTTTGACTGTAAAGTCCCGGTGGGGTTCGGCTACGGAAGTTCCCGCAGGGATGCTGGGTACATGCTCAGGAGGGAAATCCCATCAAGGCCTCTTAAATCCCCCTCCACTTTGCCAGCTGTCTGCTGTGTGCAAAACTGTTTGGTTCGAAGTTACTACAGGCTGCCGCATTCCACCCCAGAGCCAGCTGCATTTCAGCACCGTGTCAGAAATCCCACCGTGCTGAGCTTCTGCGTTCTACCCCAGAGCCAGCTGCATTTCAGCAGTCAGCCAGTCTTGAACCCCTCCATATTTACTTGTTCCCGAAGCACGCGTTTGGCATGGTGGGTTGACAGCTGCACTCTCCATGTCCAATCATGGATAACCCTCCCTTAATAGGTTTTTACACTCATGCATCACGGAGCTTTGCGAAGCGGAGCCGGCATTCTTACCTGCATTATACAGGCGGGGGGAGACACACAGGGAAGGGAACATGACTCGGCTGGGTTTGCCCAGAATCAGTGGCAGACCTAGGGAACCCAGGAGTCCTGAGACTCATAACGTCAGGAATGGAGGATCCGTTTCTCTCCCGCGGGCCTCTTGGGAAATGAGAACACGCTCCGAGGGGCGCAGAGATGCTTTTCATTTATTTGAGATTTATTACCCCGCCTTTGCCTTAAAAAGGCTCAGGGCGGCGTACATAATAAAACATATAAAAACAAGCAGAACCCCAAACCACCCAATCCCTCCCCCATAAAACCAGTTTAACCCCCCCTCCCCTTACCCAGCTCCTTCTCCAAACACCTGGCGGAACAAGTCTCACACGGGCCACCGGAAGGCGAGGAAATCTGGGCAGGGGCAAATTTCTACTGGGAGAGAGTTTCCCCATTAGTGGAACGGCCACCGAGAATGCCCTCCTCGTAGGAGCCACCTTTCTACAGTGTGGCACCTCCAGAAGGGCGCCCCCCCCCTCCCCCCCGGCTGGCCGGCCGCAGGGGTCAGCTCAGGACCCGGGAAATGAGGTGATCCCTCAGGCAGATGGGACCCAGACTGTTTAGGGCTTTATAGGTCAAAACCAGCACCTTGAATGGGGCCCGGAAGACTACAGGCAGCCAGTGCAGAGCGCGAAGAACGGGTGTAATGTGTTCGTATCGGCCCGCCGCTGTCAAGAGACGGGCCGCTGCATTCTGCACTCGCTGCAGTCTCTGGACTGTCGCCATGGGCAGCCCCACGTAGAGGGCGTTACAGTAGCCTAATCTAGAGGTGACAAAGGCATGGATGGTGGTGACAAGATGTGATCAGGGCCGGGCGGGGCCCCCCATCTAGGACGGAGGATGCCTCCACCGAGGTCACTGACCCCACCTACCACCCACCACCTCTGTCTTGCCAGGTTTCAGCCTCAAGTGACTCGCCCTCACCCAGTCCCCCACAGCTGCCAGACAGGAGAGCGCCAAGGCTGCCGGGTCTGGGTCTGATGAAAACGAGAGGCAGAGCTGAGTGTCGTCAGCCTATTGATGACACCGCACCCCAAACCCACGCACGACCTCTCCCAGCGGCTGCATAGACACGTTGGACAGGAGCGGGGACAGAATAGAACCCACACGGGAGACCCCGGGGAGACGACAAACAGTCCCCCAAGCACCACCCGCTGAGATCCCCCGGCCAGGAAAGAACGACTGAAGTACCATCCCGTCCATCGGTCCTGCAAGCGAGTCACCCAACTCCTCGAGATCAACGGTATCAAATGCCGCTGACAGATCTAATCAAATTAATAGAGTTAAATTTCCTTTATCCAATTCAAGATGGAGGTCGTCGACCAAGGCCACAAGTGCAGAATCCGTGCCGTACCCTGGATGAAAGCCAGACTGCGTCGGGTCCAGGAAACCGATCGTATCCAGATGCCCCTGAAGCTGCTGAGCCCCCACCACCCGTTCAAGCACCTTCCCTAAAAAGGGACGGTTAGAGACAGGCTGCTAGCTGGCAGGGGAACCAACATCAAACAATGGCTTCTTGAGTAGTGGGCCGGACCAAAGCCTCCTTAAGGCAGCCCGGTGCCCTCCCCTCCCGTAAGGAGACGCTGATTACCCTGGCCAGCAACGACCCCAAAGCCTCCCGGCTAGACTTCACCAGCCAGGACGGGCAAGGAACAGGTTCGCAAGTGCTGGCCCTAACATCCCCCAAGCACATCCCCTGCATCAGCGGGCAACATCGATAAAACCAGACCAGACGGGGCATTCATAGCCTCTGACTCTGCTGCTGTCTCCAAACCGGCAGCGTTGAAGTCGGGGGGCAGTGGTGCTTACAGGGTGCACACAGAGCCATCCCCTCTCCCTGTGCGCCTGCCCTCCTCTCTGCTCCCTTCCCCTGAGCTCAGTCTGTCAGTGCGATCTGTCCCCTCTCCCTGTGCGCCTGCCCTCCTCTCTGCTCCCTTCCCCTGAGCTCAGTCTGTCAGTGCGATCTGTCCCCTCTCCCTGTGTGCCTGCCCTCCTCTCTGCCCCTTCCCCTGAGCTCAGTCTGTCAGGGCTTGCGGGCAGGAATTGGATCTAGGGGCCAGATCCAGGAGCTGGAATGGGGCCAAATAAAAACTAGTCACTGGCTGCATTTAGCCTCTGGTTCCCAAGCCTATTCCATTCAATTTTGAACATCTCATATCTGTAAAAACAAACAAACACCAAACTCGCAAAATATCACATGGATCAATTACAAGGGGGCGTGCTGTGGGGAGTAGCTTTTGTGTCCCCTCCAGCAGCTGTGGCACAGGGCCCCATTACCCTGAAATATATCCCTGCTCCTAACACTACCAGCTCCCCACTGGCTAGCTTGCAGTGCTGTTCACATCACTGGCTAGGTCATACTGGCTATCCTCTGTGAGCGGGAGGGGACAGTGTAAAAGAATAGCGAAATAAATAAAATACTGCTGCCCACTCAGGCTACACTTCTTCTCTACCAGATGCAGTTTTTGCCGCCATTTGGTCAAAGGCAAAATTCTGCTAAAACGTCTGCGATTGCAGCAGCGCAGAATTCACAAGAGCCCTGCTCTGTGCAGATCTCAGGACAGAACCTAGGAGTCCTGACAGCCATGACTCGCCCATCGGCGGCTCTTGACAAGGGATGGGCCTGGCCCCTGGGCTGCCTTCGCAGTCCTGCATCTTACGTCACCGCGCTAAAGTCTCAGCAGCTGAAATGCAGCTGCTCCTCCTATCTCAGTAGCCGGCGCTGCAGAGCAGGGGCTTCGCGAGCCAATCACAAAGCTAGCAGGAGAGGATCGTGCATGTGCACAGGCGACTGTAGCACGCCGCTCTTGTGCAGAGCGAGGAATGGAACCCAGGGCTCCCAACACTTATTACTCTTTGCAGAGCTAGGAAGTCCTGACCCTTATTGGCCTTCCTGCTGGACTAAAAACAAAGTGCGAGAGAATCACCGGCACAGCAAGCCCTGCAGAAGGAGACCGAATGCTGCAGCATAGTTATTCTGGGTGCTGAAACGGATGTGCAGTGGAGGTAGCTTTGCTTGTGGCTTTCAGCTCTGTGTAGCCAAGGGGACAGTCCCTCGGAGGGGAACCCCTGTGCACCGGGGGAAATCCACATGCAGGCGGCCTGCTTTTTTGGTGCATCCACCGGCTGCTGCTTCGAAGCCTTCCTTGCAGCTGCCCAGCCGGGCATATGGTGCAATTACCATGGCGATGGACAGCTGCACGAGGAGACCCTCTCCTGGCAGGAGCCCACGGCTGTCTTGGCAGAGGACCTGCAGAACCGCCAAGGGGCCACTTGGAGACAAGGAAGACGGGGACAGAAGGGCTGCCATCACTGGTCCATCTAATCCTGAATCCTCATCGCCAACGGCAACCAAAGCAGGGGGACTGCTCCCCCTTAGCACGTTTTCCAGTGTAATTCGGTAGCGCAACCATCTAGCCCGACCCCTCGACTCCTGCTCCCCTGCAGGAGACGGGCCGCTGCGTTCAGCACCAGCTGCAGTCTCCAAACCGCCACTAGGGGCAGCCCCACGCAGAGTCGTTTAGCCTAGAGGCGATGAAAGCACGGATGATGGCGGCCAGGTCGGAGTCTGAAATATACGGCCGAAGCCGACGCACCAGATGTAATTGGCAAAACGCACTCCTTGCCGCAGAGTCCACCTGAGCATCCAGGCGGAGCTGCGAGTCGAGGAGCACCCCCAGACTCCGCACCTGGGGAACCGGCGGGGGGCAGACCCCATCAATGATAGGGGCCGTCACCCCTGCCGCCTTCCCTACCAGCATCGCCTCCATGTGCCGCGATCATCAAGTGCCGTGATCCCGTTATGGAGGGGGTGCCGAGGCCCAGAGAGACAGGAGGACTGGAGTTCAGAGTCAGACATGGGTGCAAAAAATGAGGGGGGGGGAGAAAAGGGACATTGAGGGGGGGAATTTGGGGTGCAGAAAAGTCAATTTCAATCCCCTTGACCTCTGTGCTGCAGCAAAATGGCATACGCTGGCATTTGATTTAACATAGGCAGCTGATGGAATGTGATCCCAAGGGTCAGGGGGCGGAGCTTAGGGAGTCGAGTCCCCTCCCTTCCTCAGCCTGGATTGCTGCTACCATGCTAGAGCTAGATACTTAAAGCATTCAGGTGGGGTTTCCACTCTTCAAATCACTTTATCCAGGGCTTTCTGAAGAGTTTAGAACCCACAGGTAGGGGCAGCAGGGCAAACCGCGTGATCTGTGCACTCGCAGGCTGATGTTCAGAAGAGTCAGGCAGGCTGGGTGAAAGGGGAACTCAGCTTTGACAACTAACTACTAACTAACTACCCTTGCTTCCCACAAGGAATCTGACATAGCTGGAAACTGACCCCCGGGCTCCCAATGCCCACGCTACATTTGTAAGGACAGATCTGCCTTCCTGCAGCCTTGGGGGCACGGTGTGTTCTCCTAGCTCAAAGCCTACAATGGCAGCTCCCAGTCCTGGATTAGCATGCCGCGAATTCCGCACCCCCCATCAAAGCTTCCTTTTGCCACTGGATCTGTACACAGCGGCATGTTGTTTTATTCAATGGCCTGGCTGATGATGTCACGTCGCCCGGCAGACACAAACACACAGGCTGCCAAAGCTGAGCTGACCGCTGAGGAATGCAGGATGCTTGCAGAGCTTGTGTCTCTGGGAGGCGAAGAGGCCCATTGTCAAGGGGTAACTCCTGCAACATGGCATGGGAGCTGCAAGCTCTTTGCCACTGCCTCTTGCTCTGGGTTCATGCAGGACCTGGTACAATAGGCAAATACTATGGGTAGTCTGCAAACAATTGGTTCCCAAATTCTGCAACCAGAAAACCCAATGGGATGGGATTTGATTCAGCTTAGGTGCCTGATGGAATGTGTTTTAATTTAACTTAGGCACCTGATCCCCCCTCCCCGCAATTCCTCTGCCAGGAAACCTAATGGGATGTGATTTGATTCAGTTTAGGCCCCTGTTGGAATGTGATGTTGAGGATCAAAGGGCGGGGCTTAGAAAGCCAAATCTCCCCTCCCCCCTCTCAATTCATACTGCTGCTACTACACTAGGGCTAGATCTTTAAAGTGATTCATGCCAAAAATCAGAGTCAGGGGCTGCAATTCTCAGATCACTTATTCTCAAGAAGTCATAGCGCTCCCCACTCAGGCTTGTTATTGTGTGCTGCCAGAGGCAATTTCTGCAACAATCTGACAAATGCAAAATTCTGAGAAAATACCCATGATTGCAGCCCTGCAGAATTCACGGGTCCTGATTATGGTGTTAACTAGGGTCTCACTGGGCACTACTGCCACAAAGATATTAGCAGGATGATACCCCTGGAGAGAGGCTTGCTTTATCCCGTTTGAATTCTGCAGAGGTAACAGAGGCCTCAGGTCTCCAGGGCTCTTGATTAGGGTTGCCATCGATGCACATTTTTCCAGGACACTTATAAAAAAGACATGTTGCAGGGCCTGCGTTGGCACCATAAATTTGCATCCATGGCAAGAAGCGACAAGAATAATTCCAGGACTTCGAGAACAAGCTTTGGGAGAGATGCTTCAGCCCAGCACAAGCAAGCGAGTTTGATGGTGCAAGAACTGGAAGGAAACCAGTATCCCCCCATCCTCGCCTCGATGAGCTCAGCCCTCCTGCCTGATCCTAAATTCTCTGAATCACGCTGCTTTTTTAGAAATAAATAAGTGGGTTGTTTTGTTTTGTTTTAAAAAAGCAACCTCACCCGGATCATGTGTTTTCCTGCTCCCCACACCCCATCGCTGATAGCAACCAAAATATTTGTGTCCAGTGGAAATTTGTGTTGCTTCCAAACTGAGTTGGATTTAGTCATGTCAGGCACCCAAAAAAGCAGCCCTCCCACCCACCGCAGTCAGTGTCAGCTGCCGATTAGTAAGGCTTCATTAACGGAATCAACACAAGGCAGTTTCCCTAGAGACAGAGGGGAAAAGACAGGGGTGTCCGCTGAGAAAAAACAAACACATAAAAAAAGGAGCGAGGGTTTGCAAATCGCCCCGTCACACCCCAAAGCTGACAGCCCCGTTATCATGTCAAGACCCCTCCTCCCCGATACACACAGCTCTACTTTGGGCTGGAAATACGGCAACTGCAACGAGAGCAGGAGAGGAAATGGCTGGGTGTGGGGTTGTGCTGCTGCAGAGGAAACGGGGTGTGTGGGGGGGAGGGGTGTGTGTGCCACACCTAGCCAATGCGCCCACAGTTCTGAGTAATTTGACCTTTATGTGCTTGAATGAGTGGGATTAGGCCCCTCATTTCTGTTTGTGTGTTAAGACCTGGGGCAAATTGGACCCCAGCTGCAGGGAGAGTGGGATACGGTTGCCAAATGTGCCTTGTTCTAAAGGAACTCACTTTATTATTATTAATTTATTATTATTATTATTATTATAAGCATTTATATAGCACCAGCAATGTACCTGGCACTTTACAAGGAGTAAGATAGACACGGTCCCTGCCCGAGAGCTTACAATCTAAAGACAGGGGGAGGGGAGACAGGGAAGGGTGAACAGAGGGAGAGACAAGGGATGCAACATTCATGAGGATGCGAGAGCTCGGGTACATGTTCTTGGCTTGGTTACAGTAAATTGGGAGTTTGCAGATAACAGGGGGGGGGATAATCCTGGGTGGGGATGATTAGCAGGAGTTAGGAAGGGCAGAGTGGAAGTGGTGGGTTTTGAGGAGGGACATGAACGTACAAAGGGTGGGGGCAAGGTGGACGAGGGCAGGGAGGGAGTTCCAGGCGTGCAGGGCAGCGAGGGAGAAGGGACGAAGGCGGTTGGGGGAGCAGGGGAGGCGTGGGAGGGTGAGGGAGGGGATAGAGGAGGAGCGGAGTGCTCGAACAGGGGTTTGGAGGGAGATCAGCGCAGAGAGGTGGGGGGAGCGAGGTTGTAAAGGGCTTTGTAGGTGAAAACTAGGAGCTTGTGCAGAATACGCTCAGGAAGGGGGAGCCAGTGGAGGGAGGAGAGGAGAGGCTGCACGTGGTCAAAGTGACGGGCTAGGTGGATGATCCTGGCAGCGGAGTTTTGAACAGAGATGAGGGAAGAAAGGTGAGAGCAGGGAAGGCCAGCGAGGAGGAGGTTACAATATTGAGGCATGAGATGACTAGGGCGTGGATGAGAGTTTTGGCAGAGGAGACAGACAGAAAAGGGCGGATCTTAGCAATGTTGTGGAGGGAGAAGCGGCAGGATTTGACCACGGAGTCAATGTAGGGTTTGAAGGTGAGGTGCGAGTCGAAGATGAAGCCCAAGCTACGGGCTTGGGGGACAGGGAGGATGGAGACCCCGTCAATGGCAATTGACAGGGAAGAGGGAGAGGAAGGATTGGGAGGGAAGATCAGGAGTTCAGTTTTCGCCATGTTCAGTTTGAGTTGGCGTTGAGACATCCAGGCGGAGATATCAGAGAGACAGTTGGTGAGATGAGCTTGAACAGAGGGGGAGAGGGAAGGAGTGGAGAGATAGAGTTGAGTGTCGTCAGCGTATAGGTGGTATTGGAAGCCATGGGAGGCAATGAGTTTGCCAAGGGATTGGGTGTAGATAGAGAAGAGAAGCGGGCCAAGGACAGAGCCTTTGGGAACCCCAACCGAGAGGGGTAGGGAGGAGGAAGGGGAGGAGTGAGGAAGAGATACATTGAAGGAGCGGTCAGAAAGGTAGGAGGAGAACCAGTCGAGGACAGAGTCCCGGAATCCGAGGGAGTGAAGCGATTCAAGCAGGAGCAAGTGGTCAACAGTGTCAAAGGCAGGAGCCCCCTAGAACATAACAGGAGCCCCTTATTTCAGACCCCTTTCAGAATTGGAAGAGCTGTCACAAATCAAGATGATTCTGAAAGTGTCCTAAATAGTAACAAATCACTGGGACCAGATGGTTTACACCCCAGAGTTCTGAAGGAACTCAAATATGAAACTTCAGAGCTACTACTGGTCATTTGTAACCTATCACTAAAATCTGCCACTGTACCCGAGGACTGGAGGGTAGCGAAAGTAACGTCAGTATTTAAAAAGGGCTCCAGAGGCAATCCTGGAAACTATAGACTGGTGAGTCTGACATCTGTGCCCAGCAAAATGGTGGAAACTATTATTAAGAACAGAACTGCGAGGCATGTTGATGAACATGGCTTAATGGGGAGGAGTCAACATGGTTTTAGCAAAGGGAAGTCGTGCCTCACTAATCTATTGGAATTTTTTTGGGTGTGAATAAGTATATGGATAAGGGGGAGACAGTCGATATAGTGTATCTGGATTTTCAGAAAACATTTGATAATGTCCCTCATGAGACGCTCCTGAGGAAATTAAAAAGTCATGGAATAGGAGGTAGTGTCCTAAAATGGATTGGTAACTGGCTAAAGGATAGGAAGCAAAGAACAGGACTAAATGGTCAGTTATTATTAATTATTATTATTAGCAAGCATTTATATAGCACCAGCAATGTACCTGTCACTTTACAAAGGAATGGAATAGACACGGTTCCTGCCCTAGGGTTTACAATCTGAGGGACGGGCGCGGGGGGTGGGGGTGGGCGGAGATGAAGGAAGAGGAACAGAGGGAGAGACAAGGGGTGTAACATTCACGAAGATGTGAGGTCTCAGGTGCACGTGCTTGGCTTGGTTACATCGAGTTATCACAGTAGAGGAGTACCCCAGGGAACTGTACTGGAAGGACCGGTGTTGTTTAATGTACTGAATGGAGACTAAGGAGTGAGGTGATCAAATTTGCAAATGACACCAAGTTATTCAAGGTAGTTAAAACACAAGCGGACTGGGAGGAATTGCAGGAGGATCTTGCCAGACTGGGTGCCTGGGCAGCTAAATAGCAGATGAAATTTAATGTGGACAAGTGCAAAGCGATGCACACAGGGGAAAATAATCCAAACTGTATGTACACAATGCTGGGTTCTGAATTAGGGGTCACCACTCAGGAAAAGGACCTTGGGAGTCACTGTGGACAATACATTGAAATCTTCAGCTCCGTGGGGGGGCAGCCATCCAAAAAGCAAGCAGAAAGTTAGGAATTATTCGTAAAGGGACAGGGAATAAAACTGAAAATATCCTAATGCCACTATGTAAGTCTATGGTGCGACCGCACCTTGAATATTGTGCGCGGTGCTGGTTGCCCCATCTCAAAAAGTTATCGTTGAAATAGAACAGACAGAGAAAAGGGCAACGGAAATGATGGAGGGTCTGGAACGGCTCCCGTATGCAGAGAGGCTGGGGAGAAGAGACGACTGAGAGGGGAGAGGATAGAAGTTTATAAACTCATGAGCGGTGCGGAACACGTTCATAGGGAACGGCCATCTACCCTCTCAAATAGTACTAGAACTAGGGGGACACTCAATAAAATTAACGGGTAGCAGATTTAAAACAAGGAAACCGAAGTATTTTTTCCACTCAGCGCGCAATTAAGTTGTGGAATTTGTTGCCAGAAAAGGCCAGCCGTGTAGCTGGGTTTAAGAAAGGGTGGCACAAGTTTCTGGAAGATAGGTCCGTAGCAGCAACTAGCCAGGAAGGTTTGGGGAATGTAACTTCTTACTGTCGGGAGCAGGAAGTGAACAATGGGGAATGGGTCGCCCCGTTGTGACTTGTTGGGGACTTCTTCCAAGTGACTGAGACTGGCCGCCGTCGGAGACAGGACACTGGGCTCGATGGATCATTGGTCTGACCCAGTCTGGCACGGACTTATGTTCTTAACCCACAACCCAACAGAACAGAATAGATGTTATTTCAGAGCCCACAGCCCGATAGAACATAGCAGATGGGATGCCCCTTATTTCAGACCTTACAGAACATAGCGGAGCCCCCTTATTTCAGACCCAGAATCCCACAGAAGATAACGGACCCCCCCTTATTTCAGAGTCCCACAGCCCCACCGAACGTAACAGACATCCCTTATTTCAGACCTCACAGCCCCACAGAACACAACGAGAGCCCCTTATTTCAGAGCCCCCCCACGACTTGACAGAACATAACGGGCTCCCGTTTCGAGCCCCACAGCTCTGCTCTGATCTCGCTGCCCTAAGGCAGGGGAACTCCTGCGCCTGCATTCTGCCTCTGGCCAGCGGGCTCTGCCCACTTTACACACGGCCACAGATGATGCAGGGGGCCTAAGGCCTCCCAGATCGAGACTGCTGCTTCTGCGCCGGTGGGGGAAGGGTCTTACATCCGCCAGCTGCCCGGGAAGCCGGGCCCTCTCTCCTGCTTGCCAAGACCCAAACCAGCTGGGATGCTCCTGGCTGCGAAACAGCTTTCCCCTTTCAGCAAAGCTGAATGATGCTGCCCACGCAGCAGAACCGCACCTCCGCCACAAAAGGGCAGACAAAGGGAACAGCTGCCGCTTCCCAAGGGCTGTTTGGGAGGAGCAGATGGCAGGCCAGAATCTCCGGCTGCTCCTGGCAGCCTCAATTCAGCTCCTCCAGTTGGGCTGCTCTCGGAGAGAGGCCTCCTCCTCTGTGCCATTCCTCTGGCTAAGCCCCTTTTCAACAGGGTGGCACAGTAAAGGGTTTTGTTCCCCAAGCCTGTCTGGCTAATAGCTGCTAATGGAACTATCTTCCAGAAACTTGTCCAAACCTCTTTTAAACTCAGCTCTACTGCTGGCCTTGACCACCTCCCCTGGCAGTAAATTCCACAACCTAATTCTACGCTGAGTGAAAAAATACTTTCTTTTGTCTGTTTTTACTCTGCCACCTGTGAGTTTCATGGAGTGTCCCCTAGTTTTAGTACTAG
>QEPC01001131.1:1366567-1389408 GCA_003113815.1 Sphenodon punctatus
TGCTGGCCTTGACCACCTCCCCTGGCAGTAAATTCCACAACCTAATTGTACGCTGAGTGAAAAAATACTTTCTTTTGTCTGTTTTTACTCTGCCACCTGTGAGTTCCATGGAGTGTCCCCTAGTTCTAGTACTAGCTGAGAGGGTAAATAGAGGTTACTTACCAGTAACTCTGTTCTTCGAGAGAGCTCCGCGTATTCTCACTCTTGGGATTCACTTCCTGCTCCGCAGGTACTGGAAAACCTTTCTGTCAGCAGTATCCAGGCAGAATTCGCCTGGAAAAGACTATAACATGGTGAGGGGCTCCGCCCCTCCAACCCCCTCCTGTCCCAAGAAAAGTGCGGGCTCCCGTCACGTGGGACGGGACGGTATAAATAGGGGGAGGGGCCCTCACCACCTCAGTTCCTTCCAACCCCAGTCCGGAAGACCCAGACATGTCAACCGAGACTGAGGGGAAGGAGGGCGGGATGTGAGACTACGCGGAGCTCTCTCGAAGAACAGTGTTACTGGTAAGTAACCTCTATTTCTTCTTCGAGGATCTCCGCAATTCTCACTCTTGGGAGAGTAATAAGCAGTTTATCACCTTATCTCTAGGAGGAGGGAATCGAGGACGTTAACCAAAAAGCGAGTTCAGAACCGCCTTTCCCACCTGGGAGTCTGACCTGGCAGCGAGGTCCAAAGAATAGTGCTTCATAAAGGTATGCACTGAAGCCCATGTGGCCGCTCTACATATGTCCGAGATAGGTATCCCGTAAAGATTGGCAACGGACGTAGCAGTAGCCCTGGTAGAGTGTGCTCTTATACCCAGGGGTGAGGTCTTGTGAGCTAGCTCATAACATCTCCTTATGCATAGAGTAATCCATTTGGATAGTCGTTGTGAAGAGATTTTGACTCCAATTTTTTGTCCTCCATAAGAAATAAACAAGGAGTCGCAACCTCTAATGTCCCTAGTTCTTTCAATGTAGAAGGCAAGTGCCCTTTTGACATCCAAGGTGTGGAGCGCTCGTTCTGCGTGAGAAGCATGGGGCTTTGGGAAAAACACTGGTAATGAGATCGCTTGATTCAGATGAAAAGGTTAAACTACCTTAGGGACAAAAGTTGGGTCAGTTCTCACGTCAACCTTGTCCCTATGGAATAGAGTACAAGGAGGTGAAGCTCTGAGGGCAGTCAGCTCACTCACTCTTCTTGCTGAAGTGATCGCTACCAAGAAAGCAGTCTTAATCGTTAGATTTTCCATGGTACATGAGGACATGGGTTCAAAAGGACATCCCATCAGTTTTGATAATACCAGATTCAGGTCCCACTGGGGGGTCGGTTGGGACCTCGGTGGCAAAGCGTTCATTAATCCCTTCCAGAATGATCTCATCCATCGATGAGAGAACAAAGTTTCCTGGCCCTCTGGCTGCAGACGCGATGACAACGCCGCTAGATGAACTTTTATGGATGGAACAGCCAGACACGATCTCTGCAGGGATAACAGGTACATGAACACGTGGTTCATAGGAAGGTTGTGTAGGGAGATGGCCTGTGTTTCACACCACTTCAAAAAACGTAATCACTTTGCCTCGTAGCACCTTCGCGTAGAAAGCCTCCGGGAATTCAGAAGGATCTCAGAAACTTCAGGCGGTGCATTTCTCATGAGAGCAGGATTAGCCAAGCGGAGAGGTGGAGCATCTGTAAATCGTGGTGCAGAATCGTCCCTCGAGCTCGTAACAGCAGGTCTGGTATAAGGGGCAGGATCTTGACACCTGGAGCCATCACCTGAAGTGTTTGGAACCATGTTTGACGAGGCCAATAGGGTGCAATCAGGATCATGCAAGCTTTGTCTGTCCTGGCCTTGCTTTTTACTCTGTGTAGTAGCGGGATCGGGGGGAAAGCATAAAGGAAGCTCCTGTGCCAGGATATTGCAAAGGCGTCCGAGATTGATCCCGGAGCCGCCCCCGCGCGGCTGCAGTATTCCGGCAGCTTCGCGTTGTCTTGTGACTCGAATAGGTCTATCACCGGTGTCCCCCAGTCCACGAAGATATCCTGCAAGGCCTCTATGTTCATGGACCACTCGTGCTGATCCGACATCTTGCGGCTGAGAACGTCTGCTACTGAATTATCCTGGCCTGCCAGATGAACAGCTTGTATGTGTATCCCTTGTGCTATGCACCAATGCCAGATGGCTTCTGCTTCTATGGATAGGCGTGTCGACCTCGCGCCAGCCTGCTTGTTCACATACCACATCGCTGGGGTGTTGTCTGTTACAATCAGAATATTTCTTCCTTTGATATGATGTAGAAGGGCCTTCAGAGCCCAACGTATGGCTCTGAGTTCCAGCATATTTATGTGTAACTTCGTCTCTTCTGCGGACCATAGGATGTCTCCCATGTGAGCACCCCATCCCGTCAGAGAAGCATGCAAAGTGATGGATGCATGGATATCCGGAAGGTCGAAGGGCATCCCTTTGAGAACTTGTTCTGCATCTCCCCACCACCGTAGACTCTTGTGGATCCCTAAAGGGAGCGTCAATGTCATGTTGAGCAGTTGAATCGAAGGGGTATAATTGTGAACCAACCATTGTTGGAGTGGTCTGATGTGGAGGCGAGCGTAAGGCGTCACCATAATAGTGGATGCCATAAGTTCCTGCAGATGAAGAAAGTAGCAGACTGATCTTGTTGGTCACGCTAAGAGCCCTTCCAAAGCTTCCCTTATGACTAAGAATCTGTCTGTTGGTAGATATGCCCTTGTTCGACGGGTATCCAGTATTGTCCCTATAAACGGTAGGCGCTGAGAGGAACATAGATGTGATTTGGGGAGGTTGATCAAGAAGCCTAAGTCCTTGAGTAACTCTATTGTCATTTCCATGTGTTCGTGCAGGGCGCGTTGCGATGCCGCTGCCAGTAACCAGTCGTCCAGATATGGGAATATCCTCACTCCCTGACATCGGAGGTGGGCGGCCACCACCGCGACACATTTGGTGAAGATGCGTGGGGCTGTAGATAGCCAAATGGGAGGACCTTGTACTGAAAATGGCATTTTCCTGCAACAAAATGTAAGTATTTGCGGTGAGAAAGAGATATGAAAATATGCATCCTGTAGATCAAGGGAGGCTAGCCTTGCTGTAGGCCCATAAAAATAATGGGGAGGGAAGTCATATGGAATTTAAGTCTGCGGACAAATTTATTGAGCTGCCTGAGGTCTAGGATAGGTCGGAACCCCTTGTCCTTCTTAGGAACCACAAAGAATTTTGAATAGAAGCCTGTGTTGAGTTCAGATATAGGAACAGGTTCAATGGCTCCCTTCTGAAGCAGTTTCTGTACTTCAACTAGTATTTGAGTTGAGGGGGGGGAGCCCCTTGGGGGGGCGGGGGGAAGGTGTTGAAACTGAATGGCATAGCCAAACTGTACAATCTCCCTGACCCAACGGTCAGAGGAGATAGCTTCCCATTGGGGTAGAAAAGGTAGCAGGCGAGCGTGAAAGGAGGGATTGTCCTCATGCACTCCCTTGATCAAGTTCTCGCTAAAAGCGGGACTTACGTTGTCCCGATGACGAGTTGGGAGATGGCTTGCCCCCGGTCTCTTTGTCTACTGAAGGCTTTGCGCTGTTGAGGCCCTTGCAGTTGGTGGTACTGTGCCGTGCCCTGCAGTTGAGTCCGCTTTCCCATATTGTAATTATACCAGGTATAAGTGGGCCTTCTGGGGGAGAAGTAGGGGTTCTGCGCGGGGTAGGGTCTTTTACGGGTGGCATGTATCACCCCTGTAGACCTGGCCGTCTGTTTCATCTCTTTGATCTTTTTTAGAGCGTCATCCGTAGATGCAGCGAAGAGCCCTTCGCGGTCAAGGCGGTAGGTCCTCTGTTCTGGCCTTATTCTCCTGAGTCAACGCTGTGGAGCGAAGCCATGCGTGTCTGCGCAGTACTATAGTGGAAGCCATGCCTCTGGCATTGGCATCTGCCATGTGCATGTTCGCGGTCAGCTGAAACTGTGCCATTTGTAACCCCTCTTTCTGGATAGCCGCAATCTAGTTAGGGTCTGTGGTGCTGCTGAGTTGGGACCACAGCCAGTGTTGGTAGCCACACGTTGCTGATGCATAGTTGGCTATCCTAAAAGATAGGGAGTCTGAAGAGAACATCTTCCATCCCAAGACATCTAGTCTCTTCCCCTCCCTGTCCGATGGGGATGTCTGCACCCCTCCTGCTCTAGGCTTCAGAGATGCTGCCGCTATTACTAAGGAGTTGGGGGGGGGCGGGTGTTTATGAAAGATCTGTGCCCCTTCCTTGGGGACTGCATAGAGTGAGTCCGCCAACTTATTAGTGGGAGTCACAGAGGCAGGTTTGCTCCATATGGTGGAGGCAGGCTCCAGTAACTGCTCTAGCAAAACACTCCCTCCTAGCCCATGGCTTTGCAACTTTTCTCAAGAGTTGTTTATGTGGGACCTTATCAAAAGCTTTCTGGAAATCCGGGCACGCTATAACTGCTGGGTCTCCCCTGTCCACATGCTTGTTTACGCCCTCAACTGTCTATCATCTTTGTTGCTATTCTCTGCACACACGCTCCAGTTTTTCTGCTATCATGTTAAAAGTGCATTGGTAGACTTGTAAACGCAAACCGGTCTCAGCCCTCCCTCTGCGCCCAACGCCACCAACCTCCCCCCAGCTCCTCGTGTGCAGAAGTGCTGATATGAGTTATCGCCCTTTTTCTCAGAACTCTAGACGCACTCTAACTCATGGAACTCATTGCCACAGGATGTTTGTGAAGGTCAATAGCATAACTGGGTTAAAAAAAAAAAAAGTTGACGTAAGTTCTTAAGAGGACGGGTGCAACAAATGTTAGCCAGACGATGAGACCTCTGGCTCGGGGTGGGTGTGAACAGCAGGGTAAGGATCACTCCACTGTGATCTGTTGTGCGCTTCTCTGAAACTGTGGCTGTCAGAGACAGGATGCTGGGCTGGATGGAGCATTGGTCTGACCCAGTCTGGCACTGACGATGTTTTTATCTCTCAAGCCCAGTGCCTGTTCCCAGAATTAGGGTTGTGTCTTTTCCTTCAGGTTTCTTAGTAAATTGCTTTTATTCTTAGCAACGTTACAGAAATCCGGCGTGTGTGTGATGTCCCCAGAAGACTGCATGCTAGTGAAACTAAGCAAGGCAGGGCTGATGAGGGCAGCACTTCTTGCTCTTAGTCACAGAAACCATTTCAAAGCCAGCTCTGTGTTTAGCAATATTTGTATCAGACAGATGAACAAGTGACCACCCCCTGTCCAATCCATGGAATCCCCAGCCTGTAGAACAAAGGGCACAGAGTTCAGGTGAGGTAAAGCTACTTGGGGATTATGACCTAGGCCCTCCATGGGAGGCAACGGACACGGGAATTGGGGACAAACAAGCAACAAATTGGATTAATATCAATAATGATCAAAGGTTTTGTGAGGTACAAAAATACAAGGAAAAAAATGGCCCTTAGCTCTTCCTTCTCGTTACAGATGGGATCAGCCCAACTCTGTACCTAGAAAATTTGAAGAAAAACAAACAAACCTCTGCTAAGAACAGAATTTGGGGGTGAGAATTATATTCAGGGACTACTCAAGTGTATTTAACCTTGTGTTGAGTTTGACTTTTCAGTAGCAACTGTCTGTAACTCTGAACCGTTTAATTTCCAAATTCCTTTTGATGTATAATCTGACATATTCTCTTTTTATAAAGCTGGTACACGTGTGGCTGTTCAGGATACACCCCAGGAACAGAGGGCATAAGGTTTCATACTTTGTGCGTTTGATCCAACACACACACTTGTGAGAGTGGGTCAAAAGACCCCCAGTTGTAGGGACAGGTGGTTCAGCTGCCCACAAGCCGTGTGTGTGTGTGTGGAAACGTTCCCTGGAGCAGCTGCATTCTCTCATGCCCTTGAGAGGGTGGGGGGGCTCATTTCATCTTCTGCACCAGGATTCATTCCAACCGAGCTCCACCCCTGGAAAGACACACACACACACACGCCCCGCTCCGCTCTAGGCACAGAGCCTCATTGTCCAGAATATCTACCAGATGTTAAGTGTGCCACTGAGTAGTGGCATCCCATTGGCTAGCTCATAACGCTTCCAATGTCAGGCTGTCATTCTGCGCTGAGAGAGGAAATTTCTGTGACAACGGGGGCAAAAATTCTGGGACAACGGCTACAACTGCAGCAGAGGCAGGATCTATGGTCCATCTAGCCCAGTGTCCTGTCCCCACCAGTGACAGTATCAGATGCTTCGGAAGGAGATGTAGAATCCCCCAAAGCAGGCTAATGTGGGAGCGACTCATCCCAATCCCCAACCGACAGAGATTGGCTTTAGCCCCTAAAGCAGGGTTGTTTTTTTTAATCCACCCTCCAAATTTGTTAGCATGAACTCTTCCTAGATGTCTTTAACGGTCTTCCCCGCCCGAGCCGACTTTGGGGCAATCAAGGTTTGTGACGTCCAGAAATCAAACGCATCCGCCACTAGAGTCTGGAATTTTGCTGTCGTCACTCTGGGGAAATCCTCCCATCAGCTCAGTGACACGTGGTTTCCAGCTTCGGAGAGCCAAGATCCCCTGGCTTTTCAGGTTTGCCGATCTAAGGCTGAGCTTGCCGTCCTCTGGGCAATGCTCAAGCTGGCGGAAGAGCCAAGCGGCAAAGCAGCACTTTGAAAGAACGTGGAGGACCCTTGCAGACAGCAGCGGTTCTCTCAGAACGTTAACAAGGGCAGCAGCGGACACAACTTCAGCGCCACCTTGAATGGAAAAGGTCGGAAGGGTGGTGGGGGGTCTTCCTTGTTCTGCAAATTTATTTATTTGACATTTTTATCCTGCCCTTCTCTGCAGACTCAGGGCAGGTCACGTTAAAATCCCCATAAAAATCCAACATCATCCCAAACCCTTCTACCCACTCCCACCCAAACCAATTCTCGCCTGGCCAAACAAAAAGGTCTTACATCTTCTCTGGAAGAGGAGCAGGCTCAGGCAAACCTCTAAGGGGAGGAAGTTCCATAATTGTGGGGCAGGCACCGAGAACGCCTCCAACTTCACAGGCAGTTGGCACTCGCAAGAAGGTGCCCCCAGAGGCTGCAACGAGACATAGGGGAAGAGACGGTCTTTTCAGACAT
This sequence comes from Sphenodon punctatus, assembly GCA_003113815.1. Lineage (NCBI taxonomy): Eukaryota > Metazoa > Chordata > Lepidosauria > Sphenodontia > Sphenodontidae > Sphenodon > Sphenodon punctatus. Next base: position 1,373,668 of record QEPC01001131.1, read on the forward strand.
CTGGGGCTCAAGCGGTTTAGTGCCTTATTGGCCCCCAGTGAAGATCAGAGCACTCGTATTAATCACTCCCCCTTTTAACTACAGAACCACCACTGCCTAGCCTGCAGCTGCAACGCAGGGGTAGGGAACCCGCCGTCTGTGGCCTTCCTTGTTCCTGGATCTGGTCTATGGATCCAGTCCCTACCATCAAGGGCTTCAAGAGTAAGCTTAGCAGAAGGGTGCAGAGAGGAGGGCAGGGGGGAGGGGGAGGCATCCTCTCCAGCACAGATCCAAGGATCTGGACCCTCCCCAAACAGCACACTTCTCACCGCCACCCCCAACTTTTATTCAACCTAAGGAGCTTGTACTCAGAAGACAAACTTCCCCATGCTGGTTTCCTCCGAGAGTAGCTCACCCCTGCCTTAGAGAGGTGAGGTAGGCAGCAGACCTCCACGGGGCCCTGTGGCCTCCTTGGGGAAGGAGGCTCTTGGGAGGCCAAAGCTTTGCCACGGACCCCCTTGCGCAAGCTAAGACAAATCACGCTTGGGCTTGAGTTCTTCATCCGTGAAATGGGGCGGCAATCCCTAGCTGGGAGGGAGGATGTGAGGATAGTTCTCAAGCTCTTTGGACCAATGAATCACTGACAATATTTTTCTGCACTTCCAACTTGCCTCCTACATAGACCACCGCGGCCAGAAACGTGGTCCATGCAGGCCGGTCACGGATGCACAAGGTGGGTGGCTTTGGTTCTCCTAGCTGGTGATGGAGTCATCTCGAGTGCAGAGAGGTCCTGGAGAGGACCGTAAGAACGGTGCTAGCTGCAGGGAAGTCATGGCCAGCACTGGTCATCTCCTGGCCTGTTTTGCCGAAGCAGCAGCTGATTCTGCAGACTACCTGTGACCCACTCACCACGGTTTTGGTTACGACGCTCTAAGAAAGAGGGGGCCATGGATTAAGCTAGGCCAAGAGCAGCCAAGATGGTGACTCTGGTCAACCATAAACTAATTTGTAGAAGACTGCCATCCTCGGTGGGATGGGGGGAGAAGGGTTGACGGCCATGCCGAATGAAGGGGGTCCCAGCCTAGAGCAGGCAGAAGAGGACCCAGCCAGCAGCCCAGGGTCAGACCGCCCTGGCACAGTAAAGCGGACCTCCCCCACTCTAGGCTTCCATTGGAGATCTCCCAGAGATGCTATCCCAAGGCAGTGCTGCTATCTCCATTGTACGGAGTCTGCCTGTCGCCCAGAGCCACAAGGAGGTAAGAAGTCACTGGCTATTTGTCTACGGTGTATGACGAAAATTCTAGACTGAGGCCTCTTGCCACAGAAGCCACCAACCAGACAGAAACCAGGGCCAGGTGGAATCTGTAACCCAGGGTTTGGCAGCAAGACTGTCTCCACCGTGCAAACTCCCTGGATTTCAACAGAGTACGTGTTCATTTCCTCCCCACCGCCTTTCCAGTCAGTGTCACTGGCCCAGCTGGGGGATGTGCACATAATTAACACGTCAGGCATGTGACACTTCAATCAAACGCAATCTGGGGGTGGGGGCAGGGGGTGTAAACCAGTGAGACATTGACTATGGGTTTACATTGACTCAAGTGGAGCTACACTGGCACCAGTGAGGTGGGGGTGGGGAATCCTATTTGTGGGAGACGGAGTTAAATTAATACACGTTTCATTAACATACTCCCGGGGACTGACCTGGCGAGTCTCCGAATCACCCCCAGGGAAGCAGGAAATTACCTGGATTTGAAAATCCCAAGTAACTCAGCCCCTTAATTATCTTTGAAGCGCAAATTAAAATGGAAATCGCTCGTCTCGGCCCTGGCAGAGACCCAAGCATGAATTCACTCTGTAGGAATGTCTCCTGCATCAACTCCAGCCTCTTTCCTTACGCACTATGCATCCAATTCTTCACTCTTTTGTTTCTGGGGGGAGCAGGGAGAGAACTTTTAAACCGCTGTCTGAGCTCTACAGGCCAGGGGCCAGGGTAACTTTAGAGAAGACTTGAAACAAGTGTCTACAACAAATATTGTAGCTGATTATTTTGTCTTCTCTGAACAGGGTCCAACAAAACTAATACGAACTCGACTGGGCTCCCGGTTTGTTTATGGAAACCATGCCAGTACTGTTTGGGGCAGTTTGTTTCAGTTATGGTTACCATTTCTTGCTGTTTGACCCCACAAGTGGCTAGTCTAATTTCAGTTGCTTCACAGTTGCAATCCAAAAACTATAGCATGGTTTCCATGGGGCTACTCCGGAATAAGTCATAAGCGGATCATGGCCTTTGTTTTGGCACTATGGAGTGCAACCTATGGCCTACTTAGTTGGCCAGGTTTTTAGCACATGGGGATAGGGCTTGGGAGGGCAGGGTTTTAATTGGGATTTTATATAGCTTGTTATTTTTATGCTTTTTAAAAAAATCATTTGTGTACATTTTTATGCTGTCAGCTGCCTTGAGCCTTTGGAGAGGGGCAAGATACAAATCAAATAAATCAATTTTGTGAACCAAACTGTTGCGCAAGAACGCTAAATAGTGTCGCAATGTAGCAGCCAAAATACCAGCGGCTGAAACGCCAAACCGGCTGTTTGTGCTGGGCCTTTACACTAGCTCCATACCGACTGGGAGACCCCTGCATCGCAGGGATTCTTAGGGGCCCTGAGTCCATCCCTTAATGCTGCCAGAGTGGCTTACGGGACCCCCTGTAGGCCACTTGCCCCTCTACAGCTTAACCTTTCTGCATGCAAGAGGAGAATCAAGGAAACGCCAATCGTAACAAATCAGGCAGGGAATATGTGCAAAAGGGAATGAGTCCCTCCACTGAAGCGGCCGTCGGGCCAATTATCTCCCTTCCTGCTTGGATGTAGGCTCCCGCTTCCCCGGAGCTGTGGGTCTCTGCTTATGGGCATATTCACCTAGTTGCTCTAGATTAAACCAGAAACCCTCTGCAGTTGCGTATCCTGTGAAACGTCCTGTAGCAGTTAGTCCTGAAAGGAAGTAGCCCCAGTTAAATAAATTCTTAACTTAAAAGGTCCCCGAGTTCAATAACTCAGGAAGCATAGCCCTTTCCTGCTTAATTGGGTACAAATTAGGTTTAAGCTCCCCACCCCCCGCTTTCAATAAGGAAATGCTGACTGCAGTCCAGCAGCGGAATGGGGGGTATCTAGTCTCTTGTAATGAGTGTAACACGTATGATTATGTTCCTCTTGGGGAAAGGTCATAAGTGTGAACCCAGTGCAAAAAGCTCAGTTATTAGGAATGTAGACAGCTAGGTTGTCGGTGACCACAAGGACCACATAGTAAGTTGCTTGCCTGGTACAAAGGTAACAAACCGTAAGTCTCGCCTAGACAGAATTCTAGAGAGAGCTGGGGAGGAGCCGGGTGTCATGGTACACGTGGGTACCAGTGACATAGGAAGATTCAGGATGTTAAATTTAGGCATCTCAGGCAGGAGACTGAAGTCTAGAACCTCCAAGGCAGCATTCTCAGAAACGCTCGCTGTTCCACATGCAGGACCTCAGAGGCAGGCGGGGCTTCAGAGTCTCAATGCGTGGATGAGACGTTGGCGCAGGGGGGAGGAATTGAGATTTGTTAGGAACTGGGGAACCTTCTTGGGAAGGAGGAGCCTATACCGATGGGATGGGCTCCACCTTAACCAAAATGGAACCCAGCTGATGGCACTAAAAATTAAAAGGGAGGTAGAGCAGTTTGTAAGCGAGAACCTGGGGGAAAGCCAACAAGCACTGAGGATTGCATGGTTCGGACTGAGGAATCGCCAAAGGATGCCGTTAATTCAAGGAAATTTGAGTATCCTAATATAGATAGGAAAGAAGCTGACAGAGGTGGGAATCACTGCAGAACAAACTTCAATGATTCCAAAGTAACTGAAAGTCACTTATAGCAAGCAGAATATGAATAAAAAGAATATGTTTAAGTGTCTATATACAAATTATAGAAGTCTAAAAAGATGGGGGAATTAGAATTTTTGACACTAAATAAAGGTCTCGGTGATGCCTCTAGATCTGGTGGAACGAGGAACAGTGACACTGCGCGACAAAATATACTGAAATGACAGAATAGATTGAGCTGGTGGTGGGGTGGCATTCTATGTTACAGACAGCATTGAGTCAAGCAGGAATAAAGCTTTATAGATCTCTCTATGGATACAAATTCAAGAGATTCCAGAGTACAAAACTGTATGGAATCTCTATGGATACTAATTCCATGCTTAACAGGGAAGGGTATAACCGTGGGACTATATGATCGGCCCCCTGACCAGGACAGCGAGAAGGAAGTGTTGACAGAAATTAGACAGGCTACTAAAGTTAGAAACACAATGAGCAACTTCAATTACCCTAATATTGACGGGGTAAATGTCTTCTCAGGGCATGATGCGGAAGTAAAATTTCTAGATGCCATAAATGACTTTCTTGGAGTAGATGGTCCTGGAATCCATGAGGAGTGACTTTGGCTCTAGTCCTATGTGGAGTGCAGGACCTGGTGCAAGGGGTAACGGTGGTGGAGCTACTTGGCAACGGTGATCATAATACAATCAAATTTGCATGCTTACAGAAGGGAGAATGCTAAATAAAACCACCACAGTAACATTTAACTTCAAAAAGCAGACCTATGCAAAAATTTAAAAACTATTTAGAGAGAAACTATAAGGAGCAATTGCGAAGACTGAATGTCTGCAAGAGGCATGGAGACTATTTCAAAAATGTTATCTTGGAAGCCCAGTTTAAATGTAGTCCACAAGTTAAAAAAGGTAGCAAGAGGATCAAATGTCTGCCTGCGTGGCTAAATGGTGAGGTGAAAGAGGCTATTGGGGCCAAAAAAGGTGTCTTTTAAAAAATGGAAAACTAGTCCTAATGAGGAAATTAGAAATTAACATAATCACTGGCAAATTAGAAGTCAAATGTTAATAAAGGCAGGCCAAGAGGGAATTCAAAAAATGACTTGCTAAAAACGCAAAAACAAATAATCAAACCTTTTTCAAGTCCATCCGAAGCAAGCAGCTTGCTAAGGAGTCAGCTGGGCCGTTAGATGACTGGAGGGTGGGTGATAAGGCCATTGCAGAGAAGCTAAGTGAATTAATTGGTTCAGTCTTCTAGCCTTTGTAGGCGACGAATCAAAGAGCTGTCACAGAGCAACGTGAGCCTGGAAGAGGTTCTAGAGCAAACTGACAAACTAAATAGTAACGAGTCACCAGGGCCAGCTTGGATTCACCCCAGAGTTCTGACGGATCTCAAATATGAAATCGCAGACCTACTGTTGTAACCTATCGCGAAAATCTGCCACTGAATTCAAGGATTGGAGGGTAGAGCGAACTTAACGCCAATATTTTAAAAGGGTTTGAGAAGTGATCCGGGAAACTACAGAACAGTGCTGGGCAAAGTGGTGGAAAGTTTTGAAAAACCAAACACCCGAATTACTGGACGTATTTATGTATTCCAATTTTTACTCTATCCTTCCCAAAGAGGCTCAGGGTGGCTTACAAATATAAAAACATACAAAACAAGAACTCCTATCCCTCGGCCCACCATCCTTTCCCCTAACCCCTCTGCCCCTATCCCTGTTCCACTGTGTGCGGCGATGGCAAAAGGCAGCGGCAGAGACAGGAAGGTTGGTAGAGACGGGGCCGGTGGCAGCGGACCCCGGGGAAGCGTGTCAGGTTGGGGGATGGAAACCAGTGATGGACTTGGGGGTTGATTATGCCCATTCCCTCCCCCCCTTGGAGACTGTGTATTGGGGGGTGTAGGGCTCTACCACCCCGCGGAAGGACTTGGCGAGAGACCTGTTTTGTTTACCCCACCGTCCTGAGGATTCCGCAGCTGGGGGCACGTGTGATCAGCCCTCCCGCCTCCTCTTGAAGACTCGGGGGGGGGGTGGTTGTGTGTCGCCTTTGGGGGACCCTGTGTAAGGGGTTGGGGGGTGCCCCCTGCAATCTGTCAGCTGGGGCGGGTGTGCAACATCTCCCTTCCCAGGAAAGGGGCGGGGCTGGAGGAGGCCTGCTTCCACATCGCGCCCTGAAGTGCAGGGATTGGCCGGCAGCCGTGCCGAAGGGGCACTTCGGCTGGGTCCAGCGGCGCGGGGGCCGGCGGACGGGGCTGGTATGATAAGTATCCGGTTGGAAGGTGTATGCATATTGCTAGAGAGGACTCTCCCTCCTGGTGAGAGCAGGAGGGTTGAGAGCGTGAGGAGGCCTTCCCCTGGTGGCAGCAGGGTAAGGGAAAGGAAGTGAGGGAACTGGACCTCATGTATGTAAATACCTGCGTGTATTTACAGGAGGATGGTCTGTCTGATGGATGAGATATTGGTTTTGTTATACTGTATAATTATATAGTGTTGACGTTTTGGTGGTGGTTAGTCTTAAAATGATGATTATTTTCATGATGATATGTTGTTTATTATGTATGTACTTTGATGATTTCTGTGAGCCGCCTCAAGCCGTTTTTTGGGCACGTGCGGGGTATAAATTAAAAATGAAATGAAATCCCTCAATGATAAATAAACATGACATAGTGGGGAAGAGGCAACACGGATTTAGCAAAGAGAAGTTGTGCCTCACTAATCTATTGGAATTTTTGTATGGTGTAAATAAGCATGTAGGAAAATTTACCATATTTTTCCATTATGAAAATGAAGCATTTAGTCCTACCCATTGTTTCCGATCTTTTAACCAGTTATTGATCCATGGTAGGACACGGTCTCCTCTCTCAACTAATTTCCTCAGGAATCTCTTGTGAAGGACCTTATCAAATGCTTTCTGGAAATCCAGATATACTTTACACTGACTGCAGCATAGCTGGACTTCCAGAAAGCATTTGATAAAGGTCCTTCACAAGAGACTCTTGAGGAAATTAGGCACGAGATAGGAGGCAGTGTCCTAGCATGGATCACTAACCGGTTAAAAGTTCGGAAACAATGGGTAGGACTAAATGCTTCATTTTCACAATGCAAAGAACAAACTAGTGGAGGGCCCCAGCGGGTCTGTATTGGGATCGGTGTGGTTTAATATATTTATTAATGATCTGGAAAAGGAAGTAAGGAGTGAGGTGATCAAATCTGCAGATGACACAAAGTTATTCAAGGTAAGTTAAAAAGATGAACAGGCTATGAAGAACTGCAGTTGGATCTTGCGAGACTGGATATCTAAATGACAACTGAAATTTAATGTTGACTAATTCATTGCATAATGCAAAATGATACACATAGGGGAAAAATAATCCAGACACAACGCTGGGTTCTAAATTAGGGGTTATCACTCAGGAAAAGGAGCTTGGGAGTCATTCTGGACGATATGTTGAAATCGTCAGCTCGGTGTGCGGTGGCGGTCAAAAAAAGCAAACAGAACGTTAAGAATTATTCACAAAGGGAGAAAGAAAAAAAACCCCAGAAAATATCATGATGCATCTATATAAATCTATGGTGCAACCACACCTTAAATATGGTTGTTCAGTTCTAGTTGCTCCATCTCAAAAAAAGATATAGTAGACGGGAAACAAAAATGATTAAGGGTCTGGAACGGCTCCCGTCTGAGGAGAGGCTGGATAGGTAAAGGGCTCCTCTGCTTGGAAAAGAGACGATAGAATAGAAGTTTATAAACTCATGAGTGGTGTGGAACGAGGAGTAAATAGGGAGCTGTTGTTTACCTTCTCAAATAGGACTAGGACAAGAGGATGCTCCATGAAACTAACTGGCAACAGCTTTAACACAAAAGAATGAATTAATTTTTTCCCCACACAACACAGCATTAAATTGTGGAATTTGTTGCCAGCTGATGCGGTCAAGGCCAAAGGATTGGATAAGTTCTTGGTGGGTAGGTCCATTAACGGCTGCTAACCAAGTAGGTTTGGGGTACGTATCCTGTGGGAAGCTGGAAGTGAACAGCAAGGAACAGATTGCCCCGTTGGGAGCTACTGGGCTCTTCTCCCAAGCGAGCGAGATTGGCCATGGTCGGAGACAGGATGCTCAGCTCGACGGGCCGTTGGTCTGACCGTCTGGCACAGACTACGTTCTTATGTCTCTTATTACAGGAAGGGCCAAAGCAGTAATCTCGCTGGGAAGCAATGGTGTTAACAGACGGGACAGCTTATTTTGCTCTCAACAGCAAGTTGAAAGTAGCTGCGTAAGCTAGAGCCTTCCATGGAAGGGAAAGATCCCATATAAGCCAGCTTCATCCATTTCACAGAGCCAAGGCGAGAAGGGGGAAAGGTCAGAGCTCGAGACGGCTGTGTGGCAGGGGTAGGGACCATCGGACCCAAGATACCAAATCCGACCCAGAGCTGCTATGTGGCCCCCTTCCAGTACATGGATCTTGTCCCTACTCTCAAGCACTTGGACCCAAGATCTGGACTCTCTGCTTCCTTACCCCTATCCTGAGCATGTCCCTCCAGCAGCCCAGCTCCCCTCCAGCCCTGGAGACATGCACCAATTCAAAAGCAGCTCACAGAAGGGAAGAGGGTTCCCCCCCCCCCCCAATTGTAGGGAATCGTTAGCAGCCCAAACATTGCACGAGACCCCACGCAATGTTTCGCTGCATGAAAACATTCCGTCTTTGATCATTCTGCCATGATTTCTAAGAAACGGGGCTGGGCTGGGCGGCAAGAAGTATTGGCTTTGTTGGCAGGTGAACCGAGCAACTGGGCTTTCTAAGAATGCTGGTCACAAGCGGTAGCTTTGAAACTGGAACAGCCTGTCCCTTCCCCCTCCCTTGTGCAAACTGGGGGGGGGGGGGAAAGAGTGAAAGGCAACCCAGGACGGCTGGAAAACAAATGTCAATGTGACAATCCACTGAAGGCGACAGGGAGTCGGGAAGAAACGCGCCAGATGGCAAAAAACAGCAGAGTCCTGTGCAGGAACAGCTGGCAGCTTTGGGTCATGACTCCCGCTCTGAGCTGGTCAGATGCTGCGAAGGATGAAACCGGAAGGCCAGTTTCAATCAAGCTGGAGCTTGCAAAGCAAACACGATGCTGGCAATTAACGATAGGCATCGAACTGGTCAAGGCTGGTTTTTATATACATGCTTCCCTCCCTCTGGATAGAAGGAAGCAGGCAGGTTTAAATCGACTTCTTTTATACAGATAAAAAGGACTAACAGGGCATGGGTTGGGTCAAGACCAGCTCGGTAAAAGGAAGCCAGTTGGGCAGCAGATTGGGACTACAGACCTGGGACACTAAAATCTGGTCTTTCATGCTGTTAAGTTACATCGTCTCCCTCAGCACCTGGCAGCGAAGCCATTATTCTGGCAAGGGACAGGAGCTGTTGAACTCGCCCGAGGAGTGGACGGGGAAGCGGAACAAGGAAACAATGGAAAATTTGCAGCTTGGGCTATTTATAGTCAAGACAGCAAAGGATAGGCAAATGTATTACCAGTGAAAGCAGGGACCGCCGTGCAGCATCGAAACAACAGCCCATCTAACCCAGTGCCCTGTTTCCAACGGCGGATAAGCACTGCATGTGGCTAAGGAAGAGGGTTAGCCAAAGTTCCCAAGCCCAAAATCTTCAGAGGGCAAGAGGCACTTAAATGTGCGTCTAGCTCCCATGCATGCACAAAGCCACTCGCGCTCAGTCATCGAGTCCTCACATGCTAAGTTTCCCCGGCTGCCCCGTGCAGCAGGGACTCGAGTGCCATGCAGCCCGAGAGGTACGATCAACCGCCTCTACTGGGCATAGAGAGTTCTCTAGCCCATCTGCACTCCCCAATAGAAATTGCGTTGCCTGCCTGTTAGGGCTAGAAGACATCAACGGATTTATCCTCTTATCCTTCATTGAAGCCACCAGTGAAAGGAATCCAACACGGAAACAATTTACTTAGGGATGCGGTAATTTTCTAGCATTTGGTCCGCCGGCTGGCAGAAGATCCAGAAAGCACAACGCTTTACGCGAAAATGATGGGGTGAAATGCTCTCCTGGGGTCTAATCATCTACACTCCGTGCTTCTACCCAAGGGCCCCTTGGTGGCTTTAAAAAAATTAAAATAAAAAAAATATTCTACCTCCTTGGCTGTTTTGCATTTCTAGTTTCCATATGGAGGCAGCAGGATTGCCTGTGACTTTATTCCTTTCCTGGTTTTGGTCTTCAGGCCGCTCGTTAAGCCAGATGTGGGGTTTTGTACAACACCGGCGTTGCAATACCAAATAAATAAATAATTCAGGCACCACAAGCTGCATGTTGCATTTTTGTTTGCACAATAGGTTGGAGGAGCACTTTCAAAACACCCCTTAGAAGGAAGGCAAAGACAGGTCATTTATGGGGGCTGCTCTCGAGGAAAGAAGTCACCTACTTTATCTAAGCCTTGGAAAAAAAAAACACCCCACGGGCTCTTTGCTGGTGCGTTGGGGAATAGTACAAACCCTGGAGAGTCTAGTGATGTGACTTCACGCAGCTGGCAAGGAGAGCTGGCCGCCTCAATCCTGTGTTTATGGCTTCAGTCTGTCACCATGGAAACTGCTGCAGCCCACACCGAGCCTTCTCCCCAAGAGTCCAAATATAAAGCGGGGAGAAGGCTTGATACGTTGAGCGGTCTTCCAGAGAAAGGGACTGATGAGAATGTCAGAGTCTGCGAAAGTTTTACTGGAGAACTGGGATTTCAGGTTGCAAAACCCCCTAGAAACTTTGACTAACAACATAGTGGAAATGGTTCTCTGAAGGCGACACAGGAAGCTGCACAAACATTCAAAACAGTGAGGCTGCACAACAGCGATCGTTACGAGGCAGCGAGATGGGTCTTCACACCATTACCTAGAAACAGATCAGGGAAACCGCGCTGCAGGCTTGTTGTTTGCATGTTTCCATAGCAAAGCTTTGCATGAAGCCACTAGGCAAGGGCAGCACTTTTGCGAGATTTAAAAAGGACAGGCAGCTGGAGCTAGTCATCACTATATGCGGCTACTGGAACTCCTCCGTTGGGGTGGGGAGGGGAGAGCTACCTGGAATCCATGCACTTGAAAAAGCTACTTGAGTCTAGAAGCACTTCAGAGGCAGCAAGGGGATTTACACACACACACACACACACACACACACACACACACACACAGGCCTAAGTGTGCAACCTATCCCTATTTAACCAAGAGGGAAAAGGCTGCAGGGTTCGCTGGGGGACTGTTCGAGGGGCAGTCGCCGAAGGTAACTCTTCACAGTTCATATAAATGCGGTTTAGCTAGAAGAGGACAGGTGCTCATTGCAAGGTACACTTTGTGCTTTTAAGAATGAGGTCTTCACCCCACCACTTAAGCCAGCACAGTTTGGTAAGATCCACTCACCTGTGAGGCACAACTCTTCTAGACAAAGCCACCTCAGCTGTGTAAATGATCAATGCTCAGGTCTAATGTTTTGGGACATGCCACTTAGAGGAACAGTTGCTGTGGCAATCTGATCTACTAGAAGATTTGTACATTTCTGCTGAAGAGACGTGGCACTGGGCAGCCTGCACAACTATAGCTCCCCCACCAGCCTAACGCCCAAGGCTACTGAGCTCCAGCCAGTGCAGGTAACATTATCCCACCTCTCCCGCAGGCAGCGTTCCTACACACAGGCTGAAGCACTAGGTGATGGCCAGATTGACAGAACCAATTACGTGGACCAACTTCTAGGGCATCCTGGTGTAGCCGTTCTCTCGGAGGAAGAATCACGGTAACGTATGGGGACAGCAGCTAAGAATTACGAACAAGTTAGGAGAAAGTTTAATGCACAGGTTTATCCATGGAATAGCAACATTAGGCTGCTGCTGCTGTTGCTGTTTGTATTTACAAGCAAGAGAAGGGCAGCACATACTACAAGCGGTACGCCAATTATTAACCAGGATGCTTATTTATTGGGAAAACAAGCAGGGCCCCGTCAATAGCACCATGTTGAGGCTTTATACAGATTTTATACCGATTTCCCCACTGCCATCATTTAGTCCGAGTGAGTACTGACTACAATGAAGAGTAATGATTCAATGAGTTCTGCTGCAAAACTATTCTGAAGTCGAACGGTTGCTCACGGATTGGCGTTTCAACTGGCTAATGATTTAGTTAAAAGTCTGATCCTCTACAAGTCTGCTACTGAAGGCTTGAATTTGGGGGATCCTTGTACCAACTGCCGATTCCACCCCCTATTTAGTCATTTTTATTCTGGTTGAAGAGAATGTTTACATTCAAATGTAAGGATTAGTTCAGAATCCGGTCTCCTAAAACTAGTTAAAAATAAAAGTCTGGCGAGGAAAGAGCACTAAGCTTCCAGAACTCTGCGCCACTAACAAGCAAAAGAAAATTAGGATCAGATCAAGGATTAAAAAAAAAATAAAAGAAATGAATTGCTGCCAGCTAGTCATGGATGCATAGTCATTCTTACTGACCTTGGCCAAGAAAGCACAGTAATGTTACTACAATGCGGTCTTCCTGGGTGTCCATTATAGAAAGGGCAAAAAAATGGTAATTAAAGTAATTCAAGAACCACATTCAGACCCTCATCTTTCTCAAGGAGATAAAACTCTATAAATGTACACTTTGTACAGTCTTATAAACAAGTATTTACAAAGCTTTCTACAGCCTCCCACCTCTGTAAGGATATTCCTACAAGCTTACAATGGCATTCCCAAACCCAGGGTCTGCATGTGTTCTTGGAGTGGCAACAATGCAACACAGGGGAGGTCTAGAGAGACCTCCTAATTGACACCCTGTCTTAATAAGCTGGGAATAATGAAATCTGGCTTCGAGAATAACTGTACCCCTTAACAAGCATTCAAGAATGTATGCCTACTTCAGCAACAGTTAAAAAATGATCCACAAGGGGTCCATCTGATGAGAACAGAAGACTTGTATTTGAAGAGTACACCTGGCATTTAGCACTTCCAGTCCAAAAAAGCCAGGCAGCTAAGAGGCCACCCCATGCTTCCAACAATCTACATCTCACAACCCTGTGCAAAAATCAGAGTCCATACTCTTCCCCAGATGCAGTCATCACCCCAAACGCCACCAAGCTTTGGAGAGTCCAAGACAAAGTGGGGCTTTTGTAACTTGCTGAATGGTCACGTTCCCTTAGGGAAAAGAACTTCTCTTTGAAGTTGTCCTCTGCTTCCTTTCATGATGCTCCTCAAGGAAGCAGAATGCAGTTTCTCCACTTAAACACCTGTTCCCATTGGAAAAAAAAAAATCCTCTTGTTGGTACCCACCATCTTACAGGTCAGCTCTCCCAATGGGATACCCAGTTGTCATCCTCCATCTCTTGACAAGCTTAACACTCTGTTTCCAGCAGGAACAGTACAGCGCAAACCGGCTCATGACACTGGGCGAGCTGGTTTGCTTGGTACAGTCAAGTTTCCCACGCCATGCTCACCGCATCATGTATGCCAAGCTTGCGCCCAATCCAGCCACACCCGCAAAAGCCATCAGAACACTTCTGATGCTGCTTTCTAGGTCCTCTACGTGGAAGAATTCAACAAATCCCTCCTAGAAGAAAGAAGGAGCAGTTTAAGCATGAGGTGCCCAGTCTCTCCCCATATTGGCTCAGGCTAGGTCACCTTCCTAGGTACATGGATTTCAGAAGGTAACATCTATGCCAACTACATAAATCAACAGAGAGGCACATTCTACCTACTGAAGTTCTAGTCATAGTCATGGGATCCATTCCAGAACACAGCCTGGAGGGAAAGGCAATTTATGAATCCTACAAGACTCATTTCTCCCATCTTTAAATTAGGGATAATACTGGATATGGTAGTAGCTTAGCTGGACTGCTGAGACATCCTGTTGCTGCAACCCCAAGTCTGGCTCAAGGACTAAACAAGATTACTGGAAGGAAGGCGACCGTAGTCACATTCAATGCCTGCAGTGACTTACCCAAGCTCGTTGGTTGACCAGCCATTCCCGCTTGTCTGTTATGAGCACATCTGTGATGATCTCTGCTAGCCTATCAATGCAGTTCTCCTGGTTTAGGCTTTTCAGGTGTTTTGCAACAAAGGCACCAAAAGAGATGAGAGTCACAATTCTACCCCAGTTTGTTACCCCATCACTGAAAACATGGGTTGCAACTTCTGACACAGACTTCAGATCATCTTCATTCTTGATATTCAGCTTCCTAAGCATCCCTGAAAGGAAAAAGAATCGTTTGATCAACAAACGGGCACTAGACCCAACTGCAGGATCAGTGCAAGGGCCAAGACGATTCAGGGTTTCGAGGAGAGCACTTAAAACCATTTACATCCCCATCCTCCAAATTAAGGAAGCCATGATCTGTCTGGGTACAAGAGCTGGGAAGTTTTAGAATATGCTTAGCGGAACAAGATTTACTTTTAGAAAATGGGAAGGGGACATCAGGAGAATTACAGAATTCGCCACCTTCAGTCCCAAATAGGCACCCATCTGCCCTAGACCCACATGGAAGTATTAGGCTGCATATTAAAAAAAAACAAAACACCCTCTCAGTTTGGGACTTTAAGTCTTTGCAAAACACAAGGGTTTGATACCGTAGAAAATGTTGTTTTAGCTACTAAAAGCTAAGCCGACCTCTACACCAGAGTGCACCCCTGAAAGCTCCTAAGGCTGCCTTTCGGTTTCTGAAGTTCAGACTAACAGGAAGTTACTAGACTAAAAAAAAAAGGAACTAGAATGTTTGATCTGTAGTCAGTTAAAAGATAAAGACTTGCAAGATAAGCTTGTTTATGCCAACACATTTAGAAAGCTTGTAAAGGGAATTCATTTAGGTGGCTTAACAGTATAAGGAAAGGAGTTCTGTCCCCATGGAAATAAAAAAAAACTTATGTGCTCTGACAGAGAAATAAAAGCCTGTGGGAAGCTCAAGCCACTTTCAAGACTGGATGTATATTCAGTTTTAAGAACAGTTGGAGTCTGCCTGCAAAAGGCTACGGTCAGATTTCTCAGCATTTTCTAACCACTTCTATCTAGCCTGCCTCTGAAAGCGACAAAGCAGTTCAGTGGGAGGAACTAATGCTAGAGAGGAAAGCCCAACACCTGACAAGGCAGTCTCTAAGTTTAGGCTCTTGTTAAAGCAACTGTCGGCAGAGGCCAATAAGAGCTCAGGAAGCCGACTCGGAGCAAGGTTACGAGAAGCTGCAGATCCAGCCATTACGAACCAAGACCCAGAACACCTGCTCTTCCCAGGGCTCATGTCACGGTGGTTATTTTAAGGCCACTTTAGATCCCTGCATGTTGAATACTGAGCGGGTGTAATACACTAAAAATAAGCCCAGCGCAGCGTTAGTCAGGGCAGAAGGAAGCCAAGGAGCTGGCTAATCTTTGCTCCCCAGGTTGGCAGTGAGGGTGCATGTTATTGCCATTGGCTGAGGGAAGCAGGATGCGAGAAGCAGGGCGAGCTAATCTGCAGCTGCTGCTTTATCGGTGCGGCTGCACACGGTGCAAAGGGGTTGGCCCTCTCCTCCCCGCAGAGCAGAGTTCAGTTTCATTTCTCACTCACTTTGCTTGGGGCTTTTTTTTAAAAAAAATTCGCCCTTGAGTCCCGGGGTCAGCGCTCTAGAGCAAAGCTTGGTCACCCAGCCGCCCAGCCCGGTTCAAGGGCCGCTCCCAGCCTGCAGACCCCCCCCCAAGGCTCCAGCTGTCTGTCCCGCCCCCATGCCTCGCCGCCAGGGTGGGCTCAGCATAGACCCCCAGAACCAGAGCGCGGGCGCCTGCCACGGCTCCCCCCTAGGCCGGAACAGCAGCTTCCCTTCTCCCCCCCCCCACGCGCCCACTGAGTCGGGGGGGGCTCTAGAGACCAACAATCCCCGCCCCCCAATCACTCACCGTGGGCCGGCCTG
>QEPC01001131.1:1393009-1413268 GCA_003113815.1 Sphenodon punctatus
GGCCGCCCCAGCAGCCCCTTGAGCAGCTTGGAGCCGCCGGGCGGGCTGGCCCCGGCCGCCTCGCGCAGGTAGCGCCCGATCAGCTCCAGCGACTCCTGGGCGAGCAGGTCCGGGCCCGAGGCCGAGCCCTGGCCGGGGCCCCCCTCCGGCATCGGGGTGCCCGGCGGGGACTCGGCGTCGCTGGAGCCGTCCGGGGCCCCGCGCCGCAGCTCCGGGTCGCAGCCGTCCAGCTCGTCCTCCGGGTGCCAGAGCGAGGCCGGCCGGGGCCCGCCGCCGCCGCCGCCAATCAGGACGCGGGGCGCCTCGGCCGGGGCCCCCCTGCCAATCAGAGCGCGGGGCTCCTCAGCCGGGGGACCCTCGCGCGGCAGCGCCCCGCCAATCAGAGCGCGCGGCTCGGCCGAGGGGTCGCGAGGGGCCCAGGGGGCTCCGCCAATCAGCGGCGGCCGCGCGCCCCCCGCCTCAGCCGGGCCGTTGGGGGAGGCCGAGGCGGGAGGGGCGCCGCCGCCGCCCCCCGGAGACGCGGGCGAAGCCGGAGCCAAGGCCGGGCCGCCCCCGCAGTAGAGATTGAGTCCGATCACCGCGCTTCGCTTCATCGCTAACATCGTAGGCAACTTCGAATTAGGTCGTACGACGCTTCCGATCGCTTATAAAGACTCGAAGGGTACGTCGGCGTGAGGGGCGGGGCCTGGGGCGGGATTGGCGGAGGGCGACGGAGGGGGCGGGGCGCAGGGATGATTGACGGAGGGCGGCCGACTGAAGGGGTCCATCCAGCCCAGCATCCTGTCTCCGGCAGCGGCCAAGCTCGCTGGCTTGGAGACCCATTATTCCGTGCTGTTCACCCCCAGCTCTCAGAAGTGACCTCCTTCCCCAAACATAAGCTGCTCATGGATCTATCCTCCAGAAACTTGCCCAACCCTTTCTTAAAACCCGCCCTAACGTTCTCTGGGCTTTTTCCCGACTGTCGCCGCCCGCCGTGCTGAGGATTTCAGTGACACACAATGACGCCGAGATGCTTTTTCCTAAGTGGAAAACTCCTAATTCAGAACCCAGCCAATGTGCACGTACAGGCTTGGATTATTTTTTCCCCCTACGTGCATCACTTTGCACTCACCAGCATTTAGACGTGGCGCCGGGCTCGCCGATTTAAATAGTCCGTCGTTAGGAAAGTCAACGCGGGCGGCATTTAGACACGCCGCCACCATTGGAAACCGCCCCTTGCGCCTTCTTTATAAACCTTGATAGCGAGGTGTTACAAACGAAGTCTCCAAGGAACGCATGAGCGGCAGTTTTCAGTGGCGGCGGTACGTCTAAAATGCCGCCTGAGCGACTTTTCTAAGGGCGGACTATTTAAATCCGCGAGCCCGGCGCCATGTCGAAAAACGGGCTAAATTTCATCTGCCATTTCGATGCCCGGTCATCCGGTCTCGCAGGATTCTCCTGCGATTCTTCAAAGTCCGCTCGTTTTTTAAAACTACTTTGAATAACTTTGTGTCATCTGCAAATCTGATCCCCCTTTCCAGATCATTAATGAATACATTAAACAGCACCGGTCCCAGTACGGATCCCTGCGGCGTTCGGCTAGTTACATCTCTCCATTGGGAAGACTGACCATTTAGTCCCACTCTGCTTCCTATCCTTTAGCCAGTGACTGAGCCACAATACGACACTGCCTCCTACGCCAAGACCTTTCCATTTCTTCAAGAGTCTCTCATGAGGGACTTTATCGAATGCTTTCTGAAAGTCTAGATACACTCGATTCGGTTCGTGGGGCAATTTCAGCCACCCCGCCACCCTATAACCCTGCTCCTTTGTTGTGTGGCCTGCGCCCACTTTTGCGGGCAGCACAAACCTCTCCACCTCGCGCCCTCAGCAACTTGCAAATGTCCCTCCATACTAGGTCCAGCTGTTTCCTGAATCTGGCATGCTGGGAAATGTAGTTCCAGCATGGGAGATTCAGGAAACGGCTGAGGGATATTTGCAAACAGTGTGTATGTAAGATTGTTTGAGAGAGTGTGTGTTTGAGTGTGTGTATGTGTGTTTGAATATTCTCGGAATGTGTGTGTTTGTGTGTTTAGTACTGTGTGCATGTACTGTCTGTGTGTGTACTCATTGTTTTAAATTGATTTAAACTTTTTACATGGATTTTAATTGATTTTGACGTGCAGCCCCTGGCACGTTCGGGTTCCGACAACGTGGGCCCCGGCCTTGAAAAGGTTCCCCACCCCTGCACTATATCAACCGGCTCACCCCAATCCACATACTTATTTACACACTAAACTGGTAATGTTACTGGGTTTTATGATTTGTATTTGATTATATTTAACTACCTTTGCAATGGCCTTTGGCCACGCACAATAAAATTGCAGTGCACTTATTTACACCTTCAGAAAATTCCAATAGATTAGTGAGGCACGACTTCCCCGTTGCTAAATCCATGGTGATTCTTCCCCATTAAGCCATGCTTATCGATATGTTCAGTAATTCTGTTCTTAATAATAGTTTCCACCATTTTGCTGGGCACAGACATCAGACTCACCGGTCTGTAGTTTCCAGGATTGCCTCTGGAGCCCCTTTTAAAATATCAGTGTTACTTTTGCTACCCTCCAGTCCTCAGGTACAGTGGCGGATTTTAGTGATAGATTACAAGTTACCAGTAGTAGGTCTGCAATTTCATATTTAAGTTGTTTCAGAACTCTGACCCGGTGATCTGTTACTATTTAGTTTGTCAGTTTAGTTATTTTTATCCTTTTAAATGTTTTTAATGGTATTATATGTGTTTTATTGATGTTCTGTACGCTTGGGACAAGCTGTTCTTGAGCAGGAGGAGGCGGGGTATAAAATTAATTAATTAATTAAATAAATAAATAATAAATAAATTTGCATTAGAACCTCTTCCAGGTTGACAGAGCGGGCAGCCAACTGCAGGCTAGGGGCATAGGACAGGAGTGAGTGACTGACTCAGAGGGATGGGGGGGGCGCGGTCTGGAGGGGAGACTGACAGCTCAGTGGGCGGAGTCAGAGCAATACCTTGGACTGGAAGGAGGGCTTCTGGTTGAGGGGGCGTGACTTCTAGGTGAGGGGCGTGGCTTCTGGGCAAAGGGGCGTGGCCAATAAAAGATGGCCAGAATGGGGAAAGGAAGTGGAGGGCAGGATAGTGGAGGAGGGCAGGGGAGCAGAAGGAGGGATTGTGCAGGGCAGGAGGAAGGAGCAGTGAGAGGAGGCAGTGGGTTCGAGCTGCTGCAAGGGAGACGTTGACTGAACCTCAGGGGGAAAGCCCTGGCTGTAAGAGCGATGGGGCAGTGGAACAGAACAGGCCACCCAGGGAAACATGGGATTCTCTGTCACTGGAGGGTTTAAAAAGAGTCTGGATGAGCCTTGATCCGTTTGGGATGATCTGGGTCCGGGAAATCCTGCCCCAAGCAGGCCTCTCAGTGACTCTTCCAGCTGTCGGAAGGATCCTGTGGGAAGCAGCAGGGACAGAGAAAAAGAGAAGGGAAAGATGGAGTTAGGGGGTGGAGCTGTCCGGGGAGGGTGGGAGGAGGGAGAGAGAAGGGAACAGAAAGCAGTGGAAAAATCCCAGCCAGGGTTTGTGGCTCACGCATGAGGGGGCAGGCTGCTTAGCGAACGGCCTGTGGATTTCCTTTTGTTATGCAATGTGACCACAAAAGGGGAAAGTATGTGGGGGCTTTAACGCTGGAATTTTCCAGATGCCAGCCAGACACACACACACAAAAACCCCAAACCAGAGCAGGAAATAATCCTGTAAAGAAAAGCCTCCACTGATCTTACTGACACTCAATAGAAGCCTTCATCCCCCGTGGGGGCAGGATGGGCGCTTCGCTGCACAGGGGAGAGAAGGCTGCAAGGAATGCGTCCCTCCGCTTTGAACTCTTCCAGAGGGGTGGCTGGATGACGTTGGCTGGAGATGCTGGATGCCTTGCAATCCTATCCTAATCGGAGTCCTTTACAGTCATCATTTATAAATATAAAACAATATAAAATCAGTTTAAAAGGGGAAGAGGGAGGACCGACTAAAGGGGAAGTTGCAATGCAGCCTAAAAGCAACTGGAGAATAAATGAGTTTTCAGGTGCTTTTTTAAAGGTGAGGAGGGAGGAACTGAGAGGGACACCTGCGGGGGGAAGTGAGTTCCACGCCGCCGTGTGGGGGCGGAATCCCCAACCAGCGGGTGGTTTCAGAGCGTAGATACTTCTCAGCGGTGCGAGGCTTCAGGAGCAAGTCCCCAATATAGCCAGGGCCTAGATACGCCTGATTCCTCCAAGCACTGCACCGGTTCAAGAAGATCAGAGCCCGTCTCTCATGGGTGGGATGAAAACCTTGAATCCCCTGAAAAGTTTCATATTCAGAGAACACAAATAAATACATAAATCCCACCCTATAATGTATGTCTTCTTCCAAAGGGTTGTGATTTCTTTGGCAGGCGTCAGCACTGACTGATCCCAAGAGGGGATAGGAATGTGTGAAGGAACGAACTACGCTGGATCGGGCCAGTGGCCGTCGAATGTCACAGCTGGAAGGGTTCTAGTCCAGCCCCTTGTTTGGATTCACGGCTCTAAGAGATGGGAGCCTGGCTTTTCTTTGAAAACCTCCAGCGTTCCATTGCCGCTGCGCGGCGCTTGCTGTCCTGAGATCTAACGGAAATCTCCCTTCCTATAACCGGAGCCTGTTCTCTGTAGCCCTGCCCTCTTCAGCCCGGCAGAGCACCTCCGGGCCATCTTCCTGCAGGCAGGCCTTGAGCTATTTTCAAACTTCTCTCATGTCTCCCCTTAATCCAGTCTTTCCTAGGCTAAACATACCCAGTTCCTTCGACCGTTCCTTATAAGACTGGTTTTTCAGCCCTCTTATAGTCTTTGTCGCTTTCCTTTGAACTCACTCCAGTTTGAAATGTTAGTCTTAAAATGAGGCATCCCCAAACTGGTCCAGGTGAGCTCTGACCAGTGCTGAGCGAAGTGGAACTATTACTTCTCCTGACTTGGAAACAATGCTTCTGTTAATGCAGCCCAAAAATGCATTCGCCTTTTTTGCTGCTGCATCCCATGCTGACATGCTTAGTTTGCAATCAGCCAACACTTTGTCTCCCCCAGCGTCCAGCTTCAGGCATAATGGAGTGATCATTCCCAGCCCCTGATAGCCAGATGTCTCATACCCTCCCTCTCCCCAACCAACTTGACTAATGCCCTTTTATGGACTTATCCAATCCATGTGTTAACCCAGTTATGCTATTGGCCTTTGAGACACCTGTCTTATGTCTCAGAAGAATATTTCCACTTGCGGCAGGCTATGACTCTAACTACCTGAGTTCCCGCATGTCCGTGAATGTTGCATCCCTTGTCTCTCCCTCTGTTCCCCCTTCCCTGTCTCCCCTCCCCCTTGTCTTTAGATTGTGAGCTCTCGGGCAGGGACCGTGTCTATCTTATTCTTTGTAAAGCACCAGGTACATCGCTGGCGCTATATAAATGCTTAAAATAATAATAATTAATTAATAAACCATTCTGAAGGGACTCATCATCCCATCGACTTCATAACTTCAGGCCTACAGTAATCTATGCATTCATAGGACCAGAACTTAAGCCCGGGAGATGTCAGTGCATTTTATTCTTTCCTTTAAAGTAACTGGTTTTGGTGCGTGGAGAAGCTTCTTGTAACTCCTGTCAGCTCGCAGTGGCGAGCTCAAGAGCAGCGAGCATTGCGACGACCCAGGAGGCTCCGCCATGGTGGGGCCTTGACCGGGGCGGATCCAGCGGGACCCTCCGTTCCTTCCCGGCCTCGGGGCAATCGGGGCTGTCAGCCCCGGTGGGAGATCTCCGGGGACCATCACAGGCACTGGCCCCGCCCTGACACAGCGCGCGGCTGGCGGGAGATGCCCGGGGGAGGAGTCCTGCAGCCGGTCCTGGGTCCCGCGAAAGAGGTGCGTGGGTCTGCTCTGAGTGTTTGGGACCCCTCTCTCGCTCCTGGGCATCTCCTAGCTCTTCTTCCCTCTGATGATCTGGGTTGCCCTCACGTGTTGAGGGAGAGCCCACCTAAGCCCCTGAGGGAATTACCTACCTCGTGGTATCGGGAATACCCCACTAGGCCTCCGTCTCCTTGCCCCTTCCCTGTTCCTCCCTGCCTCTTTCTATACCCCCCCACCCTCACAGAATTACCGGCACCTATAATTCCCTTTACCATGGAACCCGCACAGCAGGTAGCCGATCTAAAGAGAGCTGTGCAAGCCCTGACCGTAGAGGTACAGGATCTAAGGGGGGGAAACCAGGAGTTGCGGCAGCGGAATCAAGTATTGCAGGAAGCTATAGAAATGGCCGGACCCCTCCAATGGAAAGCGAAGACCCCCGGTGGCAGCCGCCGAGCCACCCCCCCACCCCCAATAGCAGCCGCCACGGCGGCTCCCTTACCCAGGGAACCGAAAGCACCCCGCCCCGATAAGTTCTACAGAGATAGGAAGCTGTGCCAAGGGGTTTTTGGCCCTCCGTAATCTAACGTTTCAGACACAGCCCCTGACCTATGCCACAGACCAAGTGAAAGTCACCTTTATTATTGGACTTTTGGGGGGAGTGGCCCTGGATTGGGCCACCCCACTCTTAGCTTCCCAAGATGCGTTGCTAAAGAATTACGAAGGGTTCTTGAAACAATTCCGATTTCTTTTTGACTACCCCCACCATGTCCGGGACACGGAGCAAGCAATTTTACACCTCAAGCAAAGGGAAATATCCCTTGCTTGATTATATCACCCAATTCTGGAAGCTTGCCTTTGACTTAGGGTGGGGGGGATACGGTCTTACAAGCATTGTTCCGCCAGGGACTGCATGATGATATAAAAGACCACTTGGCCAGTGCCGCTACTACGCCACAAACGTTAGAGGAATTAGTTACCTTATACCTCCATACTGATGAGAGGTTAACCGAGAGAAGGAGGGAATGCCAACGAGATCAGAGCAGAGAGACAGGCCTTAAGACCCCACGGGGGGAGCCTCTCTATTGCAAGTAAGTAGTCCTGGGCTACAGGGCCAGAACCCATGAAGATAGGGGCGGTTAGGGGACCGTTAAGTGCAGAAGAAAGGGGAAGACAAAGGGTGCTACAGCTGTGTTTCTATTGTGGCGAGGGGTCCCACTTTTCCAGGGAGTGCCCCGCCAAACCACGGCAGCCAACACACCCAGGAAACGCTGCACGCCATGAGGAACTGGGGACCTCTCGGAGAGCAAGACCTACCCCGGACAATGGGTTTATGGCATGCAAGAGCCGTCACGACAACTCTACGTCCCTCTCACCCTACAAATATCTCCCACATGGGTGGTGGTTACTAAAGCTCTTATAGACTCCGGGGCATCAGGAAACTTTATAGATTAGAGGTTTGCTTCCTTTTATTCGATCCCTCAACAACTATTGATGGCTCCCCTCTTACCTTGGGACCCTTGCAAAAATGTACCACCACCCCTCCGGTGCTCCATTGGGGTACATGGAGAGAGACTGCAATTTGACATTATCGCCTCCCCTCTCTTCTCCCTCGTGCCGGGAGCAGAACCCTACCATAGATTGGAGCACCCATGGGATCTCATTCCCCTCGACCCATTGCCAACAGCATTGTATTACCGCAGCCCCACCCGCCGAAAGCTTTACGGTACTTCACACGCCTCTTACACCTATAGATATCCCTAAGCCGTACCAAGACCTCTCAGGGGTGTTTAGCAAAACTGAGGCTGCGGAGTTCCCTCCCCACCGGCCCTATGATTGCCCTATAGAACTTATGCCAGGCACAGATCTCCCCCCTATGGTAGAATCTACAATTTATCTCCTGGGGAAACCGCAACCTTGAGAGAATATATAACCAAAAATTTAGCCAAAGGATTCATTCGACATTCCTCATTCCTCCGCCGGAGGCTCTTTATTTTTTGTCCCCAAGAAAGAGGGTGATCTTCGCACCTGTATAGACTTTCAGGGCTTAAATAGCATCACTATAAAGAACAGATATCCCTTGCCCCTTATCCCTGAACTCTTGGGAAAGTTACAGGGGGCCCGGATCTTCACCAAGTTAGGCTTGAGAGGGGCCTACAACTTAGTCCGCATCCGGAAAGGAGACGAGTGGAAGACTGCTTTTCGTACTCGGTTTGGACATTTTGAGTACCTAGTCATGCCCTATGGCCTTGTCAATGTGCCCACAACCTTCCAGCATTTTATAAAAGATATTCTTCATGACGTGTTGGATATCTTTGTAACCACCTACCTGGATGATATCCTCATCTTCTCCGCCTCAATGTTGGGTCACATCAGACATGTACGGACAGTCTTAAAAAGACTCCAGAGGCACAAGCTATACTGTAGGCTTGAAAAATGTGTCTTCCACGTCACCTCCGTTCCCTTTTGGGGCTTTATCATTTCCCCAGAGGGCATACAGA
The DNA here is from genome assembly GCA_003113815.1 of Sphenodon punctatus. Classification (NCBI taxonomy): domain Eukaryota; kingdom Metazoa; phylum Chordata; class Lepidosauria; order Sphenodontia; family Sphenodontidae; genus Sphenodon; species Sphenodon punctatus. The sequence goes on from QEPC01001131.1 coordinate 1,401,420, forward strand.
TGGACCCCAACAAGGTGGAGGCGATCCGGCAATGGCCCGCCCTAATGTCCGTGAAAGCCCTTCAGTGCTTCTTGGGTAGCACAAACTACTACTGACAATACATCCCCTGCTATGCACGCTGCACTAAACCACTGAAAACCCTCCTTAAAAAGGGGGTGAAATACAACTCGCAACCCCCACAACAGCGTGCATTTGACCTCTTAAAAAGTGCCTTTATGTCGGCCCCTCTTTTACAGCACCCAGACGTTACTTGACCGTTTATCGTGGAGGCGGACGCCTCTGACACCGCGATTGGGGCAGTACTGACGCAAACCCAGGACCCTCCGGGAATACGTCTACCTTGTGCTTTCTATTCCCGCCAGCTATCCGCAGCGGAACGGAACTATACCATCTTAGACAAAGAGTTGTTAGTGATTAAGGCAGCATTTGAAGCATGGCGACACTTTCTGGAAGGAGGACTGCATCCTGTTCTCATCCTTACGGATCACAAGAATCTGACCTTTATGCAAACCGCCTGGATTAATAGTGCTAGACTGTCAGCGGCGCCCGGGCCCATGCCGGGACCCCCAAAGCACCCCCACGAAACCCAGCCCAGCCCAGCAGCTCACCGGAGCCAAGAGCCCTTCCCTCGACGGCGCAGGCGGCTAGGGGAGAGCCGCGCATCGAGTGCACGCCACCGGCAGAACGCCGGCGAGAAGACGTCCCTCCAACGCCCCCACAAGCACTGGAGGAAGGGCCTGGGTCTGTGGCCACGCCCCCGCCAAAGACCAGCCAGGCGGGGCCTGCTCCGGCCCCGCAGGAAACACCCTCACAGCTAGCGCCGCCGCCAGGGCTCCAGGTGCGGCAGATAACCACGCCCCCCACAAGCAATTATTCTGTGGGGATTCCCCCGCCCCCGCGGCGCCGCTCAGAGCGGCTGCTGGCACGCACGGGGGCGGGGCTTAGGGAATAAGAACCAGCGCCGCCTGAGAAGCGGCGCTGGTGATTGTAGAAACCGGCCCTTGACTGAGCGTGACCGAGAGTGAACGTGACAGAGCCTTGAATGCTTGTAACCCCGACCATTGCCCGAGCGTGTGTATTCCTTCCTACATGAACCTTGTGATTTCCTGAGTGCGTGCAGAGTGAGTACCCGAGAGAGAGCCCTTCCAGAAACTTGTGTGGTGCCCTTATCTTTGGCGGTGAGTGACCCGTGTCCGTTCTCACTTCCCCCCTCCTGGGGCCCCGCACCCCCTGGGGTGGAACCCCTCACTCCCTGGTCCTTTTGTGTTATACTGCGTGTTGCCTGCGAGTGTGGGGCAGCCTTGGGTTCTTGGTCTGTAGCGCCTGATGATGATAGGGGCTCTTTCTCTTTAATTAGAGGTAAGAGCCCACACACTATCCTGACGGGCATCCTACCACCGGTCGCTCCCATGCTGACCTCGATACCCCAGGGCCGTTTGCGTGTACGTGTGCGTGGAACCCTTTCCCCTACCCCCGGTAACATAGACATGCACGATGGGCTGTTTTTCTCTCAGTTTTGCTTCTGCATCCAGTATCATCCAGGTTCACAAAACACCATGGCAGACGCCCTATTCCGGTGTTATGCAAAAGACGATGCAACCCAAGAACCCAGTGGCTTCCTCCTCCCGCCTACCGCTTTTGCCGCCACGTTCCCCTCACTCGACCAGCTACAACAAGGGGAGCAAAGACGAAGGTCAGCCACTGGGGTACTCACGCAAACAGGGGCTGAACTATCACCAGGGCCGTATTGTGATACCCCCTAAGTATCGACCGCAGGTATTATGGGCCCACCATGACTCACGGTTGGTAGGGCACCCCGGACAGCGACGCACACTATCCCTCCTCCTACGTGGCTTCTTGTGGCCTGGGGTCAGGCATGACGTTGAATGCTATGTCCAGGGTTGCACTATCTGCACCCGCACCAAAACTCCCCGCCGACTGCCTGTCGGACTGTTACAACTTACCAATGCCCCTCGGGGCCCCTGGCAGAAGATGGCGATGGATTTTATAGTTAGTCTCCCCAAGGTAAAGGACTATGACACCATTCGTGTAGTCATTGATTATTTTATGAAGTTAGCCCACTTTATTCCTTGCCAAGGACTACCGTCGGCAAAACACACCACAGAACTACTCCGAGAAGTGGTTCACCTCCATGGGGTTCCCCGAGAACTCGTGTCCGACAGAGGCCCGCAATTTATTTCACAATTATGGAAAGCATTCTTTACGTTTCTCGGGGTGAAACTTTGCCCCACCACCGCATACTACCCCCAGGCTAATGGCCAAGTAGAGCGAGTAAACCAGCACATCGAGCAATATCTTCGCTGCTATTGTACGTACCTACAGGACGATTGGGTAAAGCAACTTGCGCTTGCAGAGTTTACCTACAACCATGGCCCGAGTGCCTCCTTAGGGAACTCCTCCTTTTTTGTATGCTATGGCTTTCACCCCCTTCTTTGTTTTCCAGACGTACCCCTACCCGCCGTCCCGGCCACAGGAGCCTTAGTTACCCTGATCCAGAAGGCCCAACGTGTAGCACAACAGTGCTTGGTAAAGGCTCGACAACCGTATAAGACCTATGCAGATAAACGGTGCCTTCCGGGCCCCCCTCTACAAGTCGGAGACCTCGTCTGGGTCCGGCGCAAGAACTACTCATTGATACGCCCCTCCACCAAGCTCGACGATGCATATATGGGGCCCTTTCCGATCATCTGCAAACTGAATGCCATTACGTACACGGTGGCCTTACCCGCCCACCTGCGCATCCACCCTCCTTTCCATATCTCCCTCCTGAAAAAGGCGTCAGCCCCACTTTGCCCTGCAGCGCACCACCCCGCCTCCTCCGATCCTCCTACAAGGACATTCCGAGTATGAAGTGCCGGCCATTTTGGATTCTAAGATTGTGGGTTCCCGCCTGTTTTACTTGGTGGTGTGGAAACATTATGGACCGGCTGAACGCTCCTGGGAGCCTGTCATGAACGTCCACGCCCCGCGCCTCGTTCTCGCTTTTCACCGATGCCACCCATCCAAGCTAGGTTTGCGCACAATGGGGGGGGGGGCCCTGGACGGGGGGGTACTGTCAGGCCGTGCTGCGGCTCACAGCGGCGACCTCAAGAGCAGCGAGCATTGTGGCGACCCAGGAGGCTCCATCATGGTGGAGCCCCGACCGCGGGCAAAGACACGGGTGGATCCAGCGCCACCCCTGCAGCAGCGGGCTGTGGGACCCTCCGTTCCTTCCCAACCAGGGCCGGCCTCGGGGCAATCGGGGCTGTCAGCCCCGGTGGGAGATCTCCGGGGACCATCACAGGCACTGGCCCCGCCCTGACTCAGCACGCGGCTGGCGGGGGATGCCGGGGGAGTAGTCCTGAAGCCGGTCCTGTTTACCACGCAGGGCCGGCGGCAATAAAACAGCCGGCAGGGCTCTTGCTCCCCGCCGGTAATCGTAGGAGAGGCTGGTCCTTGACTTACCTTGGTTTCTTGGATTCTTCGCCGCCCTAGTGCTTCCTGCTCCCTCCCTTCCTTCCTTTGGGTGTGTGGGGGGCGGGGCTGCTCCCCCTGCTGTACGTGAGTACCTACCTTCCTCCACGGCCCCGTGTGCTTGCTCCTCCAACGCGCCCCTCCCCCTGTTGCCCCGGCATGCTAGCCCTCTCCTCTGCCCCTCCCCCTTCCCTCCCCCCTTTTCCCTTCCCCCTTCCTCGCTCACTCCCCCATCATTGGCACCTGGGACCCCCTCCCGCACAGACCCTCCCTGGGTGCCCTGGGTCTCGTGAAAGAGGTGCGTGGGTCTGCTCATTCCTGGGCATCTCCTAGCTCTCCTTCCCTATGATGATCTGGGTTGCCCTCACGTGTTGCGGGAAAGCCCACCTAAGCCCCTGAGGGAATTACCTACCTCGTGGTATCGGGAATACCCCACTAGGCCTCCGTCTCCTTGCCCCTTCCCTGTTCCCCCCCCTACCCTAATAACTCCAAAGTGGGTCACTTTGAGTCACTGGTGCAGCAGACAGGCTGAGACTTTGTTCAGCTTGGGTTTTTTTTTAAAGTGTGTCTGTCGATTCTGCCGTGCTGTCACAGGATGGCACAGCCTCTCCTGGAGCAAAGCAGCCCAGCTGGGCTGAGGCTCACGCCAGTGTTGCTGCAATTCCAGTCATCTTCCCTTTCCTGTGTGCAAGCGGATGTTCTGTGCGAAGCCCTCATCCTGTTCATCAGTGCTAGGAGCCCATTTATCTACAGCAGGAGGGGAGCAGGCAAGATGCAGCATCTTGAGCTAAAGACCGACGGCACCATTTCAGCCTTGGCTTTGCAAGGCCTTGCTAACCTACAAACAGGCCTTGTCTCCACATCAGCTAAACGACTTGCCTGGGCAAACAAACGCTGGAGATTTTGCCCTGGTAAAATGCCCCAGTGTGGATAAGATGGGTCTGATTCATGAGAATTATGGTGCAATCCTTCGCTTCTCTGGTCTCAGCTACCCTAGAACATTTCCCCAGACATTTTAATACTTACATCGCCACTTGCAATGTGTAAGGCGCTGAACAGTTTTGTCATTTGAGACAGGTCCTTGCCCCAAGGGGCTTCCAATCTAAGATGTACAAGAAGGGGGAGCACAGGGGGAGAGAGAGAGAGAGAGATACATAGAGTACAGCTACATAATGTACTTACCAAGCCTTGGGCAGCCTTACCATGCGATGAGTGCATCATGTGCCTGGTGACCACCAAATGTTAACCTCGCCACACCTGGCTGCTACATGCTACGTCCTAACTCGCCGCAGCTAGCTGCTACGTGCTACGTCCTAACTCGCTGCAGCTAGCTGCTACGTCCTGCCCCCTACCTCGCCACACCTGGCTGCTACGTGCTACGTCCTAACTCGCTGCAGCTAGCTGCTACGTCCTGCCCCCTACCTCGCCACACCTGGCTGCTACATGATGCGCCCTACCTCGCCACACCTGGCTGATACATGATGCGTCCTACCTCACCGCAGCTAGCTGCTACATGCTGCCCCCTATCTCTCCACACCTGGCTGATACGTGCTACGTCCTAACTCGCTGCAGCTAGCTGCTACGTGCTGCCCCCTATCTCCACACCTGGCTGCTACGTGCTGCATCCTGCCTTGCCGCAACTAGCTGCTATGTGCTAGTCCTACCTTGCCACAACTAGCTGCTATGTGCTGGTCCTACCTCGCCATAACTAGATGCTACGTGCTGCATCCTACCTCACCGCAGCTAGCTGCTACGTGCTGTGTCCTACCTCATCAAACCTGGCTGCTACGTGCTGCATCCTACCTGCCGCAGCTAGCTGCTACGTGCTGTGTCCTACCTTGCTGCAGCTAGCTGCTATGTGCTGTGTCCTACCTTGTCAAACCTGGCTGCTGCGTGCTGCATCCTACCTTGCCGCAGCTAGCTGCTACGTGCTGCGTCCTACCTTGCCGCAGCTAGCTGCTACGTGCTGCGTCCTCAGAAAAAGGCCGAGGACCCAAAGCAAGGCTGCCCAAGGCGTGGTAATGCACCGCCATTCATCTGCTTAGTCCCCATCTGCCCCACTGTGCAATGTTTGCTGCAAGGTTTCGAACGGGTACTATTTTATTTATTTATTACAAAATTTACTATTTCGTCCCCTCCTGCCAAAAGCAGCTCAGGGTGGTGTACTGTATATAAAAATAGAACAACATATACAACACAACTTAAAACAATAAAACCATCATTTCCCCCCACCCAATCCCACCCCTCCCTCTAGCTCCAGTCCTGCATGACCATGTCACAACCAGGGGCGGGATAGCAGGTGGGCTGGGCACCCGCTTGTGTAGCTGATGCTTCGGCCCACCACGGGGCGCAGCGGGGCGCAGCTGACAGAAGCCCACCTGCCTGGGGTAAACCATCTGTCCTGCTCCCTGCGCTGGCCCCTTAGTGATTGCCTGCCGCGGGGCACCCAGGGATCGAGCCTGCCGTGGAGAGGCACCCATACATTCCCAGTTTGCAGACGGGATACAGCGGCTGAGAGACAGTGATTTGCTGAAGGCCAGCCAGTGAGTTCAAGGCTAAGCCAGAATTTGAACCCTGCTTACTCTGAGTCCAGCACCTTATCCACTACACAGAGCGGAGCCTACTGTCACTGGAATGGGGCAGGACAGCTAGCATCAACAACAGAGATAATCCTGTAGCCGAGGAGCCAGATTCTTGGGTCCACTAAAGCTGCGTGGTGCCAGAGGTCAAATCGGGGGGAACGGGCAGTGGTGATGGTTGGGGGATGCTTGTCACGGGTTGGAGGGTGCACACCCCCACTTTACCGGGTCTGAGTGACTCAGTTTCCCTCACTTACAGCCCACTTGGATCAGTTTTTCTCTCTGGCTGATTCAATCCTGCCGCAGGGACAACCCCTTTGTCACCCAAGGGCCCGATCCTTCCCGTTTACAGACTCACGCTCTCTGGGTTCGCAAGAGCTTGAAAACTCTTGTAGCTCGTTGTGTTTCCAACGTTAGACACAGACACTTCTTCATAAAGATAAGAAGAAAGTTTATTGGTTACATAAGCAAGAAGGTTGATACAGAGTGGCTAATCAAAATGAAAAGTAATATAACGCATTCCTGATCTATACTGGTTGAGTTCCTATGTAAGAATCTTACCCTACAAAGGTCCATAAGTTCTGGTCCGTTCTCAGTCAAAGATGTAGTTGACTGGGTGCTGGTTTAAATCCAAGACCCCTCTCTCAGTTCATGGTTTGGCTCAGCCCTCCTGGCTGCAGGACGTTGAGTCAGTTCCCAGTCTCCCCTATGGGGTACAACACCTTATATCCTTAGGGGGAAACCCCTAGTATCTTCTCGAGGCTTCTAGAATTCCATTTGTTCTTCTGATCAGCTTTCTGTGTCTCCCTGCATGTAGGCAATGGCTGCCTGCATCTGCATTTAAATGTCTCTGGCTATCAGTCTGGGGCGAATCCACAATCTTTTTATCTCTTTCCATTTCCTGGAGTTTCGTCAGTGTTACAGTACATGACTTGAGTTTTACAGGTCTCAGTTGTAACATTACATACACGTTGAACCTTTTGCTTTACATATTTACTAGGCTTGTAGCCTACGTGTAGGCCAGTATCACACGCGTGTGATCCTATGTTCCTTCGTGACAATGCTGCCTCTGACTGTCAGATGCTGGGAGTGAACAGCAGATGGATCATCACCCCCATCGATGCCCTAAATTTGGAGTGGTCCCTGAAGCAGCCAGCACCAATCCTTGGCTGGACGGACCATTGGCACCTCTTCCAAGCAAAGGTCCATATAAGTCACCAAAATAAGAAGCCTGTCCCAATAAGCTGTGTGGAGAGTCAAACTCTGACAGTGCCATTTGGGCCGCCTTCACACAAACAAAGCAAAACCAATTTCACAAAATCAGATTCATTTTTCTAGCTTTGCTAACTCGCTCCAGCATTGTTCACACCAGACTTCCAAACGGATTTACTACCGAGACAGTTTTGGCTCCCATTGCCAATGTCATAAAAGTGGGACTTGATGAGACTCATCCCTTCGTGCCTTGCATGCAAAGCATTCTGGGATCAATGCCCAAGAAGAACCATAGAGTAGGAGCGGCACTATGTGTTGCAACCTGGGAATAATTTTTAGGCCATGTTCGCCAAGCAAACACGGAAAGCATTGACATTACAAGATGCTTTGATTTAGAAAGCAAAGAGGATTATGTGCTCCTTGTTATTCCAGAGTACATACTTCAGATCCTGTCACGTAGTCAATGGCTGCCTGCATTAGCATTTTTAATGTCTCTGGCCATCCGTCTGGGGGCAAATCCACAAACTATCTTTCCATTTCCTGGAGCTTGGTCACATGTCACAGTCTTGATTTGAGTTTTACAGTTCTTAATTGTAACATTACATACATGTTGCACCTTTTGCTTTACATATTTACTAGGCTTGTAGTCTACATGTAGGCCAGTATCACACGTGTGTGACCCTATGTTCCTCCGTGACACCTACTCTGAATACCATCGCTTGAGGTGTGAACAACATGGAAGTATGAGAGAGTTATGGACTTATTAATTTGATTAATAAGAACATGCCCTTGTTCATTGGGGTCACCTCTTTCTTGACTGAAAGTGAATCCTGCATTTGTGCCGGGGGCTGGACTAGGTGGTCTTTGAGGCCTCTGTGATTCTTTCAAGAGATGGAGCAAAAAGTGACCTTCTCCTCTTCCTCGGTGCTTCAAACTGGGCTAGTTACGGGTGGAGAAATCAGCCTCCTGCTTGTCCTTTCCTAATCAATCAGGGTTCTGGGGGCAAAGCTGGCCTTCACAGCACTGCTACCAATATGTGGAGGGGTTGTTGTTTTTTCATACCCCTGAATTTCCCCCCTTCCCTCAGCAATTAATTCCCCCAATTTTTGTCCATGCGACCCCACTCTGGGACTTCAGTATAATCCCGTGTCCCCTAAGCGATGCAAAGTCTATCCAATTATCATTCGGAATCACAGCACCCTCTCGAGATAGCCTGGCCCCATTTGGGTTCCCGACTTACATTTTGCAATTTCTGCATGGCCTGGGTTAATTGCATGGGAGGATTTGGGCTTGAAAAAGATTGTCAGCCAACAAGCTCGATGGCACAGTGCATCCGACACTAGGAGGCTTTGCTAGACGCTCCGCCGCCCTCCCCTCGTTTTAAGAAACTTAGAAAAGTTGGAGAGGGGGCAGAGGAGAGCAGCAAAGATGAGGGTTTGTAACACAAGATTTCGTAGTGTTTAACTTGGAGAAGAGAAGGCTAAGGGGGCTATGATACCAGTCTGCAATCGTGGGGAAAGGTTGCCAGAAAGAAGCCGGAGAATCATTGTTCGCTCTAGGGCAGGACGAGAGGCCGTGGTTTAGACTGAAAGTTCCTGACTAGAAGGACAATCGGGCAACGGAACAGCTCTCTAGAGAAGGGGTGGATTTGGCGTCACTGGAGGTTTGGAAGAGGAGCCTGGTTGAGCCTATGGTATGGGTGCGCTCGCGAACAGACGGACAGCAGCTGACTTCAGCCCTGTGCTGGCTGGCAGCCCTCCTTGGGGGGCTCCGGAACATCCCGGCGCGCCCCCCGTGGAGCAGGCCGGGGAAACCCAGAGCACCGGCCCGGAGCGGAGCTGCTGTCCATCTGCTCAGAAGACCCACGCCGCAGCGCCACTCCCGGCTAGCTGTTGCCCTGGCAATACCATAGAGTTGCGGGTGCCAGCCGAAAGAGTCGGGCAATCCGCCTGCCACTCTATGGTGAACTGGGGCCAGGGGAACCCGCCGAGTCTGTGGAGTTGGGAGCAGGCAGATGCAGGGGTCACCCCTGGAGCAGCTCCTGAGGAGGGATGCCCCACATCCCTCTAAAAACATCCTGGATGGACTCACACGTGATGCTGATGAAATCAGATGTCAAATCTAAACTCCAAATCCACATTTAAGGAGGGGCTGGATCTCCCATTGACTCCCTCGCACATAACACTAATCCGGGGCTCATTATACATGTTCCAGGGCCCACAGACTCCGGTTTCATCCGCATTACGTGTGAGCCCACCCTGTGCCTGGCAGAATCCTGCACCCATTCGACGACTCTTGTGGTCCCTTCTGGTTCTATTATTATTATTATTAACAAACATTTATATAGCACCAGCAGTGTACCTGGCACTTTACAAAGTAATAAAATAGACGTGGTCCCTGCCCTTAGGGCTTACAATCTGAGAGACAGGAGCAGGATCGCTGCTCTCACTTGATGGCAAGACCTGTTAGCAGCAGCGAACCCACCGATCCGGGACTGGTACCAGCAAAGTTCTTTGAGACTGGGGTCCTGCCGGGGGGGGAATGGGTAGGTGACACGGGAGCAGAGTAGGGGCAAAGGATTGGCTCTCATTCCTCTCCCCGCCTGCCTGCTCTTGAGCCTGGGAGCCTTCGGAGCGCTTTGAACTTGGCATTTGCACCTTTGCCGCTGCCTTTGTCTCCTCTCCTGGCTAGACTGCCGCTGCCTTTGTGCAAGGCTGCCTTTAGGGTAGTGGGCTTTAGGGCAGGCTGCCTTTGGCCTGGAAAGAGCCAGGAGGATTCAGGCTTGAAAGGGAAACTTACTGATACAAGGTTGGGGGGGGGGGAATCCCGGGAGTAGCCCCTCCTAACACAGCTCTCCTAACACTGCTCCCATGCCTACCCCATGCAAAGCCCCTTTGGCTTCCCCCTGCCCCTGCCGTGCCCCCTGGCCTCCCCTCCCTTTACACCCCCTCTGGCTATCCTAACTCTCCTGTGCCCTACCCCTGCGAGCTCTTCCCGTACACTCCCCGTAGCTCACATCACGCTACCCTTGCACCCCCGGTGACTCCCCTAACAGCTCCCCCTAGTCTCTCCTCCCGCCTGGCTCTCCCCCCATTCCCTCCCTTGCACCCCACCCCCCCGATGGCTGCTTCTCCTCCTCCTCTAGCTTCTACCCCCCAGACCTAGTGGGGAGTGTTTGCTCCTATGCTGTGGCTCTGGGCTGCCCCTGGCGCCATCAACGCGGCCTCCTCAGGGCAAGCAGAGTGCATAGCCTTCACGTGGATCCCAGCCCCCACACCCGTAGCCCCTCAGTGGGTTCATGCCCTGCCTGGTGGGGGGCCCATTCCGGCCTACAGAAGCAGGAGACAAGATCTGCTGTTCATCCACTGGGTGTGCGGTCCTCCAGGTGCGTCGTGCTTGTGCTAGCCCTTAGCACAGACATAAATCCCAGTGTAGATAATGGGACTTGTGTCCCTCTAAATGCTTGCACCAGTGCTTTCCACCCAGACGATCACGCTGCCCATTAGACTAAAAGCACCAGCTTCTCAAAATCACTGGCTCCTCTGTTGCAATTACTGCAAACGCCCAAAGATCTCTACGTCGGTGCGTAGATTCACATTAAGAAACAGCTGCATCTGGACATCGCGTCCAGAGGCCCAAGGCTCCGCGCGGATCCAGCGACTCAAGCAAGGGCACGTCAAGGGAAAATGTTAGAACCTGTCGTGCGTCGGAGCCTTGTCCAGCAATGCGAGGAAACTGCACAGGCCCAGCTGCGGCCAAACAAACCCTGTTTGCTAAACAAACGAGGCAGGCAAAGCCCATCAGGGCGCGGCTCCACGGGACCCAGTGTCGGAGCAGGAGGTGATCGAGCTTTGCAAGGTGAGAGAAATTCACAGAGGATCCGACGCTCTCTTGGCTACTAACAAATTGGTCAGGCAATGCCAAGCAAGGCCCAGAGGGTCTCTAAAACACCTGCCGAAAGCTGGCAGGGGGAACAGGGTGCAGTGTCTCGATGCGGGGTTAGGCTCACCCCGGAAAGGGGGTGGGGCTGCCCCTCTACCCTGCCCCATTCAGACACAGATACACCACTTGTCAGGTGTTACGATATCACAAAAGGAGTGGGGTGGCCCCACTCCCCCCCCCTCTCACATAACCATGCCCCCTCTCCCACTGTTGGGAGAAGGATGATAGGGCTGTTCTCCCCCCGCCCCTGCACCTGCTAAAGTAAATTCTGCTGGTACCCCGGGTGTTCCTCCTGTGAAGTACCCCCTAGAGGCCACTGCAGGAGATGCGACGTTGGGCTAAGCATAGGGGACTGGTAACTGTCGAGGGGGGGGCACAGGAGTGGGGGCTGGACAGGGGTTCTATACGGCTTCTGAAAATCTGGGGGGGGGCACGTGCTCTCTCTCTCCCCCTCCTATGAGTCACCTATGATGGCAACACTAGAGTAATTAGTCCAGGGGAGGTAGACTATTGTTAGGGGAATGAGGACTTTGCTACATCTAGTCCAAAGCTATTCTCCGTCTCCGGTAGGTAGGGTGGCCAAAAGGGTATCAGGAATTTATTGGGGGGGTGTGTCTGCCCCCCTCTTCCCCCCCCCCCCCC
>QEPC01001131.1:1413302-1439576 GCA_003113815.1 Sphenodon punctatus
TGCAGTCACACCATCTAATTATATGGATCATTATGTTATTAGCCACTTCACTTCCGATTTCTGTCCTAGTCCCATTCTTCCCTCCTGAGGTTAAAAATACTTTGCGTTTCCGTAAGGATCCAGACAGGAAACCAACCCATGGTTCCTTACCTAGGAAGTCTGACCCCTGATCCTAAGCCACACTGCCTCTAATTGGCCAACCACGAGTAATTTGACAATAATTGCTTTCGCCCAGCTCCCTCAGTGCCCACCAAAACAGAGATGTTCTACAGCTAAAAACACACAAGCACAGATGTGGAATGAACCGTCATAAATTCTGGACTTTGATCTCATCCAAAGTGGAAGCTCTGAGCCTTGGAGATGCACGAGAGGGTCAGTTTGCTCAAGGAAGGGTCTTGCTAGATCCGCATCTAACAGAGTTAACCCGTCGCATCAATGGAAGGGGATGTCTCTCCCTCAACAAAGGGGTCATTAATCAGTGGCGAAATAAAAGAAAATAGATTGAGAAATTTCACAGTCGCTCTTTTGTCTGCCACGAATCACTCCATCTGCAACGAAGGGAGGGACAGAGCACAGTAGGGTTCAGACCAGGACTTCTGTCAACGGGCAGAAGCCAACAATAAACAGACAGACATAGCATCCCGGGGACTGCCCATCTCAAGTAGTCAAGGATCTTGAGAAAGACAATGGACAATACCGAGAGAGAGAGAGAGTGTGCGCGCTGTTGGTCCCAAATGAAAGAGATGGAGACAGAGTTGTTCAGGCAAGATCTTTTATTGGATCACGGATCTGTGCCATGGATGTGTCTCCCTCTCCTTGTGCGCCTGCGCTCCTCTCTGCTCCCTGCCCCTGAGCTCAGTCACTCCGTGCTTGGGGGGTAGGAACTGGATTCAGGGGCCAGACCTAAGAACTGGACAGGGGCCCCATAACAACTAGCCGCAGGATTAAAGGTTTTTATGCTACAATGAGCTAAAACGTTTGGGACCCATTGTTAGCGGTGGACGTCGAGCGGAGCTTGCTTCGCTGCTGCCAGAACTGGACATAGCATTCTTCACTTCCTGTGAGAAACCCACAGCTGCATCCTGTCAAAACAGCTGGTGTATTCCTCCCCCCGAAGTGGGTTGGTTCACTGGCGATTACTGGGCAGTTCTCAATTCTGTAGAAGCAGGATGGGCAGATGTTCTAGCCGTGTCAGCAATAGCCCGGGAGGCCAGACAGTGGGAGATGTGCCAAGCCAGTGTAGTTGTAGTGAAACAGAGAAACGTGGTGTGGCTGGAACAGGGCCCGCGAGCCTGGGAGGGGGTTCAAGCTCCCTGGTGCAGCTGTGTCTCTTGCTGCAGGGAGTAACTCCTTCCATCTTCTGCGCCAGGGGTCCACTGAGGCCTAGCTAGGCCCCTAGTTGCTTCCCCTGGGCAATCTAGCTCACCATCCCTGCCACATTGAAAATCATTGTCTCTTTGTTTTAAAGTCCGGTCCTGATCCTGGGGTAAGTACTTAGGTGCATCAGGCACCTTTAAATCTGGCCCCCATCTGTGGGCTTGTCTCTTAAATCCCATAGGCCCCTAGGGCTTCTGTGCCTGATTGCTGTTAGGCACTGTCCTTTTGCTACCCTTAGCGCCTGCACCTTGTTGAGAGAGCTTGTGGCATGATCCTCTTCAATACTACACACCTGCTGTTCTTCATCTGGTGCTGCAGCATCCCTGCTTACAAAGATCGTGAGATGTTTTTAAATGAAAGGATAAGAAATGGTGAAAAGGGGACCACGGCAGGGTGGCGTGGGTGCACTCTAGGAGTGTCACACCCAGTCAGGGGAATTAGACCTGGCCTCCAGCCTCTCCTTACAGCCAGCCTGATCCACCAGTTGTGCGGAGTCCTCAGAATAGTCTCTCTGTCCAGAAGCATGACAGCCCCCCCCCCCTGGGTCTCCAATGTTCTGTCTCCGCCGCTCCGAGCCCAGGGTCTCCCTGCTGCGTTATTAATTATTATTATTATTATAAACATTTATATAGCGCCAGTAGTGTGACCTGGTGCTGTACAGGACATAGAAATAGATGCGGTCCCTGCCTGTGGCTTACAGTCATTGGCTTCTCTAGTTTGGAGCTTTGCCTCAGACTCCCTTGCTACTCTCCAAACAACCCCCTTTCTCTTGTGGGGCAGGCTGCTTATATAGCAGTTTCCTGCTCTCACAGGTACAGCCCTGATCCTTCTCAGGCAGCTGCGTCTCATGCCCCATAGGCTTACTCTCCGCCCATCTATGCCTTGGCAGTATAGCAGACTTGGAAGCCAGCCTCTGCTGCTCGACAGTAGTAATAACCTCCATCCCCAAACCTGCAATCGTTAATTGGAGACAGATCCAAGGGGCTTCTAGTCTAACAAAGACTAAGGAGAGACAGGGAGACGTTCCCACTGCAGGGACACCTGCCTCGCTTAGTTACAGGGGGGAAGGGGACCCCGAATGACAGGACAGTAAAGGAAGCATTATTGACCAGGCTGTGGGGATGGGGAGCTAGGGAAAACCTGATGGAAGAGGTGAGTTTTCAGGAGGGATTTGAAGGCAGGTGTTCAGGGAGGGAGTTCCAGGCACAGGGGGCAAAGATAGATCAGGGAGGATGAGACTTTTGGGTGGAATAATATCATCTTAGCAGATAGGGGCACCAGGCTGGGCTTCAGGAGACCTGGAAATCTATTGCCAGCTCCATCACTGACCTGAGGTGTGATCTTGGCCTTTTTACTTATTCTCTGCTCTGTTTGCAAGCTCTTCAGGAGAGAGACTGTCTGTCGGAGGCCCTTGGGATGCCACTAGCATACAGATAACTAACAATGATGCAAACCTGTCCGTACTAGGGGGTTTGCAATGGGGAGCTACATCACTCCACCATTAAAGCCAAGGAGAGCTGGGCCATTGACTTAATTGGGCTGTAATGAGAAAAATCCTTGCTGCCCTGGACTTCTGACACTGCTGATGTGATCAAGGCAAATTATTCCCTCTTTACACAAGCAGTTCATGTCTGTGCTTGACCTATTGATAAGACCTATTTGTTTGGCCGGGCGTTTGGTAGGTAGGGATAGGGCACAGGGGCTGTTTTTAAGGGAAACATTTATATATTTTTTCCAAGCGTTTGTGTTTTTAAAATCAATCTGATTTTATGTATCTATGTTTTGTTAGCCATCCTGAGCTTTTGAAGGAGGGCGGGCTATAAACAGGGACCCGTGTTGAGTGCATTTCCCCCATTGGTGACAATGAGGAAACCGCAGTGAACATGGGTCGCTGGCAATAAATCAAGATACGTTCTTTAAAACTTAGTGCTTTTCTAAAGAGATTAGTATTAAACCAGAATTGAACTCCAGTCTCCCAAGCCCAAGTCCAGCACCGTAATCCAGAGTTTCCCCTCATCATTTCCTTGAATCCCAAAGAAGGAGCAGACACGGCAGCTACATAGAAGATGACGAGGAAACGGACAGCTATTCAAGGAATGAAGATATGTTCTTTCTAACCCTCCACCCTGCAGACGCTAGGGAGCCTAAGAGTCAGCTCACTTGAACAATACTGCTTTCGAAGTCTGGGAGAGTCTCCAGGTGAATGTCGTCATTATTGCGTGAGCCGCCAGAGAGTCCAAACAAACCTGGTTAGAAAAAAGGTAAATATCCTAATCCGACCTCGCAGAAGACTTTTTTCTAAAAGTGACTTCACAAGTCCAAACCGCTGGGAGGCCCAGTTGCAAGGATACGTCCCTCTCAGTTAAAACACCAACCGACTCAGAGGATAATTGCCATCAAACAATCCAACTCCCGTCTCTGCATTCACAGGCCATCCTTGGCTGGCCTTGTGCCACACTGTACCCTGCAGTACAATAGACTCTGCTCTCAGGGCTCCCTCATCCACCCGATTGGATTGCACAATGCTCCACAGAGGGGTGATCTGGAGAGGAAGTGACTCAGTGGGCCTAGCGCATTTCTCCCCTTGTACATCATTGTCACTTGGCTGATTTCCACAGGATCACTCTGGTGTTTGAGAGAGAGAGAGAGAAACCTCAAGGCCTGGAGCTTGGGGGACGGAAGGAATGCAGGCTAGCAAGAACACCAGGACCGATGGGAGGGCATCAAGAGGCAGCCAAGACTGGAGGGATAAGTCTTTGGAAAACAATAACGCTAATGAAACTTAGCTGAAGTTTTCCCTTGACACGTGGGTTGGTTGCCTGCCCCCCTAGCCACACAGCATATGCAAGCCTCTTGCCTTGTTAGCTCGAGCTGTAGAGCAGGGGTGGGGACATCCGGCCAGAGGGGTCAAACGCCGACCGCAGCTAGTTCTGAATTGGCCCCTTTCCAGTCCCCCCCCAGCACTAAAAGACTGAGCTCAGGAGAAGGAGAGGAGGGTATGTCAGCAAGGACAGATTCATGATCTGGACCATCCTCAGTGCACCCCCACCCCCAACTTCTACGTGACCCTCAAAGCTTGTACTCATTTTCAAAGTGGCCCCCGGGATGGAAAAGGTGCCCCAGCCCCTGCTGTAGAGCTTGGTGGGGAACCTCTAGCCTCCATCCAACCTGCGGAGGCTCCCCCCCGCAAGGTTATACGCCCTGCCGTCCATCTCGAAGCTGGGAAGAGCTCCAGGTGCCGATGAGCTCTCGGTGATCATACCTCCTCAAAAGCACTGCCTGCACGGGCCTGTCCCGCCAGAGGATGCTCTAGAGTGCTCTGCGTGGGGGGCAGAGACCCACTCTGGAGGTGTTCCAGTGCAAGCTATGTCCCCACCCCATGGGGGAATCTGACCTGCAGTTTGGGCCAGTGCAAGATCTGGTCCATGGGGGAGGGGAGTCCCTACTCCTGTGCAGAGGTTCATATCTTTTACTCTAGAGCCCCCAGCACAGTGCCCAAGATAGCAGCCACCGTGTAACGAACCATGAGCACAATCCTCCATCCAGTCAAGTCAATGGCCCAGCTCCCCTTGGCTTTAATGGTGGAGGAATGCCCCCGACTGTGAAATCTGAGCTGGTGGAAGGGCAATTTCACTGGCTGTGCAGCCCCCTACTAGGCCTGATTGGAAGAGATGCCTGCTGATTTCATCCGGAGCCAGGAGCGTTGCTGGTGCATGATGTCAGAGAGCCAGGCGACCTCTCATGTTGGTTGGACTTTGTTTTAGACACCAGTGCCCCGCTGCAAAAAAAATCATTTCGGTGATGTCTTCCTAGATGGGAGAAGAATGGACAGCACACCGCATGCCAAACCGGAACGGAGGAGGAGATTAGCGTGGGACTTTGGATGGAGCCAGTGTTAGGGATCCCTCATGCCTCTGTAATTATAGCGCTTTCAGTGTTCAAAGTGCCGTATCTTATCTTATCCATTATAACTGCCTCCTGCCCAGAGACAAGGAAGATCAGGAGAGTGCCTCACCCCACCTGAGTGTTGAAGGAGGCGCCACGCAGGCTGCTGATTCCATCTTGGCAGCCGTGACGCCTCATCCGTGGTAACTGCCACCTGCTGCCTTGGACCGTTTGTGGCCGGAATGGGGGCACGTTGGGGTTGGGGGGAGGAGGGGGGGAGAGGGTGCTCTGGATTATTATTATTATTATAAGCATTTGTATAGCGCCAGCAGTGTACCTGGTGCTTTACAGAACAGTAAGATAGACATGGTCCCTGCCTACGGCTTACAATCTAATAGACACGGGGGTGGGGTGGGGGGGAGAGCAAGGAGAGGGGACATAGGGGGAGACAAGGGATAAATAACATTAAAGCGGATGTCACTCCGGTGGGTGGAGGGTATGGTGATGGGTGGGTTGGATTGATGAGACAGGGGAGATCTCATTAATCGCCACCTATCTTTAACATTGCAGTTTTGAGCCACTTTACTTCCAGGTTGCGACCACAAATCTTTTGCAGGAGATATTTCCTTTAGTCTGGGAGCCAACCTAATGTGAATGTAATAGCAAATTAAAGGGAAATGTCTACTAATAGCTGCTGATTTGTTTTTTTTTTTTTAAAGGTGTTTTTATGCCAAAGTTATCCTTACTAGAAGATCTCGTTAAAGCGAACAGCAGGAATCCTTATGTCGCGCACTTGTGTAGCAGCCCATTGACTAAAGTACATGCTGTAGCTCTCGCCACAGAAGCCACACCTATTCAGAGACTCAAACCTCATTGACACATTATGCTCACACCTCCACTTGCCACCACACTTCGATCAAAGTTAGAAAGAACACTCCTCAAAATAACAACGATATCGATATGAAGCTCAGTGGCCCAGTGCAGGCACAAAACTAATTGACAGAAACAAAAAGAAAAAAAACGCCTTAACGAGCTAATTAATGTCATTTTTGAATTATCTTCTGACAGTCTTGTTTTTGTGAATTTCTATCCATACATGTAAAATTGCTATGTGATTCGAAAGGGAATGAATTTAAGTAGGATGAGAACGTATGAAATGCTGTGATACAGTGTATGATGTGAAATGTGCTGGTGTTGTTGAAGAAGTTTAATAGTGGTTTGTAGATGTGGGTGATGAGAGTTTTTGAAATGTTGAAACTTGAAGAGGTAGTTTTGTTGTGTGACGGATGATAGTGCGTCGGGAGGAAATATATTCGCCTTCCTAATCAATTTCCTTTAGTTTTGAAGTTTGTGTCAAGGTGGCTACGCCTTAACTGTTCATTTAAACCGTAGGTTTTTTAATGTTGGAATATGGGCATTAGTGGAGAGGCGTTGCGTGAGAGAGGAGGGAAGGGGATGAAGTGGCGAGGTTAGGGGTGTGGGCTGGAGGAGTGTTCTGCTAACTGTTGTAAGACACCCTGAACCAATGTTGGGATAGGGCGGGGTATTCATAAAGTAATAAATAATAAAATGATAATAATAATAATAATAACCAACCTTACAGCAACTCTGTGAGGCAGGACACTCAAGGTGCAATCCTCCACCATTAAAGCCAAGCGG
This sequence comes from Sphenodon punctatus, assembly GCA_003113815.1. Taxonomy (NCBI): domain Eukaryota; kingdom Metazoa; phylum Chordata; class Lepidosauria; order Sphenodontia; family Sphenodontidae; genus Sphenodon; species Sphenodon punctatus. Next base: position 1,420,224 of record QEPC01001131.1, read on the forward strand.
AGCTGGGCCATTGACTTGACCAGATGGAGGATTGCACCCTTGGTCTGTCACGTGATGGCTGCTATCTTGGGCACTATGTTGGGGGCTCTAGAGTAAAAGATATGAACCTGTACACAGGGGTGGGGAAAGTAAAAATAAAATAATAATAATAATAATAGCTCACCCTCACAGCAGCTCCATGAGGCAGGTCATTATCATTCCCATTTTACAGATGAGGGAACTGAAGTCGAGGGAGAGCGTGCCTTGATTACAGCAGGAAGAAATTGCTAATTCTGTGCTCACAGATATCACTATCCAAAGAGCTGCACCCAAGTGTCTGTTTGTTCGGGTATCCTATATCTGTTGTGTGGCTCTCTCAGTCATTTTGGCTTGGGCTGTTGGGTTATTGGACTGATTATCAGGAGCCAAATGACCAAAATACCCAACCCAAATATTCCCAGTAATGAAAGGAATAGCTCTAACAATCCACAGCGTTAGGGGCAACGCAAAACGGTCACATATTTTCAGGTAGGATATTCACTGTGGACCAACCAGGATTTGAACCCTAGTCTCTCGGGTCTAGAGGCCAACATGGTCATGATTCAACTTCAGTCAATTGGCCCTCATCCAGTCCCCCCCCAGCTGCCAAACACCGGGTAAGCACCGAGACTGCAGGGCCTGGGTCCGATGAAAAGGAGAGGGCCAGCTGGGTATCATCAGCATATCGATGACACCGCACCTCCGACCCCCTCGCCGAGCGGCTGCGTGTACACGTTGAACAGGAGCGTTGTGGGCTTTGTGGTCAGGGTTAGCACCAAATCAATGGATGTGGGTATCACCCATGCTCACAGCCCACCCCTGGCCCGCACAGGCTGCCTGCATCCCTGCGCTGGCCTATTTCAAGCCTGAACCCAGCTTGATGGAAAGGGATCCTTGCCGGGAAGAGCCTGCCAAGGATTCCCACCCCCCACAATGTCAGTTGCAAGCCAGGAAGTGCTTCCCAGCTTGAAATTGACCGTGTGTGTGAGTGTGAGTGTGAGTGAGAGAGCTTGCTGGAATCCCCCAGGCCAGGCCATGTTCCTGTCTTAGCTCACACAGCCTCGATGGAAGGGGACGCTGTGTGAGGACACGCACCTCCATGAGGAGTACACTGACTGACAACACAGCGTCCACCTCTTCAACGGACCAGGAACCACCCACGTGTGTTACAGTTAGCACCCTTAGATGGGGTCCCAGTCAAAGCTGCCTCATTCTGCAGCCAGGTCTGGAAAACCAGAGGAGGGTCAGAAATCTTCTTGGCTGGAGTGATTCAACGGGAAACTAGCCCGATTATTCAGGATTGGTCCGACGGGACCAGCTGAACGACCCAGGACGAGCTCTCCCCCAACCCCTGAGACGGCAGGAGCGAGTCGAAGATCATTTGAGCTTGAAGTTGTGCAATCAAGATTCCCCAGAGCCCTGCTCTCCGCTCCTCGATGCGTTTCTAACGTAGCGCTGTGTCCAGAGAGCGTGGTTCGCCTGCAGCTGCTACTAGGGCCTGGACCCGGATTATAAATTACTGGTTGCGGATGATATTTTTCGATACTCCAGGTCTTCTTTCGCTTGTGTTACCGGATACTAGTCCTAATCGTCGGTTCAAACAAGTCCAGGCCAAGGTTTATTTGTTAGGCTTTTTCTGCTCCCTATCTGCTCTCATTGGGTTTCCCTGTGGCTAAAAGTGAAGTACGGCAACGATTGTGGGATGTAGGCTGCCAGGCCGAGGTCACCCCTGTGAGCTCAACCACCTCTTCTGCTGTCTCTAGTGCCATTATTTATTTATTTATTACATTTTTACCCTGCCCCTCCTAAAACAGCTCGGGGCGGCTTTAAATGGATCCGATACCTGTCTGGATGCCATCTATGTCTGATCGTCTGTATCCCAAGTATTGGAAACCATTCTCTTGGGCTCGCCTTAATGCTTTTCCTTCAGCTGTCCTGGAGGGACGCTCTAAGGCGATCCCATTTGAGGACCGTACTTGTCCGTGTGGGTCAGGGGAACTTTGGGCCACTTTTATTACCTCCATCCTGAATATTCATCCTGGGCAGGCGATATGAACGATATCGCATTTCTTGCTGAGGGATGAGGTTCCATCTATTACTGCCTTGGCTGCCCTCAGGCAGCAGCTATCCAAAGGAGGTCAGCTATGAATAAATAATCTTGGGGCAAGTGGATTATTGTTCTTTGGATATGCATTCATGGCTGTATTTGACTTTACTCTGGGTCTTCTGAAAGGGTTTGGGGATGTAGCTCAATTTTATATTTTTTTGGTTGTTTTTGCTATTTTAATCCTATTGTCGATTTCTTTTTGTGTGTGTTGTAATGGCTTTTGGCCGTGCTGTCTTGCATGCTGTTATCGTTATGATCCATGGTTGAAACCAGTAAATTGGAACTGAACTGAGTGAGTCTGCCTACCATTAGCAGCCACTCCAGCAGAGTTCCAGCCTCTTAGCCCCTCTGGCTCAGCTGGGGAGGTGTCCAGGGACAAGCCTCCAGCTGGCTGCCTCGGCCGGCCGTCAGCTTGAGCCCCTATGCCTGTCTAGGCAGGAGATCCTAGGTTTCCATAGCTCTTCTCATACTGCTGCCCAAGCTCTGGTTACTGTTTGCTCTCAGACCCAGGTGGTCCCTGAGCCAAGAGAAAGCCAGAACCTTGAACAATACGTTCCATTCAAGTGACTTTGGTTTGGACGCTCAGCAGATCAGATAAAGTGTTTCCTTCTACTGCACTAACAAATAAGGGAACTCGGAAAGTCACCAGCAGAGGAAGGAAGCCTTGCTAGGATTGAAAAATAATGATGTAACCGTCAAATTAAAAAAAAACCAAGAGAGAGTGAGAGACTGACTCTAGTGCTGGCTAAGGTGTCAAGGAGCATGCTCCCCAAATAGGTCCATGCTCTGACGGGCTGAGCAATGAGTCGCCAGCATTAAAACTGTCCTGGGAACACGTTGTTTTTCCTGCCCATGATGAGAGAAGCAGCAACCACAGTCCTGAAGTCAAGTTTGATTTTTATTAATCATCCGTCTAGGGCAGGCTGGAAATATTTACAAGTCTTTAGCATCAGAAAATAAACTTTCAAATGACTCAAAGGCTGGGTTGTTGGGTGGTGTTCTTTTAAAAAAATTTAACTGTAAATCTTTTTGCTTTTGCAATTTTTTTAAATTGAAAATGCAAGTGGCATCCCAATTTGATTTTGGTCATTTTCAGGCACAAAAATTTATTTGGATGTCATGTGGCCTGCACACTCTTTGTGCACTGTGGGAAGTGTAGTTCATGACCATTCTTAGGATTTGGTTAGTTTGTAAGGATTTGTATTTTATTTATTTATTTGGATTTATACCTGACCCTTTCCCGCTGGCTCTGGGTGGCTTACAACGTATAAAAACGAACCGTATAAAATCCCAATTAAAGCCACCCCACTCACAGCCCCTATCCCCACCCACCAAAAGCCCAGCCAGTTAAATAGGTCTTACATTGCCTCCTGGAGGTACTTAGGCAAACATCTAAGGGACGGGGTCTCCAATGCTTCTCCGCGTGCCCGTGTTGTCTGGACTAGATACAGTGGTGGCACTTGCAAGCGGGCGCCTCCAACTGACGTAAGGGAGCACCGGGGGATATAGGGGTGAAGGCAGTCTCTCAGATATGCAGTGCCCACGCCTTGAAGAGCTTTATAGGTCAAAACCAGCACCTTGAATTTTGTTATTTGCTGGTAAGAGACCAAGATCAAATGTCAGGATTTTTTCTTTGACAATATTGGAAACATCCTATCAGGATGGGGGAGAGGGAGGGAATCAAGTTTTCCTACACCACAAAAATCCTCTTTCCAAGCTTACCTGTATTGTTTTATAGATCCAATGATCTCCATTTGAAAACCAATTCACCAAAGCTTCCTGCGTCAGCTGTGTTTGGATAGGGCTGTAAATCCGGCACGGTGTCTATTTCACTGTAGCTACAATGTACAACGTTGCAGCATTGGCCTTTGCCACACTCGGCCTTTATGGTTTCTTTCCATTTTGGAGTTGCTAGGAAAGTTTAATGACATCCAATCTATGGGAGGCGCTGCCTGGAGCTTGGAAATAGCCACGGTCCTTAGAACCTGGCGCGGTCAGCCCACGCCGTCTTCCACGGTAAACACAGAAAGGCAAAGGGGTTGAATGATCTATTTTACTGGACCAGCAGGTGGTGGTGGTGGTGGAAATAAGCCAGTTTTCAGGCGGCACAGGGCCCTTCCTCAAGCAGGGAGCGTAGCCAGTCAACACAGGGAGATCCAAAAGAAGGTAGATCTCCTAGACCAGAGGTAGGGAAATGGCGGCTTGGGAGCCGCCTGTGGGGTTCAGACAGAAGTGGATGCCGACGGCACGTCCGCACACTTGGCTCAGAAGCAAGAGAATTCAAGCCTCTGTTGCCGCAACTGGAGTCTTCTGGGCCCTGTGAGAGCAGGCGGAGGATGCTCCACACTGCTATTGCTGTTAGCGTAGCCCTCCAGAGCACCTGGGAGCCAGAACATTGATGGGGGGCGGGGGGCAGGGGGTGGAATTGGAGGAAGCTATGCTATCCCGTCCCTGGGATTGGGGGGGAAATCTGTGACCCATGCAACGTGTCTTGTGGCTCTCGACAATATGAACATTTTGGTAGGCGGCTCTTGGGAACTTTTGCCCACCCTTGTCGTAGGCTGTAAAGCCCCTCGGGGAAGGAGCCGGTCTCTAATCATGACTGTTCAACACCAGGCACATCGGCAAGTGCCAGAAAAATACTCTTGCAGATGAGACTTGCACCCCTCCACCGACTGGAGCTGGTCCAATCAAAGAGATCCCAGGACTACTTTGTCTCGGTTGCCGATATTTGGGACCGACACGGCAAACCCTCCTTTCTTCTCGATACTACGTAAAGAAGCCAGACTTCATCAAAGCAGGCTAGTGAGATCCCCCTCCAGTTTCTCCCCCGTGACCCTTTTGTGCAGCTATGCTGATGTACTCAGCCAGATCCAGGGAGGTGGGGGCACACGGATCATATCTGAACCGCTTTGGGGGATGAATGATCCTAGAATTCCAACAGCTGGAAGGGAACTCAAGCGTCATCTGGTCCAACCTCCTGCTTGGATACAGGTCGACAGCTACAGCCTCCCCGGCAGGTGGCTGTCCGGCTTCTGTCGGAAAACCTCCAGCAACGATCTCTGTATGCAGCTTGTTCCGCTGCTGCTGCACAGTTCCTACTGTTAGGAAGTTTTTCCCCCTACCTTTCCTGCCTCTTGAGTCCATTATTCCTGGTCCTGCCCTCTGTAGCCAGGCTTCTCGATGGCAGCTCTTTAGCTATCTGATGACTGCTATCATGTCTCCCCTTTATCTCCTCTTTGCTAGCTTAAACAGACCCAGTTCCTTCAACCTTTCCTCATGAAGACTTGCTTTCCAGACCCTTTACTACCTTTGTGGTCCTCCACTGAACCTGCTCCAGTTTGTCAACGGACTTCTTAAAATGAGTTGCCAAAAACTAGACACACTCCTCCTCCACGGCGAGATCCGACCAGCTCCAAAAAAGAGTGGAATTATTACTTTGCTGACTTGGAAAACCATGCTTCTTTTAAATGCATCCTACAATTGCATTAGCCTTTTTTGCAGCCAAACCATATGGCTGTTCAGTTTGGAATCAACCACAGTCTCTAGATCCTTTTCACAACGTGCTGCTGTCAAGCCAGGTGTACCCCACCCCCTCTTAAATTTGTACATTTGGTTTTTCTTCCCCAAATGCAGAACCTTCCTTGAATCTCAGCTGGACTTTTCCATTTTTGCTAATTTCAGCCCCGATTCCCAACCTATCAGGATTTTCTGAATTGTAATTCTATTTTCCAAGGCGTTACCTAGTCCTCCCAGTTGCGCTTTGTTAGTACAAACATAGTAAAAACCACTTTTAGTTAAGAACTAGGTTAGGGAGCAACATTATCCAGGTCTGAATCAGCTTCCCGTGAAGTGTCGATTATCCCTGGGGTCACTTATCTTACTCACTGGTTTATCTGTCACCAGGAGATATGGGTCAGAGGGGAAGGGGGCTGAGTCGCTTGTTACATTTCCCCAAAGGGTCCTCCACAGGAAGAGGAACATTCCTTGCATAACAGGCAGCCCCACCTCCACTGCATCCCATGCTGGAAGCTGAAAGTGTCTTGTGCCCAGGAGGAAGAGACGGCTCTTCCTACCTGGGAGCTTGTGGTCACTGGTGAATTCCAGGCCAGCTCTTCCCAGTCTACCCAAAAACAATGGATATAGGACAGCTCTCAAGCAGCAGAGAAGCCACCTGAAGATCGAGAGGCAACAGCTAGACGTTCATTAACAAAGGGCCCCGGCTTCCTCTGGTTTTGGAACAGAGCGGGAGAAATCATTTCTGACCTCAGTTAAGCAGAGTCCACCGAGGACAGCAGAGCTTTGTAATCATCATCAGGTTTGGGGTTAAGCCCTTATTGTACAACTATGTACACTCCTGTTGTCTTTTTTCAAAACAAGAACCGTATTTGAGAGTTACTGGAGCCGCAAAAAAGTCTCACGGAAGAAAGAGAGAGTCAGATCTCGATCTCTCCACCCCCTCTCTTTCCCCATCCGTCCAAGCTTGCCTCATCAATTGATATCTCTCTGACATCTCCGCCTGGATGTCCCAACCTCAGCTCAAGCTCAACATGGCTAAGACTGAACTCCTTATCTTTCCTCCCTCCCCCTCTTCTCTGTCCATCCTCATTGATGGAGTCGCCATCCGTCCTGTTCCCCAAGCCCGTAGCCTGGGCTTCGTCTTCGATACTCACCTTTCCTTTAAACCTTACATCGACGCCGTCGCCAAGTCCTGTCGCTTCGCCCTCCACAACATTGCTCGGATTCGCCCCTTTCTCTCTGTCTCCTCAGCCAAAACCCTTGTTCACACCATGGTCATCTCTCACCTTGACTACTGCAACCTCCTCCTTACTGGCCTCCCCTGCCCTCACCTTTCCCCCCTTATCTCCATCCAAAACTCCGCTGCTATGGTCATCCACTCGCTGTCGCTTCAACCATGTGCAGCCTCTCCTCTCCTCGCTTCACTGGCTCCCCCTTCCCCAACGCATCCTTCACAAACTCCTGGTGTTCACTTACAAAACCCTCCACAACTTGGCCCCCCCTACCTCTCAGCCCTAATCTCCTTACACACTCCTGCACGCACTCTCCGCTCCTCCTCTGTCCCCTCCCTCGCTCTCCCTCATCTCCCCTGCTCCCCTAACCACCTTCGTCCCTTCTCCCTCGCTGCCCCCCATGCCTGGAACTCCCTCCCTGCCCACATCCGCCTCGCCCCCTCTCTCCGCTCCTTCAAATCTCTCCCCAAAACCCACCTCTTCCTCGCCGCCTTCCCTGATGCCCGCTAGTACTCCCCTCTCAACATTCACTGTCCGCCTAACTGCAACCAAGCCAAGCACGTGCACCTGAGACTCCGCAACCACTTGAATGTTTTTATCCCGTATCTTTCCGTATGTCCCCTCTCCCTGTCTCCCCCCTCCATGTCTACTAGATTGTAAGCTGTAGGCAGGGACCGCGTCCATCTCATTGCTATGTAAAGCACCAGGTACACTGCTGGCGCTATACAAATGCTTGTAATACTAAGAATATCCCTTAAACCAGGGCTGTTTAGATACTTGGCCATTGTGGCCTAGATTGCCTCCTCACGGCAGCTCCACTGGGGACTTGCGATTTCTATGTTGCAGAGATGGTTCAACGCCGGCAACGCTTATCAACGCAAACCGTGCAACTTAAACCTACAGCGTTTGGAGCCGTCGCCGAAAAATGTCATTCCGGATGCTGATCATTTGTTTTGAGAATGCTGGTATTTAACTCCTGATCCTTCCCTATTTTGCCCAGCCAAACCGAAGCCCTCACCCTCCCACGCAAAGGCTGTGAGCTTGCAACACAACAGTTGCAACATTCTAGAAAAGGATTTCCCCTAACGTAGAGGGGTTCCCTCCTCGCCCATTTCTTCGGCAACCGGCAGTTTCTCTTGCAGCGATTTGGATCCAAACGAAGAAACGGCGCTTCATCGAAACAAGGAGACTGAACACAGACACCAGCTGAGGTGGGGTTTTTTATCCTCTCCATTCATAAATCAAGTCACTCGGCCTGGAATTCCTGATCGATCTATTGTTCCAGCAGGGCAATATTGGAAATCCTGTGCTGCCCTCTGCAGCCCACGAGGAGGATTGCAGCCGCTCGGCCCGGGCAAACCAGAGACCCTCCTAGCAGTGATAACCCCCCACCTCGAAAGCCCTTTCAATCCACCTTTCCCTCCAGTTTTCCTGGCTGAATCCCAGCAAATTAGAACAGCTTTTTTTAATTTTCAGAATGATCTTGTTTAAATCAGGCTTCCACGGTCCAAAAGAAGAGTCATCTCTGGGCATTTTAGTTCTTACTACAGGGCCTTGCACCCCCTCATTTCCCCTTCCCTAACCCCTCCCCTGCAGCTCCCTAAAACCTCTTCCTCCCTTCTCTCTCCCTGAACACACCCACTCTGCTCCCTCCTAGCCCACTCCCAGAACTCCTCCGGAGGAGCCACCCCTCTCCCTTGCTCTTTGCCCCCATAGGGGCCTTGTTTCCTCAGGATCAAACCCCCCCCCAGCTAAGCCAAACCTGCGCACCTACATGGATCCCGGGATAAAAACCCGATGTGGCAGCGAACCGTTTGGGGTGGGCAACGACCACGCCTGCAGGTGCCGCCCGCTGTTGACTTGGCATGGGGCAGCCCAGGTTCTGTTGGCAGCGAGTCCAGGCTCTCACCTCGGCCCCGGCGTGGGCTAGAGTCTGCCCGATCGGGCCCCAGCGGCCGGGGCGCCCCAGGGACGCACGCACGTGTATTCCCGGGCCAGTCCAGCTCCCGTCATGGCGGGGGCTGCACGTCGTTCATGTGGCTCCTGCCCTCCTCGATGACCTGACCACACAACCTGGTCCAGACCGTGTCAGCGGCGGCAGCCCCACACGGGTGGGTGGCACACCGCCGGCATGGCTAATTTTACCCCACCTCTCCCTAGGTGCCCCTCCCCTTGTCCATTCTGAATTGGAAGCTTCTTGGGACAGGGACCTGTCTCTTATCAGAACGGATCAGCATTGTCAGTGCTAGTAACTGAAAACTCTTCTCCTGCCGGGGGGGAAATAGTCCGTTTCCCAGCTTTTAAAGGTCTCAAGGGGCATTTTCCCCCAAGCTCCGAAACCCTTCACAGGTTCCTTACCCCAAAACGGGTTCCCCACTCTGGCCGACAGGGACCCCCCTCAGACCCAGGGCATTCAGTTTGCAAAAGCCGGATTGTGTTTCAATTCCACTTCTTTACAAGATTCAACCCTTTAGAAGCAAAGCTGCCCCTCCTCCTCTGCGGTCTCACTTTGCAGCACGGCTACTCTCCCCCAAAATAGCTCCAGCGCCGCACAGCAACCCTTTCCATGACTGAATCCACCCCCCCTCCCACCATGGCACACACAGCACGTTCACTAGATTGGCTGTTTCTCACTCAAGAGATAAAGTTCTGCTGAAGCCTGTGACCATTTCTTTTCTTTTTTTTACACAAGAGTTTTTTCTTGTAATCCAATCCAGATTGGCAGCCCTCTCCCATGACCCATGAATTAAAATTAGAACTAGATCCAAGCACGGAAATGGTTTCTTTCTCCCAACAGGAAGTAGTGACTGCTCAGCATACCCTGCCAGCAGGTCATCCAAGCACCTAGCTTTCCTGAGAGCTGCTGACTGATTTAACTGCTTCACAGCGCCATCCAAAATCTGTCCCTTTGCTCCTGTATGGCGGTAGGTGATGGACATCAGCAACCAGCTTACGTCCTGCCCCGGCCCATCGTAGAAACTCAGACTGCAGAGCGGGAGTAGAGCAGCTTTCCTCTCCCAGGGGCCACTTTGAAAATTAGTACAAGCCCTGAGGGCCAAGCAGAGGTTAGGGGCAGGGGCACGCTCGGGAAGAGGAGGACCAGATCACGCCTATCATTGTGGGCATGTGCCTCAGCTTCCTTCTCTCGCCCCAAGCTCTGTGCTTCAGTACTTGGGGGTAGGAAACCAATCCAGGGGCCCAAACAGGAACTGGGAAAAGGCCCTGTACAAACTAGCCGAATTGCTACCTGTGGGTAATTCCTGCGTTTCCGAGGGCCACATCAGGGACTCAGCAAGCTACTGGATTACTGATCGGGTACGGAAATCGGTCATTTCTGGTACAGATTTCTCAATTACCACATGGTAGATCGGGACAGAAAACCAAGATCAAAAATGGAATTTTTTTTAAAATGAGGCCCTGGGTACCAATATTTTTGAGTCAATCTGAGTTGTGGAAACTCCATGGATAAACCCATTTTTGCAGGCAGTTGTTTCAGCGTTATCCCAGGCCATGAGGTTCCCCCTCCCAGCGAAAGAGGGACCACACGGAAGGACTGTTTTACAGAGCAACCAACTCCTGGCCATAAATATAGAAAGGCAAGTGCCCTTCAGATTTTGGTAAATCATCTCTGTTTTCAGTGCCACTCCCCCCCCCCCGGGGGTATCGCAGAGCCATTGCTGTTCAGGAATAAGGCACTTGGCCCTGCCTGCTCAGACCAGCTCGCAGCCAAGGGCCTGGGAAGACGTCATCTTGGCTAAGGAAAATAAAATCCAAACCAGACAAGCAAGCCAAGAGCGTGGAAGGTTTGTCCTTCCTCCTGTAATCTGGCTGAACAATAACACCCCCAGGCCATTGAACGATTGGGCTTTCGCGTCCAGTTCAAGTGATGGAGCTGGAGCTGTTTCAGACAAACTCTTCTGCTGGCGAGAATGCAAGTGATTCGACTCACTTTCCATGCTTTGGAAGAGACTTTCTGTCCAGCAAGCATCCCTAGGGGGCCACCGCCACAGAGTCCTTGCCGGTGTGTCCCGTGGGTGGGCTGCCTACCCACCCTGGGCTCCTTCCAGCTGCAAGACCCCCTCAGCCAAGAAGGGCCTGGCCCCAGCAAACTCGGGAAAACCAAGAAGTGGCTTGTGGCCTAGAAGCAACGGGGAAGCCATTCCTCTCCGCTCTTTTCTGCAAGCGTCCGCGCACTGGGCTCCCCCTTCCCGAGCAGCAATTCTCCCTGCACCTACCGCAGCTAGGCCTTTGGCTTGCAAACTGCACGGCTGAGGCAAACCGGGATCTTCCGCCACCCTTACCTGCTTGTCCTCAAAGTGTAGCCACCCCTTCTCCCTCGCTGCCTGGTACTCTCCCTGGCCAACCCCCTTCTTCCCTCAGGCCTGCCCCAGCACCTCATCCCCACAGCCTGGGCACAGATGGCCCCTCTTCCCTGCGACCTCTCAACTTCATGAACGTACCCTTGTCTCTCCCTAGGTTCCACCTCTCCATTGTCTCTCTTGGGGTAGGAACTTGTCTCACTACCAATTACATTGCTGGTGCTAGAGAATTAATATTATTATTATTATTATTATTATTAAGAAAGGTGGATCCTAACTTGACCCACCTTTTTTTTAGGACAGAAAAAGAGTTACTTCAGCCCAGGTTTCAGGCAAGGTTACTTTATTTTCAAAGTAGAATTCCTTGATGTTTCGCCACCCCCTCCCAATATTTTCCAGACCTTCCCCCTCCTCCTTTCTACATAAATACACTCAGGATTTCCCAAATCCTGGAGAAAGAAGTGGTTTGACACAAGTTCACCCCCCACCCCCCTTTTACCCTTCATAACAATCCGATTTCATTGCAACCAGCGGCACAAAGGCTTCTTGGAACAGCAGACGGGCAGTCTGCAGGAGCACGTGTATTTTTTATGGGGGGAAAAGCATAGAACACTAGGAGGTAGAGATGAAGAAGATGTACAAAATTATATATATATATTTTATATATATGATTCATATCTATTTACAACATGACTGGGACAAACAGCAGAACGGTCAAGGAGGTTATTACAAGACACCATTAGCTTTTTGTATCCTGATTCGGAACCTGGACATGAAGTGCAGAGAGAGACGGAGATTAAAAGCACAGAGTTACGTGTTCACCCAAGTGGAAGGCTCCTGCGCCACCCACCCCTCCCCCAAGCCCCGTCTCCTCTTTCCGGGAAGCTCTCTTGGCGTTATCTAGGGAAAGAAATGCTTCGTTCTGACCAGTTTTCAAAATACTGGTCTGCTAGCTTCCAGGAATGCACGGGCCAATTTGCAAGATATGTAAAAAAAGAAAACCAACTTGGGAGGGTTTGCCTTTTGAATCTTTAGCTCTTAGGGAAAGCCTTGCCGATTTAGAGAAAAGACATTATGGGCTTCAATGGGACTTTTCCAGAGTAAGCAATGTCTGGATCGTGGTCCTAGTTGCCTTGCAGCAAAGAATGAGGAACCAACACAGTTTTGATTCTTGGGAATTTCTTGTGCCAAGGTCGAGCCTACTAAAGCACAGGCCTAGACAAGGTGATGCCATTCCTGGGCCTAGGATCTTTGTCCGGTAGGAAACTTAGTATTCCACAGAATGAGGTGCCTCCTTCTCCACAGCAAAATGGTACACCAGGATGCCTTAGCGTTCCCGTCCAACCACTACAGCGCACGCGTGGCGTTGGACCCTGCAGTTCCTGGGGCAAGGCTAGGGTTTTGCAAGGCTGCACGAAGGCCGTGTTGGACATGCAGTAGCAGCTGTGATTTTGCATTCCGCAGGCAGCAGTGGCCGTTGGCCTGACATGATATCAAGGCTTGGAACAAAAGACAAGGGCAGGAAAGACAAAAAAAAAACCTTGAAGGCAAGCTATCAACGCATGAGGCTGGGAACGGAGCTTTGCTTTTCATTCTTCTTTCCACACCATACCCCCAAGGCTCTGCCGTTTATTCGACAGGCTGGAGATTCTGTCCTGCAGGCCTTTCCCGTCAAAGAGTCTCTCCTCCCCAACCCACCCCCCAGCCACATGGGGGCTTCCAAGAGTGTCCCAGCGGCAGTGGCACCCCATGGAGCCAAGCCAAATCCCTGCTCTCATCTCCCCTAAAGCCGATCCAACCACAACTCTTTCCTACGGCAATCCTGGGCTGCCACACCCAGCAATAAGATCTAGAACAGAGTCGATCGCCGCTGCTGGTTTAGTCATGCGGACAGGCCAATTTAAGTTTCAAGAGTTTTTTTTCTTTTTTTAAAAATGTTGATAATTAACCATGCGTTTCACTCTCAAAGTTAAGACCGGTTAACTTCAGAAGGCAAAATTAAATTGTTTGCTGGGTGCAGCGTAATACTCTTCTGGTTCACATTGTTTGTGTTAGCTGGGAACTCTGCAGCCAGCCTAATTCGACAGATCTGACTTGAGACAACTTACATTGCGTCTAATCGCTTCCCGGACTCCCATGTCTTTATTCAGAAACCCAACTCTTCCTTTCGCCCATGAATAATACACACACCCAGGCTCTCATCCTACTCCTTTATTACCTTCGCTCTAGACACTCAACTCATTGGCAGCCCCGGGAGCTGAACAAGAGAGGATCTGCGGTCTAAGCTCATGGCAGGCCACTGGTTTTGTGCTGCTTCCTGCTTTTAGGAACCACCTCGCCATGCTAGGTTAAAGTCCCAAATCCTTCCACTCAGACTCCAAGCCCCCCCACCCCGCCCCCCTCCAAGCAAACTAAGGCAGCAAATCCAGCTTTGTCCTGGGAGATTCCCTCCGCTTAGACCATCAATCACCGCCTGCCCCTATCCAGGACTATAAACGCTTGCTTGCTTGGTTCGATTACTGTAAATAGTGAACAACTATGAGAATTCTGATCATCCCAGCCCTATGATACAGTGAAGTTCAATCGGCTTGACAAAAAAAAAAAAAAAAAAAAAAAAACGAAAAAAAAAAACCCACAACAGGAGCGCAGGTTACCCTGCCAGTTTGCTGGTGACGAGTGAGGACTTTCTCTGGGGGAGATCTTGGGGCGTTGGGATGTGATCCCCCGTCACCAGGTTCTTGTCCGCCCCCACGCTTGGCAACTGTTTATTCTTCATCTTTGCCTTGGCCATGTTGTAATCGCCGGAATCAAAGTACTTTTGCTGAAATAGAAGAGGATTTTAGGTTACCAGCACTCCTGGGAAAAGATTCCACTTAAGTCTTTGGCCAATAAGGAGTGAAATGGACAAGGGGCTCGACTACAGGCAGCGGCATAGCAGTCCAGATAAGTTCATAAAGGGAAGGCCAATCAGGGCTGTTAGTTAGGATGGTCACCAATGCCAAAAGGCATCTCTAAAACCCCAGTGCTGGAAGCTGGGAGTGAATAACGAAGGGCAAGATGACAAAGGGTCTGGAGAGCAAGTCTTCTGAGGAAAGGTTGAGAGAACCGGGTATGTTTAGCCTAGCGAAGAGGAGGTTAAGGGGAAGGCGACATGTTAGCAATTTTCAAATCTCTCAAGGGCTACCACCGAGATGGCAAGGAACTGTTCTGCATTAAACCGAGAGAGGGCAGGGCTAGAAACAATGGGCTTGAGTTACAGGAAGGAAGATTTCGGTTAAATATCAGGAAAAGCTTCTCGAGAGCAAGAGCCGCGCAGCAGCGGCACAGGCTGCCTGGGGAGGCCGTAGACTCTGCGTTGCTGGAGGTTTTCAAACCGAGGCCGGACGGCCCCTGTCGGGGATGCGGTCGCTGCGGACTGGACTAGACGCCCCCTTAGGATTCTATGAATTCCTGGCATCGAGGAGATCAGGAAACGAGCGCGCGCTACAAGACAAGCAGACTCCTGCCACGCAGGGAACTCCATGTTGGCGGCGCGCGCACGCACCCCTTTAAGCGTGCAAGGCTGCTGGTGGCATTCAGGCAGCTGGGCCTTTATGGAACGCTACTCGTTTTCAAGCAACGCCTCTATTTTTCCTCCCCACTGAACAGAAACGAAGTGGGAATCAGCATGACGGAGGAAGCGAACCAGCAGCCGATGAAGCATTCTAGCACCTTCAGGCTGGTTTATTAGACTTCTGTTGGCGACCGTCTGCAGGCTCTCGGGCCGCAGGATGCACACGCACCCCCCATTGCTGCGGCTTGGCACACGCCTGAAAGAAAGGGCCCGTACCCAAACGCTTTTACACAGCCAACGAGCTTGGTGGAAAGCAAGACTTTACTGGCTACAACCAACTCCTCGGAGTCAGCGGCCTGCAGCCCCCCGTCGAAACTAAACGACTTTGTCTCCATTGGAAGCCAACAGCAGCCAGCCTCTGCACTGACTTCGAAAGAGACCAGATGAACGAGCACTCAAGGAGTTAGTCACCACGACCTCTCCACCCTCCCAGGACAATCTTCATCGGCCCGACGGCCAAGGCTAAGTCAGGGGCTCGATTCTCCCATGCGGGAGAGCTAATGGAGGAGCAGGGCCCAAAGGCTTATCTGCGCTCTGTCTGCAGCCTGGTCTTTCCCTAGAGCGGCGTTCCCCAGCTGGGACCCAGAGGAAGAGCCCGACGCACGGCGAGAGTTCAGCCTGGCAGGAGACTGTGTGTTGTTTGGCTGGTTTGGGTTTTTGTTTTAAAAAGAAAATTATTTAAAAAGTGGCTTTTGTTCACACTCCGTGAACTGGGGACAAGGAAGAATCCAGGGTTTTTAACCGGGCAAAGGCCAAAAGAGTTTGGTTTTGCAGGTTTTTTAAGATGACATTTGCTGTAATACAATCCCTACTCTCGTTTCCCACCCAGGAGCTTTGCTCCTCCTCTACCACCCCCCTCGTCTCTGCTCCGTTAAAGATCTCCCCATGCCTGAATACACACACTCTGCACCCTCCCTCCAGCTCCTCACTGCTTCCCCCACAATCTCATCCAGCAGGGACCCACTCCTCCTTTTGTAACCAGGATAAGCGTGTGCCCCTACAGCTTCACACACTCCTATCCCGGTCTCTCCCTAGGTTCGCCCCTGCCTTGTCTGGCCTAGACTCAGGGGCAGGGACCCGTCTCTAACTAGGCCTTTTCAGGGCCAGGCACGTTGCTAGGACTGAATAAACAAGGTGACACCAAACTACAATCCTGCACACACCGGAGTGGCTGTAGTTCCATGGATTTTTAAACGCCGAAGTTACTGGAGGATCGGAGTCAAGGCCTTCGCTACTTTCCTTTCCAACTCAACTCACACTTGCCCACTGCATTGTTTAGTACGAGAGCGAGAGATTGCCGCTTCCTGGACACATACCCCTTTCTGCAGCCTTTTCATTAGGAAGTCCGAGCCACCTGGCTTCTGCCCTAAATTGGGATATTTGGCCTTTAGTTTTGCTTCTTCTGCTCTCTCGGGGAGGACGGCTTCCTTCTCCTGCGTATCCTGGAAAACAGGAATCAAAACACTCAGTCCCATAAAAGCATTTATTTTTACCACCAACCCCAGTGGCACGGTGTTTGCTCAGCAACCCAGTTTGTGTCAATGTTTAAGGTGTGGCCCTTTTAAAAAGGTACTTGGAGAACTGTAAGGGCCACTGCTAAGCTGGGGTGGGGACAGCTTCATGGGAAACCAGCTGGGTGGATGGTCCAAACCAGCCTCCAGGCGATGCAGCAACAAACACGCCCCTGACGCATTCAACCGAAGCCAGCGTCCCAGCAGCTTCAGGCGAGGCCCCAGCCCCACAACTGGAGCAGCACCGAGTGCAGACCCCCAGCCGGATTGCTGAACGGCAGGGCCTGCGCGAGGGGTCGGACAGAGGCCCTACTGCTTCTGCGCAGAGCGGCGCTTTGGCCGTATAACAACGCATTACATTGTTTACAGCACTCCCCTGCCTTTTAAATGGTGCTCGGAGCACTTTCCAATCATAAAAATATAAAAGTCAACAGAACAAGATTAAAAGCCTTCATCGCAGCCAACAGACGAAGGTTTCCCAGCAAGTGGGGTTAAAACGGTTCTACATCAAGCGCTCCGAATGCCGTGGCAGGGGGGGCGCTGTATGAAACTAAAGATTATTATTATTCCCTGCCCTCCCAGACTGTTCCTCTAGGCTTCTGCTTAGACCAGCCTCCCGTGTAACTACACCCGCCTCGGGAACTTCTCATCTTCATGAGCCCGGACCCCTACTAGTTGCCCCTTCCCCAGGTCCTTTCTGGACTGGAAGCCCCTTGGAAGTGTGGCCGGGAATGGGCCCCAGTCCATCGCCCAACTCATTACACCCCACCAGCTCCCTCCCCTTTTCAGAGATGGAGAATCCTCTCGCCACTGCACTCTTCCAGGCAGGGAAGAGAAGGGGAGTCCACTCTGAACCACTTCATAGAGTCAGCGCTGTCCATGCCCCTTCAGGAGACCACAACTCTACGTGTTCTTTCCCGTCAGCAAATCCCCACCAAACCCGCTTGCGTTAGTAGGACTTCAATCCGGCTTTCCCTAGAGATAACGTCCAAACACAATGACTCAGCTCCCTTTGACGTATTAAGTGCTTTATTACAATCCTTATCTAGTCAGACCCCCTCCCCCCCCCCAACAGGGCAATCGACAGCTTGCCCAAGGCTAAGACAGGATTCAAACCCTGGTCTTCCAGGTCCACGTCCACTACCGTAGCCACTAGACTACATTAGCTCATTCTAGCCAAGCCAGGTTGCCCCTACACAGCACCATTACTCCCTGCCACTGATCCTCAAGCAGCTGCCGTTTCACAAGTTAATTTCATCAGGTAACAGCTGCATGGCTTGCATTGCCAAAGGATATCACCATGTCTCTATGGTCACTGAAGGCCCACCCAGCAAGTAGCTTATCCCCATTATCATGGCTCCAGCTTAAACTGGGGCTGATCCACAAAGGCTAGAGGTTTCACACAAACATAAGAATTGGAGCTTTGGGCCGACAGCTACCTGAAACAGGTGACTATCTAATAAATAGCAGCCCAGGTGCTACCCGCTGGGACGAAATTCAAATTGACAAGGAGGCAATGTCAAACCTTCCAGGGGCCAACGAGTCCCTTGTTTGGTCACAAGTTCCCCTTTGAGGGTCATCAAGTGCCTGACTCCACAGATGGACCAGTCAGAAGATGCGTCGTTTATTCCAGTGGTGAAGCTGGCTCATTCATCAGTCAGAATTCCCTCTCTGCCAGCCCCAGGACTCCTCCCGGTCCCGAGTTTTATAGCGCTAGGTTCCAAAAGCAACTGGCCGTTCATTTGGGGAGCAGTCAGGACATGCAGCTAGGCACAACGGCCCCCGTGGCATCCAAGGAGGCAGCCAGCATTCACACTCCCCAACGGGAACAAGGACGGTCAAAGAACCATTACTACAAACAGCTCACAAGCACTTCAGGATGGAAAAACTAATCCTAAACTCTAGATGCGACTAGCAGGTTGATCATTAGAGAAGCAAACCACACGCAACACAGATAGGGCTGGAGTGGAAACTTTTCCCCACCGTTCCAAGATTACACTAAAGGGTAAAACCAGCCCAAGTCGGAAAGCAGGAAGGAGAGTTCAAGGAAGGCACAGCAGGGCTGTTGCGGAGACTGCGGTACAGGGAAGCACCGTGCATGGACCATCTTGATCCATGGCCAACCGAGCCATGGTCTGTCCTCCTAGCCCCAAAGATCAGCAGCCTCAGCGTGGAGCAGAACGGCAGTTCCCAACCTCTGGGATTCAGAGGACCATTCTATAAAAGGAAGTTAGACCCATCAGGGGGAAAGAATTCAGCCAATTGCATACCACTACCAAGCCTCCTTGCACGAGCAGCGGGGCTGCGAAGCTCAGCCGCTCCAGGTTAGGAATGGGCAGAAGAGGAGGGAGCTAGTTTTCACCCACCCGGCTTGGTCTGCAGTCTCAGAATGAATCCTACTCATTTTTCTCCCTCCAGCAATCCCACCACGGAAAAGTTGTAGGAAAAAACAACAACACAGATGCAGGGGCTGTGGCTTTGAGGTACCAATCCCAGCTTCAGAAGTACCCAGCACTGGGGCTGATCCCAAGCCTCATGCACCGTGTTCTATGCACACACACGCCTTACGGGGACACTGTAGCATGTGCAAGACATGCAGGGTCCGTGCACGCACCGTGTGCAGGGGGTTTGAGATCACAGCCATTGGCTTAAAGTCAGTGACGCGAGTATTAATATTATTAGAAGCATTTATATAGCGCCAGCAATGTACCTGGCGCTTTACAAGGAGTAAGATCGACACGGTCCCTGCCCGAGAGCTTACAATCTAGAGACAGGGGGAGGGGAGACAGGGAAGGGGGAACAGAGGGAGAGACAAGGGATGCGACATTCATGAGGCGAAATCTCGGTACCCTTTCTTGGCTTGGTTACAGTACATTGGGAGTTTGCAGATAACAGGTGGGGGTGATTAGCAGGAGTTTGGAAGGGTGGAGCGGAAGAGGTGGGTTTTGAGGAGGGACTTGAAGGTGTAGAGGGTGGGGGCAAGGTGGACAAGGGCAGGGAGGGAGTTCCAGGCGTGCGGGGCAGCGAGGGAGAA
>QEPC01001131.1:1454320-1466405 GCA_003113815.1 Sphenodon punctatus
GCAGGTAGAGGGGGTGACGAAGGCCGCTTTCCACCAGTTGTATCTGGTGCGGAGGCTGCGTCCGTACGTCTCCGGCCCGGACCTGGCCTCCCTCATCCACGCCTTCATCACCTCGAGGCTGGACTACTGCAACGCGCTCTACGTGGGGCTGCCCCAGTTCCTGGTTCAGAGGCTGCAGCTGGTGCAGAATGCGGCGGCTCGTCTCCTTACGGGGACGGGCCGTCGGGAGCACATAACACCGGTGCTCCGGACTCTGCACTGGCTGCTGATAGCGTGCCGAGCTAGGTTCAAGGTTTTGGTGTTAATCTATAAAGGCCCTTCACGGTCTGGGCCCCTCATACCTCAGGGACCGCCTCGCCCTCCGCGCCCCAGAGCGGCTCCTTCGGTCGGCCGGGGGTGCTTTCCTGGAGGTCCCCCGTGTTAAGCAGGAGGCCACGACGGAGAGGGCATTCTCGGTGGCCGGGCCGCACCTTTGGAATTCGCTCCCGGAGGAAGCTCACCTGATCCCGAGCCTTTTGACATCCCGGTGAGTTTGTAAAACCTGGCTGTTTGCCCAGGCCTTTGGGGAGGGGGGGTTAGGGTTTTAGCTCTTCCCCACCTTTTTTTGTTTTGTTTTTTTGTTTTCCAACCCTGTTTTTAGTTTAAATTATTGCATTTTTAAAATGTTTTTATTAAATGTTTTAATGAAATTGTACGTCGTCCCAGGATGCCGTAGGCATGGGGGGAGGGGGTGACTCATAAATGCATAAAATAAATAAATAATATAAATAGAGCAATGATGCGGCTAAGACCTCCCTCTCCCCCCCAATGGGGCAGGTGTGGGGAACCTCACCTCCACAGGCCAAATATGCCCCCTTTCCAGAACCCTAGGTCTGGCCCATGGAGCCAGTGTTTCCCCTTGAACATACGCCTCTCTGCCTCCGCCTCTTCCTCTCAGCCCATTCCCTTCCTTCCCACCCACCCCAGTGTGCTCCTTTAGCCCCCCAAGCCTCCCTCCATAGCAAGCTCCCTAAGTCCCCATCCAGCCTGTGGGCTTTTATTATTATTAATAATTATAATGATTAATATAGTACCAGCAATGTGCGTGGCACTTCACAATCCACAGTCAGAAGACAGGTTCCCTACCCCTAAGAGGCTTAACAGTCTGAGACACAAGAGAGGGGGATACAAGGGAGAGGTAGACACTAGTTTAGCCACTAAACACACTAGCCACTCACAGAGGGGGAAATAGTTTCCCCTCCCTCCTCTGGGGCTTGAAGATTTCACCCAGGCAGGAGGTTGTTCAGCCAGGCTTAGAGCCGGCCGGAGGCACCTACCCGATCTGCTCGTTCCCCCCACGCCTCCCCTGTCTGTCCATCTGTCCAGATAGCTATGCCAGGAATTCCCAAACCGTGCTCTCTGAGGGCCTGATAAATGAGCTGCAGAGCAAACCGCTGTTCCGCAGTTTGCTTCTACACACGATAGTTTTCTGGGTAAGAATTCAAGGTGCTGGGTTTGACCTATAAAGCCCCAAACAGCCCATACAAGTGTGTGTGGGGCCTGTCGGCTACAGGAAGCAGGGCTTGTTGCTCTTTGGAGAACGTTGGAAGGTGCGAGGCGCTGCGCATATCCGTTTCGGTTGTGGCTATTCTATGGGTATTCTGACGACAATATGCAAAAGTGAGCGATGCAGAATCCATTCTTTGCCTGGCCGCTGTCGGAGACAGGACGCTGGGCTCAACGGACCATTGGTCTGAACCAGGATGGCAGCTTTAATGTTCTCATAGCGGCTGCTCCCCGCTCTTACAGATGGCTGCATCCTCTAGGCTGCCCATTCATGTTAACGGGGGCTGGAACGATGCTTTCTCCTCTGAGAACTGTGCCGTCCCCGTTGGAGCGCCGATTCTTACTGCTGTTGAGCTCTGCGCCAAGTCTGAACGGTGCTCAGGCTGGGTTTGAAGAGAGAGAGATCCCACTCTCTCTAGTGTCAGAGAGACTAGGCCTTGAAGGCTCTGTGTGGAACTTTTATTGCTGAAGGCCCCAATCCTTGGGAACTCGGGCCAACCCCTGTAGAAGTGAATGGGGCCACTGCAAAGTTTTGAAAAGTCACATCCATGCCTGGAAACTCTCTGCTCCCTTCCTCCTGACCTTCCAACCCCTCCTAAAACCCTTCCTCTTCTGACAGGCTCTCTCTGGCTCCTCACCCAGGGCCCTGCATATTTTTTTAAATGAGGTTTTTATCATTTCATCATCAGGGCTACTTTCTACCCCCAATGGAAGTCAATGGGAAAATGAAAGCGCTATACGCCCTTTCTACTTGGGGTCATGTTGACCCCTTGCACATATATTCTTAAAATACACGTGTCTTTTAAAGAAATGAAACTTAACCCAGCACCTGCTCCCCTAATTAAAACCCTCAATGAGGATGAAGAAAAATGTAGCACTTAGTTTGAGTTCACAGAGGTCATTGGTGGTGTGTTTAGGAAAATATCACCATAAACTGCTTTGGGGGATTACATTGACCCCCAGGTGAAAAATCAACTTGCCAGCTTCTGTTGTTCCTTATCTTTACACAGCAGTTAAGACCTATTTAGAGTGAACTCTTGACACTGTTTTTTTTTAAAAAAAAAAATCACAGCCATTACCAGCTTTGTGTTGGAAAAAATACCTATTCATTCTGCATTTGGGGGTGTTGATGACCCCTGCATTTACTGTGAGGTTTGGAGCTCACTTGGAAACAATGACCTGCAGTTTAAATTCCCCCCACCCCCACCGGTAGCAAAGCCCCAGCGGCGACCTGTCCTGGCTTGGTTTCCCCCCCCCCTTGCCCTGGGTCCCCCCTGCCAGCTGACACATGCCCCCTCCTCCCCTGCCAGGCTCAGCAGCAGCAGCGATCAATCAGAAGGTTGTAGCCTTGGAAAGAAGGTTCTTCGAGATGGCGCCTAACATTCTCCCAACTGGGTTGTGCACTCTCACCCTATTCAAATAATAGCCACATGTTGGTCTCAAGCTCCTGTAGTATAAAAAGCGCTCTTCCCCCCTCAGAATGACAGTTCCTTCCAACCCTTTCTAGAAATAAAAGGAAAAAATTCTATGCCAGGCTGGAAGGCTGGGTATTTGCGAGAATGTTTGGAGCCATCTCAAAGAACCTTATTTACATGGTAGCGACCTGTTCTTCTTCGAGTGGCTCCTCACGTGCTATTTTTACTAAATATGAACGTGCTTGTGTGATCAAGTATTGTTAATAGCAGGCAGCTATTTTGATGTGGCCCAAAGGTTTTGTATGTTTTAAATGTGAACAGGATTGTTTTTATCGTGCTATGGCACTACCACTGATGGAGAGAGAGAGAGAGCTGTCCTACCGGAGTCCCATCCACTTACTGGATGAGATGCTAGTAGGAGGGTTCTCTCAGTCTCCAAGTGGCAGGGTTTTACTCAGCAGCAAGGAGTTCCCAGTGTAAACTAATGTTCTGTCCATCACATCTTAACGCTGAAAACTCTTTGTTGCTGGATTTTTGGAGGCTCCACCTACAATGGACAAGCCCCTCCCTAGAGCTCTGCCAGCCATAAGGTTCTGCCAACCCGCCAGTGGCAAAGCCGCCAGCAGACCGGCAAGCCTTTGGGGCCCCGCAGCAAGACTTGGCACATGGCCCCTCAAACCCTTGGGCTGGCCCTGCTCTGGATTGGAGGGGGTCAACATGACCCCCTGTAACGTTTGTGTTAGTTGTGCTGCTTTACATGAGGGGTCATGGTGACCCCCCAATACCATGGGGGGTTGTTTTGTATTTCTGGTTTTCAGTTATACTAAAAAACTGTGTTTCCCCCCCCCTCTTAATCTGGAGTCCATTTCAAATCAATCACATTCATTATTTTTAAGCTATGTATTAATGGGAGTCCTTTTGACCCCCGATACAGTTATTAGTCAGTCAGTTTCTCAGGCAAAGGAGGGTAAATTCTGCTACCAGGAAATCCAGGTTATGCAAAACAAGTAAATCCATCAAATTGTGCACCTTTTGAATTCAAATAAACTTCCCAGCCTTTCATTTCATCAATTTGGAATGTCTCATGTCTTAAATAAGTCTCACAAAATACCACACAATATCAAAAGCAGATGGGGGGGGCACTCTTCTCTCACTTGTGGGGTTGTGAGCGGCTTCTCTTCAGAAGCGGAGGTGGGGGTAGGATTACCACCAATGCAAATGTTTAAGGAACACTTATGAAAAATACATGTTGCAGGCCCTGCAACATGTATTTTTCATAAGTGTTCCTTAAACATTTGCATAGGTGGCAGCCCTAGTAGGGATGTGCGAACAGAACCAAGTGCAGAAATTCGGTTTGGTTCAAAAATCGAGTTCGGTTCGAAAGTTTGGTTCGGTCGACTGAACTATTCAAGTTCGGTCAAATTCCAAACCGAGTTCATACATTCAAAACTGGGTTTTTTGGCCTTCCAAACTGATTCGGATTCGACAGAACAGTTCGGTCGAATTCAGTTCGAAAGTTCGGTTCGGTTGACCGAACTATGCGAGTTTGGTTGACCGAACCCCGAACTTCCGAACCGCATTTGCACATCCCTAAGCACAGGGCTTCATAGCCCCAGATTGTAGATCAGCTGCTAATGGGTGGCTAGCTCAAATTGCTGCCATTGCAGCAGAGCAGACATCCTGTAGACGTGTCCATACATCCCACACCGATGCTTCTTATTATAGCCTCTTATCCGTCAGGGTCCCCTTCTCCCCTGTAACTAAGCCAGGCAAATGCACTTACAGCTTCATGGATGGACTCCTGTACCTCCCGAAGTTCCCCTCTCCTGCCCACCCTAGATTGTAAGCACCTCAGAACAGGAACCCATTTCTAAACATGGCCCCTCATTGCTGGTTGTAGGTAGGCTATGCTTTCCGTGGGTTGCTGGAGAGCCCTTCTGGGGAATTAGCCCATAAGCCCTCTACATAAACACCTTCTTATAATATAGTGCACTTCACCAGGCTTACTCCAAGGTTTGGGTATCTGGCCTCCGCCTCCCCTTACAGCCAGCCCAAGCCTCCAGAGTCCACACCTAGTTCAGCTAAGGCTTTGCAGCTGGCTACTGTCCTTAGACATCTTTATAAGAATAGGCCCCTCTGGGCTACCACATGTAAGGTCTCACATCCCCAGTTCAGCAGCCACTCTGGTGTTCACCGCTACATGGAGGCATCTTCAGGCAGTACTTCTCTCTCCACCGCCTTGTTCTCCCGTTTATATCAGAGCTCCTCACACCCAGCCCCCTCATGTAAGCTGAAGAGCAGCTTTTAAATAGCCTGCTGGGCTTGTCCCAGCTGCTACTTATTAAGCACCTTTTGTTCCTGCCATCATCGCACTAGCATGTCATGATCCTTCCGGCCACCGTCAACTCTCAGAATTTCTCCTTGGCTGCCGTGTTGGCTGATGAAAGCAGGTGGCTTTGATGCCTGCCGTGCTGGTTCTGGGGCAAAAGGGACACCCCTTCTTCCCAGGCTGTGCCCTATGCTTGGAACTCCCTCTCTGAACACAAACGCTTGGCTCCGTGGCCTCCAGATCCCTCTTAAAAACCTACCTTTTCCAGCAGAACTTCCCTAGCTCCCCCCCCCAAGTTGCTCCTTTATGCACCTGCCCCACCCTTCAGGATCCCCTCGCCTCCTTTCTAACTGAGCCAACCACATGCACCTGTGCCTAAGCAGGCCCTGCAACATGTATTTTTCATACGTGTTCCTTAACAATTTGCGTAGGTGGCAACCCTACCTGCAACTGCCTCCCCGCCCCTTGTCCATCCTAGACTGTAAGCTACTTGACTCCACAATCAGGATGGTTCAGCACCAGGTGCATTGCTGGCGCAAGATAAATTATTATTATTTGATTAAGTATTTATATAGTGCAAACAATGTCCCTGGTGCTTCACACTCATAAGTTATAGACAGGTCTCTGCCCCAGTGGGCTTACAATCAGAGAAAGATAAGGGAGGGGAACAGAGCGAGAGACAGGGTGACACCTGCGAAGTTGTCGGTGCATGGGCTGAACTTAGTTACAGGGGACCCTAAGAAAATCAGTGAGCAGCGTGCGGGGATGAGGAGCCAGGGAAAGCCTAACGGAAGAGGTAGATTTTCAGCAGGGATTTGAAGGTTGGGTGGGAGGGAGCAGAATGAATGTGTTCAGGGAGAGAGTCCCAAACATGGGGAGCAGCAAGGGAGGAAGGGGCGGATAGAATAATAATAATCTTTATTTTTTATATAGTGCCCCCCTGCCATGGCACTTTGAGCACTTGACATATAACTAATAAACACAACTTTGAACCCTCACAACCCTGTGAGGTAGGTTCGGCTGAGAGAATATCGTGACAGGCCCAAGGTCGCCCAGTGAGTTTCTGGCCAAGGTCCCCCGCCCCCCGGTCATTACACCACACCGGCAAGGGGAGTACAGCGGCTGAGGAGCAGCGGAGCTCCCTCCTAGACAGGAGTGTGGCAGGAAACCAGCGCAGAGAGGGGAGGGGACAAGCCCATGAAGGGCCTTGAAAAAGCAAGGACCAGGAGCTCCAAGAAACAAATAAATCATAGTATTAATTCATAATAATGAATGGGCCTTTGCTGGCGTGGCCCGTCACTGAAGACAGGCCCAGCCCTGCAACATGTATTTTTCATAAGTATTCCTTAACCATTTGCGTAGGTGGCGACCCTGGCTATGGCCCAAGTGGGGACTGAAGCCGTTTGTTGTAGCCATGGTCGCCGGCACAGGGCAGTAGAAGGGGGGCTGGGGGGTCGGCTCTAGTCCTGTGGGGAAGCTGCAGCCCCCATGTTAGAGCTTTGATGACGGCACCTTGGACAGGCCCCTCCCATGTAGAAAATCCAAGGAGCTTCCTTGTTAGGGCCTTGAAATTGTTTTTCAGATTACCCCTTTCTGTGTGTTTGTGGGGCCCACACAGCCCCCCTGTTCCCCTCCGAGCCCCCTGCCCCAATCCCTTCAATGGATTTATCCCCACAACCCCTTAAGGATTTATCCTTAAATGGATTTACCAGCTTATCCAGGGTAAGCAACCCCTGTTTGATCAGGAGTAAGCTTATCTCAGCCTACCTTACCAGAGTGGCTGCTGAACTGGGGATGTGAGACCTTACATGTGGTAGCCCAGAGGGGCCTATTCTTATAAAGATGCCCAGCTGCAAAGCCTTAGCTGAACTAGGTGTGGACTCTGGAAGCTTGGGCTGGCTGTAAGGGGAGGCGGAGGCCAGATACCCAAACATAGGAGCAAGCCTGGTGGAGTTCACTATATTATAAGAAGGTGTTTATGTAGAGGGTAGAGCTAACCTGGGTAGCAGCAGCGATGGGAACACCCAGTGAGGCAGGGCTACTCTTCCCCCCACTAGAGATGGAGATGACACCCAGAGATAACAAGTGAGGTAATCAAGGGTGTAATAAGGTGGGGAGGGGAATAGGGTGATAGATCTTTCTGTGGGGAGGCAGATACCTCACAAATTCGGGACTGCCGCCATGACAACATACGTTATTTTCCCCCTTGAAAGAAGACTCACATTTGGTTTCAATTAGTTTATCGCTGGCTGGACTTTAGCACGTGACAGGGCAGTATGAGCAACTGACCAATCACCGCTCTCATAAACGTGGGATTATATAATAAAGGACCAAATACAGAAATAATTTTGCCAATCCCCTAGGAAGCCACCTCCGCATTTGCAAAGTCCTGATGGAAATTTTGTCGCTGGTATTTGCTTTGGATCCATTTTCTTGCCCCTCTGGGCAGCCGAGGAGCTGAATTACACAACCGTGCCATTCCCTAAACCAGAGGTGCGGGAACGTTTCCTTCCTGGGGGTCACTTTGTACAAGCTTATGGGGCCGTAGAGAAGTTGGGGGCAGGGTTTGCTTAATGGGGGGGGGGGGCGCTCAGGAAGAGGAGCGTCCTGTCGTGGCTCTGTCCCCTCTCCTTGTGTGCCTGCCCTCCTCTCTGCTCCTACAGACTCATTTGGGGTTAGGAAGTGGATCCAGGGACCAGATTCAAGAACTGGGAAAAGGCCCCATAAAAACTAGGCCACGGGCTGCATTTGCCCTCCACCTCAGGCCTGAGGTTCCCCACCTCCGCCCTTAAAGACAACGGTCAAAAAAAACCTCAACCCAAATTTATTATTTATTTATTTTAAAAAAAAATACAACTCATGACTTTAACCACAATCTCATGATTTGGGAGCATTTGGTGCTTTTCAGCTGGCGTTGATCAGAAAGTGTCCCCCAATGCAGCTTCATTGATTTACTCGAGGGGATGAGGGGCCCTGTGGATTAATTTCCTGCCCCATCATTTGATATTATCAGGCGGTTTCTCTCTCCGAAACAGATCAAGCCGCCGTCCTCTCCTCTAGCTGCCACTGGAGGGGGCCAGCGCCTTTTCGATGCTGAGCGGCGTCTGGTGAAGCAGCCTTTATCTGCGTGGACACAAATGAAAAGGCATCTCTGCAGGGAGGGGATATACCCTACTGGGCAGATAGAAACCAACATTAATAATCAAGGACAATCGCTCAGGGCTCCTGGGGAAGAGCCGGTTCCGCAGGGAGAAGGGAAAAAAATTCCCTGAAATGTTCCCATCCCTCCTGCTAGCCAGGTTAGCTCTACCCCAGAACATGAGGTAAACTTAATAATAATTAATAGTAAGTTTTATTAGTGTTTAGCCACAGCCATAACACAAAACACAACCGACCAAATACAACATAAAATTATACCAAAACCAAATACAACATTAAATGATACAAAACCGCAATGGAAACATATATCATAGATACCCTTCGAGTTTCCGCTCAAGGGGGGTGTTCTCCGGGCCAGCTCGACTCCTCCTAATAAGGGCCCTGGGCAAAACATTTCCCACCGCTGTCGTAACTTGAACCTCCTTCCCTGCCAGTAAATACGGTAGCAGCCGCACTTCCGTCCCTGGCCAAGTGTCCCACAATTTATTTCACAATAAATGAGCACATGCTCCACAGTGTCCGGCATAAATCCGGCTGAATACCCAAACATCGCCCCTCCGTAATGCCCGAGGGGAGTGTATTCAATCTAGCCATGGTAAAGCATCTCTGGGATTGCAATTTCATATCAAACCCTAATGAGGTAAACTTACTCCTGATCCGTCAGGGGTAGGTTACCCTGGATAAGCTGGGAGGTCACCCAGCACCCTCTGTGTCCCCTAACTCTTTTCTCCATTCCCCCATAGCTCCCCCACTGGAGGCCTCCTACAATGACACACACACCCCCCCCCGCTGGCACCCCCTTCCTGGCTCCCATAGTAAAGGGCACTGCTAACGGGGGGCTGAGGTGAAGTGGGGTGAGCAGATGGAAGTGAAGCTGAGGGAATCCCTCACGGTACTTCTGCCTCAGGCCCCCTTAGCTCTGCCCCCCCAACCTTCCTCACAGAAGTAATTTCCTGGGAATGACACTGGTGGAAATGAAGTGGAAATCCAGGGGAGTCAATACAGGAAGACACCGGTACAAATCAGGCATAACTCTCCAGGAACCAGTGGAATTACACCAGTGCAAATCAGGAATAACTCTACACAGCTACCCCAGCACAACTACCGGAAGCAGCGGCAGTAAACTGGCGTAAATCAGGAGTGGCGCGTGGGCTGCGGTGGATTCCATGCAACCGACGGGCCGGCGCCGTATCCAGATGATAATTCCGGGGTCCAGCTCTGGGGGGGTGGGGGAGCAGCGTGATGGACGTGAGCTGCAGGTCAATTATCCGTGCTCCAGTCTATCGGCTTCGTCTTCCTGGCCCCTCCACTCAGCTGACACCCCAATGAGGATGGATGTCAGCGGAACGTCACAGCTGACCTGTTTCCACGGGCTAACTTCAGGCACCTTCGGCAAAAAAAAAAAGGGGGGGGTCTCTGACTCCAGTGCGTGCGGCCTGGCTTCTGACGAATGAGCGAGCCATCCGTGCAACACAGTCACACGGCTGCCTTCCTTCCACATGCAAACTTGCCACTGGTTCCTTAATCCGTGTTAGCCTTGCCCGGTATCAATGCATTCACACACAACCACGGATTCCCCTGCAATTCAGTGGCCCCGTCACCCTCCCCCCTTGCAGCGGGTGGCAGGGAAGAAGGGACGATCCAGGAAACACAGGATTGGAAGTGGGAAGGATTTCACAGCACACTCCAAATGTGGGTTTGTGCCGCGCTACCCACTTGGGAAGGATGTTGTATGAACGAGCTTCACACGGACATTAGAAGAGAGAGAGCCCGGGGTGTTTCGGGGGCCGAGCATTCCAGTCTGTGCCAAGCTGCTCTGTCACTTAATAATGAGAAGGAGCCCAAATTTTAGGACTCAGTTCACACAACCCTGTTCTAGAGCAGGTCGTGGCACAAACTCACATCCGAGCCTTGTGTGGAATCCTTACCACTCCCTGCGCCCCGGGATGATCCCTTCTTCTCTGTCCCACAAGGCAAGGGGTGGTCCATTGAGGTCAGCTGCGTGAATGCATCGCAAACCCAGATTAGGGAACCAGTGGGGAGGGTGGCAAGGGGGAAGGGTGTGTGAACAAGGCCTCAAGCAGCAGAAAACAAAAGGTATATCAGGGAGCACAGGGAGCGGCAAGGCTGGTGAGCGGTGTCCCCCTGGATAAGGGCCGACTCTCTCCCCATCTCTTCCTCTCTCCTGCCCCCCCCGATCGCAGATGAGGGGGGAGGAGGAGGCTCCCAAGTCAAAAGGCTTAGTCGATGGGGATTCTAGCGCGGGGCGCGCTAAGCCTGCGCCCTTCGACTTTGTTTAGCGGCGTGAATGAGAGCCACGTGCCAACGGCTCTGACATGCCAGCTCTTCCTGAGCTGTCCTCCGGCGAAAGCGGAGCACGCAGCCCGAGGAGGAAACCAGACAAACCATCTTCCCCTCTGGGTAGGGCCCGCACGGCTCCTCCTGGAAAGCCAGGTCCGACCAAGCCTCGTTGTCCTCCCCTCGTGCTACGTGCTTGGGAGCAGAGATGCGCAGCCCCTCTGTCTTTTAAAGACAGGCTGGATCCAGCTGAAATATCGATGAGGCATCCGCCGGCCTCTCTCCTCGGAATTAGTTCTCGCCCTGGAAACAGCTAGTATGCGGAGAGAATGGAAGTTCGATATCCTCCGCTCTGGGAGGGGACTGGGAGCCAGGACTCCTGGGTTCTAATTCTGGGCGGTGAGTTGGGTTTAGTGGGTTGGAGCTGGGAGCCAGGGCTCTTTGGGTTCTATTCCCAGACCTGGCAGGGAACTGGGGTCTAGCAGGTTAGAGCAGGAGCCGCTGCGAGTCAGAGCTCCTCGGCCTAGTGGTTATAGTAGGGGAGCTGGGTTCTATTCCCAGACCTGGCAGGGAACTGGGGTCTATCAGGTTAGAGCTGCAGGAGCTTGGAGCCAGGACTCCTGGGTTCTCTTCCTAAAGTGGGGGTGGTGGAGCTAAGGCCTGTGACCTCATAGTCCTGGGTTGATTGTTGGTGTGTTGTTTTTAAAAAAAAATCCCATCTCCATCACCACCCCACTTTTGAGCCCCTGTGACTTCCACCAGAATTAGAACCCTTGTCTTGGGTCTGTGAGTATGAATTGCAAGCACAGGCCATACTATTGTATTAATTATAAATTATTAATTATTATTATTATTATTTATATAGCGCCAGCAATGAGCCTGGCACTGTACAATCCACAGTCAGGGACAGGTTCCTACCCGTAAGGGGCTTACAATCGGAGAGACAAGAGGGGGGGATACGAGGGAGAGGTAAACATCAGGAAAGACAAGAGTGCATTCAGGAGGTTGAGAAGTTGCAGGCTCACGTGCTTTGTTTAGTTACAGGGAATTAGGTTCTGAGTGAGGGGGAGAGGATGCAGGATCGCTCATGACAAGCTAGGGAAGGCCTGGCGGCTGGCAGAAGAGGTGGGTTTTCAGGAGGGATTTGAAAGTTGGGAGGGAGCGGAGCGGAGTGGATGTATCCAGGGAGGGAGTTCCAGGCATGAGGGGGCAGCAAGGGAGATGGGGCAAAGTCGGTTAGAGGAGCAAAGGGGTCGCGAGCAGGCGAGGCTGGGGGCAGAGGGGGAGTGAAGCTCCCAGGCAGGAGCGTGGCGGGATACAAGAGTGGAGAGATACAGGG
>QEPC01001131.1:1491727-1532501 GCA_003113815.1 Sphenodon punctatus
GTGCGGGACCGCTTTTGGGTGGTTCCGTTTGTTCTTGTCGGAGAGGTCTCAGCGGGTGGCGATGGCTGATTGCCCGTTGTCCCCCCCGTGACCTCCCCTGTGGGGTTCCGCAGGGCGCCACCTCGGCTCCCCTTCTGTTCAGTGTGTACCTGAGGCCACTGGGCGAGGTCACTCGGAGGTTTGGGGTGAGGTGATGACACTCCGCTTTGCCTCTCTTTTTCATCTGACCTGGGTCCCGCAGTCTCCGTGCTTCCCCATTTCCCGGGTGAGGGTGAGCTGATTGAGGCTGGATCCTGACAAGACTGAGGGGATGATGATGGTGGCCCAGCCCTGCGACTTGGAGGGGATTGGAATTCCTGTTATTGACAAAGTCCAACCCCCTCTGGTGACTCGCGCTCACGGCCTCCGAGCGCTTCTGGAGCATCAGGCGGCGGCGCTTTCCACCAGCTCCATCTGGCGAGGAGGCTGCGGCCTTTTCTTTCCAATTCGGACCTTGCCACGGTCACCCAGGCTTTCATCGCCTCGAGGCTAGATGACAGCAATGCGCTCTACGTGGAGCTGCCCTTGACGACTGCTTGGAAGCTGCAGCTGGTGCAGAATGTGGCAGCTTGGCTCCTTTTGGAGACGAGTCGACAGGTGCACATTATACCAGTGCTCCAGGCTCTGCACTGGCTGCCTTTAGCTTTCCGGGCACCGTTCAAGGTGCTGGTTTTGACCTTGAAAGGCCTAAATGACCTGGGCCCCACATCTCTGAAAGATCACCTCTCCCACTACGTCCCGTCACGGCCTTTGCGATAACCCTCCTACAGGTTCCATTTGTTACTCTTGTCCGTGGGACAGGGGTGCGCAGGGGGGCAGTCTTGGTCGCCACCCCAGTTTTGTGGAACTCGCTTCCCCCCAAAGGTTTGCTCGAACCCGAGTCTGAGCATTTTCCAGAGGTGCTGGGAAATGTGTGTTTTTGTGGTCAGGCAATTGGCAGGCGGGGATAGGGATTGGGATTGGTTGAGGGGTTGTGTTGGTTGTGGAAGGAAGTTTCTGGGGGGGAGGGCGTTAGGGGTAGGGTTTCTGGGGTAGGGAATGGTGTGTTTTTTTATGTTTTAGTGGTTGCTTTGTTTGTTTTATTGATTGCAAGCGGCCTTGAGCCATCATGGGAAGGTTGGCTTAGAAATTAAAATAAAATAAAATAAATAAGAGACCAGCCCTGGCCCAGAGCTACACTTGAACTTCCTAAGAGCAACATGCTGCTCTTTTTGAGATTGAAATATAATCCCGTGACCCCAGACAGCAACCAAGCGATGCAAAGTCTGTCAAACATCATTTGGGATCATGACGTGACCCCCTTCGGCGTCCTGAACCACAGTTTGGGGACCCCCGCTTTAATCTCTTCCCGGTTACCCATTTCCATCCATCCACTCAGAACCTCCCCCAGCTCTTCCAAATTCATGCTCTCCCTGCCCCCATCCCTTCCCCTCAAGCTCGCTCTTTGCAAACAGGATTCTGCGATTGCTTTGAAAGAGACAGGGCCGGCCCTAGCATTTTGGGGGGTCAAGGCAAAGCTAAAATGCAGGATCCCTGGTGGCCCCACCCCATCAGGGCTACCTTCCATGGGGCCCTAGAGGTGGTCATGTTTGGGGTCATGCTGGGAGAGAGTCAGGCCCCCAGAAGTAGAAACAGACCATCTCTGCCCCTGGGATTTACTCAGTGGCGTTACCCCCTGGGTAGGGTTGACAGAGATATCCAATTTTTTTCAGGAAACTTATGAAAAATTCATGTTGCAGGGCCCTGCATTGGCACTTAAGGGGCCAAGGTAGGCCTGCAACATGCGGTTTTCATAAGTGTTCCCTAAAAATGTGCCTATCTCTGGCAACCCTCCAAGGGGGGGCTGGGGGCAGGAATTGGTTTTGTCTGTGTTTAAGTGGAGTCCGAGTAAATTGGGTTCCACATTAACAATTATATAAACATCACATTAAAAATATTCCACTTTAACAATCATACCAAAATATTTGAGAGCCGTGAGGAACATAAACATGACTGGTTTAAAGGTGTCTTTAGCTAAGAGAAGTTTCTCTAGGACTTTATGTAAATGTATGCACATTTTAAAATATACTTTTTTTTCCCCTTGAGATGTTTGCACTTTGACCTCAGATGGGGAAAGGGCTAATTGATTTTTAATCGGAGGTAAATATCTCCTGCAGTGTGGGATGAATTAGCTTCCAGGGTCATGAAGTAGCCTTTCGACAAGCCCTGTATAATGTACTCTGGATTTAATCCGGATTAAAAGAAACAGACCTGTGTGTAAACCCCCCCAATTTTGCAACGCGAATAAAGGGATAGGAGAAGGTGCTACCTAAATTTCTCAGATAAGCAAGTGTTGGCATTCCTCCTGCATAAACACTAAGGCCGGCTTCATCCTCATTTAATCTTCCTTTAGGATCAGATTTTAACAGATCCCAAGGGAAATGTCGATTTTAGCAGGCTCTGCTCGCCACTTCCTACTCCCCACTGGATGAAATCATTCTTCAAACGCTTTGCTTTTCTGCCGCTGCTGTCTTTTTAAAACTTAGCCAAGGCTGCCTTGCCAATTATTCCCTTGCAAATAAAAATATTAATAATTACATGAATTAAAAAATAAATAAAAACAACATAAAAGGAGCCGCCCTCCCCCTTCCTTGTGATTTTAGAGAGTAAAATCCGCTCAGCAAAATGTGGAGAAAGAAATAAAATCCCAGCGGCATCCAGCTTTCTGTTTCGCAAGCCCTTATTTGTGAGGGGCAAAAATCGTTTCTTGCAGCAGCCTCAAGAAAAGCTTTCAAATCCCTGATGCTTTACATTGCAAGCAAGGGGGTGTGAAACCGACAAAGTACCCGCAAAAAATCTACCTTTTTCTCTTGACAAAGAAATGCCATCCGAAGGGGGAGGTTAGACATCTCTCGGGTTCACACACTGGAAATACTCATCTCTGGCTGAGGACTAATTCAATCGGATTTCCACATTAACCCTTAATGATCATTTGTTTTCATTAGCTGATAGGAATGTGGGGGGGGGGGATGGGAAGTAAGAGTCTGACCCCTTATTTTTTTAATTTCCTTTAAAAAAAAAAAATTGAACCTATTGATTTGAATCTCTTCTCATTAACGTGTTGATTAGCCAGGACTAATCAGAGAGGAGACAAGGAGCATGTTAAAGGTGGGGAGGGGGGCTGACAAAGGATAAGCTGATTGTAAGGGGGGGGGGACAAGCTTTTGAATTAAACAGATACACGCGATTGTAGCCAGAGTGCGAAATTCCCTGGGGATGGGTCCTTGGAGGGAGGATGAGAGATCCAGCTTGGGATTTAGCATGGGGGGGGGAGATCTGGCTAAGCCCCCCCCGCCCCCATTTCTCTCTCTCGCATGCTGGTGCAGGTGTGTGTTGGCTGGAAGTTTAGGGTCGGCTGGCGTTCATGTCTGGGAAAAGCTTGGGGGGGATGAATATAAACAATTTCAGTTTAGCGGTAACTTTTGCAGAGTTTGAGCTAGAAGGAAGGTGAATTGCAAAGTAGGTTGCTGGAGTGGCTAATTTGGGGCTGGCTGGGGGTTAGTTAATCAGGCTGCTGCTGGATCAGAGGCGTGCTCTCCCTCACTCCCTCACTCACGGAATTAGCCCACCTGGGTTTATTTATGCTGGGCTCTTAAGGTCGCGATCCCCCAAACTCCTTACTCCGGAAGCTTTGGCCATATATGCACATTTTTAGAGGACACTAAAAATGCAGCCCTGCAACCTGTATTTCTGTCCTCTGAAAACGTGCATATATGGCCACCCTACTCCGGCGTAAGGGGTTTGGGGATCACGGCCCAAGAGTTTAAGTTTGAATCAGTCAAGGAATAAAAAATAATTTTAAGATCTTTTTTTTTTTCTCTGCCTGGGAGGGGAAAAGGTTCTTTCTGTTAAAAAAAAAAACCCAGACCCCTTCAATGGCTGTGGTTCTTTGACCAAAATCACTAGAGGGGTGTAAGGAAGGGGAGGAAACCCTGAGCTCTGGTTTAAAAAGCATCCCTTATTTTGTCTCTCTTTGCCCCATCAATAGTCCTTGTTCCCTATCCCACCCTGGCTGGATTTAATTCAGTTAATAAATAAATGGTGGCACTTATTCTGTGGCAGGAAGGGACACTGTGTAAAATCTGAGGTTCTATTTAAGACACCTGTTTTGTCTACACACACCCACCCCCTACAATCATTTGGAAAACCCACCCCACCAATCCAAAAGCATCTCTAGCAGGATTTATTTAATTAATGATAGCCATTAAGTGGGAGGAAGGTGCGCTGTAAGAATGATCATCTATCTATGCAACAATAGACACTCGTCACCGCGAACCAGAGTGATCATGTTTATTACATTGCATCATTGGGTGAAAATTGAAGCCAATTAATGTTCACTCCACCTTGCATTTATCTAACACTGAGATGATTTTCTTTCTCGGGAAGGTAAGACAGTTTGAGCACAGACTCAAACAAGCCTCTTTCAAAGACTCCAGCAACGTTTTCCTTCCACCACTCTGTGTATTGTTAATGATGATTATTTTATTTAAAATCCTCTCGACGAGATCCTCTTTAGATGGGATAGAATACCTTCCTTGCGGATTCCAGCAAAGCAAGGAACTGCTCCCCCCCCCCCCGCTACCCCACACCTGCAGAATTAGGGATGTATTCGCCACTATAATAAAAATGCAACATTTCTTTCTGATTTAGGGCAAAAGATATAATGGGTAAAACATCCCTGCTTGTTCCGTAAAAAAGAAGAAAAGAATCTGCCTTTTATTTTTCTTTGACCAAGTGGTAACAGGCAGAAGAGCTCTATAATGTTTTTGGGGGCTTTTTAGCAGACTGTGCTAGAAGAGGAAAATTATCACCGCTTTGTTTCTTTAACAAAATCCTGAACAGCTATGGAGTACAGAAAGGGGATCCCCCCACCCGCTTTAAGTGATCTCTAACTTAGAGGGAAATGATCAGGATCCTATAAGATAACTGGGCTCCAACCATCTAAAACTGTATCCAGCACGAGACCCTATTGCAGATCCAGGCATGCATTTTTGCATGATAGTCAATACTCAGCCAGGAGATCAATGTGGGAGGCTAGGACAGATCCCGCTCGCCTGTTAGGAATATAAATACAGCTGCCTGGTCAAAAACCACCCCACTTTCTGAGGTTTCCCTCTAAAAAAACAGGACCCTTCCTCCCCCAAACGGTGTTTTTTTTAAAAACCTATCAAAAAGCCCCAATAACCTCTGCCTTTAGTCAAAACTTTTTACTAAACTCCCAGTGGTTGAGCCACTTGGACAAAGGTGCAAAGCTCGATTCCTTTTAGCGCCCAGCCGAGCCTTAGGGACAGGTAAAAATAAAAATATGGACAGGATCCTACAATAATATTTTAGGGGAGAGAGAGAGAGGTTTAGCCAAGTGGATTTCGTTTTGAAGTGATCTCTTTCTTGCTTGCAGATTGTCTACTTAAGGGTAGAGAAAGAATGACCCTAAAAGGATCCTTTATAAGGATCTTTGATTCAAACCAAGAAACTACAGGATTTCAACTCTGCCTTGGTTAATTTCTCCCTCTTGATGAGGGGTAGTTTATGACCTTGTTCTTTGAAGCAGATCAGAAAAACCAGAAGGTGTAGGGAAGCTCTCTGCTCCAGAGGGGATCAGCGTCCAAATTAAAGCTTAACCCGCTGTTAAGGAGTATTTATTAAGCTGCATGAAATACTGTAAATGCAAAGTGATTCATGGCTTCGCCTGAGCATTTCAGCTCCTTCGCTGTCAGGGGGTTGATCCATGAGACGGCAAATATAGGAATGTAATTTGATTTTCCTTTCTGCCATTTCCTTGAGCTGTAAGGTGAACTCGGTTGGCAGAGGAGGCCTGGGAATAGTTTAAATAATGTTGATGACTTTCAATCGAGTTAAATTCGCGCTCTCTCTTTTGATTATTTATTATTTTTATTCCTCTTAACTTAATGTTGCTTTTTTTCTAGCCACGGGAAGGTTAACAGCTTAGCATTGGGGGGGATTGGCCTGACTTCGAGCTGGTTCACTTTGCTTTCTGCTAGCGACTTTTTAAATGGGACGGGGGGAAATTTTGATCATTTTCTCTCTTGATTTTTTGAAAGTTAAATTTGCATCTTGAATAAGGAGGAATATTATGTTTATCTATCTATCTATCTATCTATCTATCTAGAGAGAGGTAAATTTACATCTTCTCTATATATCTAGACAGATAGATATAGACATCTCCTATATTCCCTTCCTCCTCTGTGTTGACATCTCTTTTCCTGGACTGAAAAGGTCTTTCTTTCTTCCTTAAACCCTATTACTATTTTTTCTCCCCTTTTCAAATAATCTCCATTTTCATTTAATTTTATTTATTTATTTAAAATTCGGGAGAAAAATCTGAGAAGCTGATTGTAAAATTCCTAATTAATCTGTGTGGGTCAAAAAATGTGGGTTTTTTTTTTTGTTTTTTTTAAATAATTGTTTCTCTCCGGTCAAGTGATGGGTGTTTGGGGTGGGGGAGATCCCGATTTGAAGAGAAGTCAGGCTGATGTCCATGGGCTGGTGTGTTGAAATGCCGAACTTTAAGGAGTTAATGAAGTTTGCAACTTGCCCTTCTGCTAGGAGTTTCACTCCTTAGGGCGTTTTCAGACAAGACACCCCCCCCCCCCCACTATCCATGTTACAGGGCACCCAGCCCTGCAAGCTGGATAGTGGGTGGGGGGAGAGAGTCTTGTTTGAAAACGCCCTTAGTTTTGACAGCGGCAACTTCTGTGTAGTCCTAGAAAGGGAGGGGGGGGGGGCAGATTCGGATTGCTTTTGAATTCACAACCACTTCTGTAAATGTGATCCTAATTACCTTTCAGCCTGTTCCTTTATTCTTTAAATTTGAACTTCTGTTTCTGTTGGACTCAGCTGAGAGCTTTGCCGAACTGAATTTCTGATCCTGGCTGATTACTCTGTATTTATTTTAATTTTGGATGGCAGCAGAACTTTCTTTGTCTCCGTGCAACCAATCGTTGTCAGACATTTAACAAATAAATAAATACAAACCAGTTCCTCTCCTATCTAAATGTGAATGAAATCCCCATTTTAGTGTCCCAGTTCTTTTCATTGGGCCAAAAGAGATTGGTTTACTGTTTGGGGTTTAAAATGATTCAAAGATCCTTTGCAAACAAAATAAATAAATAAATTTTAAAAATGTTTCTTCAAAGAGTTGGCTTATCTATCAGGTGATTGATCTATCAAACAATGTGGAAAACGAAGATTGTTTAAAGAGACAGTGAAGGGCGAGTTTCCTCCAATTAACCTAAAACCACATCATTTCAGTGAAATGCAACTTCTGTCCATGTGGAAACATAACTAGGGGTGAAAACAGACATGACGCTAACCACCCTTGGGGGTCATTTATGCATGTTTCAGGGCTGCATAGGGCACCAATACAGCCCTGCAACATGCATAAGTAACCACCACAATCCTATTTAAAAAATAATAATTAAAAAAGTTTGCATCTAAAACATTTAATTACAGGTGCTTATATTTGATATCTTTATGACCCCTCCCCCAAGGACGCCTTCTTTGATTGCATCAATCTAGGCTAAACATCTAACACATTTTCTCTTATACAATATTTTCCCTTGGAGCTTTCTAAATTATTTTTTTTAAGGTGTCAATTTAAAAAAAAATATTTGA
The DNA here is from genome assembly GCA_003113815.1 of Sphenodon punctatus. Lineage (NCBI taxonomy): Eukaryota > Metazoa > Chordata > Lepidosauria > Sphenodontia > Sphenodontidae > Sphenodon > Sphenodon punctatus. The sequence continues at coordinate 1,499,441 of QEPC01001131.1, forward strand.
AATAAATTTCTCCTCATGTATAAGGTTTGTTAACATCGGTCCTCTTGAGCTCTCTCTGGAGTGAAGAAATCCAGGAGAAAGTTTCCTCCCATTTCATTAGCAATATTAGAGTTATGGTTCTGAAGAGAAATATTAAGTTTTATATAATGCAATTTTCGGGTTGTTTCCCCCCCCTCCCCTTCTTTTCTTAAAGAGGCTAAATTGCATTAAAGACAACTTCATTTCCTTGCGGTGAAGGATGGGGAATGAGGCAGCTTTCCTGCAGTAGGATTTTTCTGTTTCTTTTAAACCTAACACAGGAGTAGGAAAGGGGGGGGACCTGTAAGAAAATAGTTTGTGTCTTTTAATGGCTGGGAAATGTATTTAAATATATTCAGCAAAAGGTCCAATGTTCCTGCCAAACAGCAAAATTGATCAATAAAAGGCAATTAATCAACTAAATGGTGTTTTAAACTCTGTTCAGGGGAGCTAAAAACCAAATTGATGAGGAGAAGGCCTTTAAGTATTTGTGAAGGAGCAGAGTACAGTTTCATAGAGGGGATTTTTTGTAAGACTCAGGAGTATTATGCTGTATCATTATAATTAGGTTCAGTTGCAATATGAACTCTCCCAGCCTCCCCCCCTCCCTCGTTACAAAGACAATTGATTGCTAGCTCTGCCTTCCCTTTAAAGAGAAAATATTTACCCAATTACATTATTGCCCCTCCCCAAGCGTCCTAGACATTCTAAATTCAATTTATTCCCTTTAAAACTTTTCTTTTTTAAAAAATAAATAAATAAAGCCTATTTAAAATAATTATTTATTTTTTTAAATACAAGATGAAAAAATGTTATCTTCTTCTTATGCTCCACCAAATGCAATTTTCATTGATCTTACAAAATAATGACAAAGGGATAGGTCTGCAAGCCGAATAGGTCTTCTGCACAGGTCTGCAAAGGCATAAAGTTTGTAAGCTTTCTGGCCAGCTTAATCCCTCCTTTTTTTGGGGGGGGGGGGGACTGCTTTATCATTGGGTTGAAGAAGATCGAGGGGTTTTAGGCAGAACATAAGTGGGTTTGGGGGGGAATCAATTTTCTCGAAGGGGAATCAGGACCTGCATTTCTCTGACTGTAGGGTTTTAAAATCACAAACCTGCTGCATAACTAAAAAGAAGTCCTAAAACCAACCACGTCCTTAGTCAGCCACTGAACTCACTAGATCTGCTTTAATTGCAATCCAAGCATCTGCCTCTCTCTTCAAACAATAATATTTCTATTTATAAAAATTGGAAACGACTGTGTGGAGTGAAATAGAGACTGGGGAAACCTCCATTTCTTTTAGTAAAAATAAAAAGAGACAATCACTGTAATTCCTGCCTCCGCCCCTTTTGGAATTCATAATGTGGCTTGAATTTTTGAGATGATGGGAATTTAAAATAAAATTAAAAATAGTAATAATAATAATAATAATAATAATACAAATCCCTCCTGGACACTTCAGCACCAAACGTCTGGATAGCTCCTCCCAGAGGCTGGGAGAGCTCGAGCCCTTGGTTGCTGAAGCAGTTTGCAAGCAACTTTCCCAGCTCTGCTCTTGGGAGGAAATTGATCCCCTTAGCTGCAGGGGCGCCCCCTTTCCTGCCAACTCGGGTTCTGATCTCCCTGAAAATACTGGGGGCCCCGCTGAATTGGCTTGCAAGTGGCAGCTGGAGAGAGAGAGGGGTGTGTGTATTGATGAAATCTATTTAATTCAAAAGGAGGGTTGGGTGTGGGTGTTTTTTTTTTTTGGGGGGGGGGTCGATTTTAAGAGCTAAGGAGCTAAAAATCCCCCCTCCCCAAATAAATGGCAAAGGAGGCAACTGAGCTGGCAGCCCCAGGGATTATGTAACCTTGACCCCCTACCCTACTGGAGTCATTAAAGGGTTAGCAGGGTCGGCCTTTCTATCTGATCCATTCTCCCTGGACACCAGCCAGCTGCACTGCCTCCCAACCCTCCAGCTATAGCCCCCCAAAGAAGTACCCTGCCTCCCTCCCTCCTTCTCCCCCCTTTAAGAACCTGCTGGTCTCTTCTTTCCCAATATCCCTCTCTTAGCTCCCCCCAAGCAATGAAGCTCAAGGAGCAAGATCCTAGTGCCCGTTGCGCACACACTATTTTAATCATCTCGCCCGTTGGGAAGGGACAGTTGTGGGTTTGATTTTCTTGGCGTTTTTCTTTTTTTCCCCTAAAAATGATTCAGTAGAGCTGAGGTCTGATTCTTGGGGAGATGGGGAGGCTTAGTGGGGAACAGCTGGGGGGGGGGCGCTCCCACTAAATCTTCAGTGCCCCTCTTGATTAAGCAATCCGATGATCTAATCTAATTTTATCGAATCTCCTCCCCGTGCTAGGCTGGCACGGTGGCTTTTAAGATGTTCCTTTAAAGGGGGGGGAGGACAAATTCAATTCAGAAATGAGATTTCACCCAAACAAGAGCAGCTCCCACCCTGTTCTCACCTGGCTCTGTCTTCAGACCCCATCCGAATGCATTTGGGGTTGGGGGATGTCTGCAGCAAGGGAGAAGGGGAGATTTTGAATGTCTAATAAGTATAAGTAAAGAGGGACCATTCGATCTTTATTCCCTTTCTCCCCCCCCCCCCCCAAATAAAAAAAATAAGGGCAGACGTGTTTCAAAAATTGTCCTGTCATTGGAAATCCTTGCTGGAGTCATTTACAAGGAAAACGTGGGTTGGGGGAAACAGAATAGATTCCCCCCCCCTCCCTCCAGCCAGAGTTATTAAAATATGTATTTATTAAAATATTTACAAGTTCTTAATATAGGGCATAAGATGTCCCCCCCACCTTTGTAATAAGTAAAACTAACACCCCCACATCTCCTCTCCCCTCCCTGCCCCCCCCCTATTATTATGATGGGCTGGGATGACTCAGACAACAATGGTTTGGGTAAGCCCAGGCGAGAGAAGCTCAGCTCCCAACTCTGTTGTTAATGGAGGAGGCTAAAGAAAGTCATCATTCAGTTAGTGGTGAAGAGGGTTTAAATCAGTGTCACAGGAAACCAATTAACTCGCAGTTTACATTTGCTCCCAGAGTTTTATACAGATGAACTGCAGATGACTGACCGCCCTTGCAGCGGACCTGAAATATAGTTTTCTTTTAAAAAGTTGTAATGTTCCCCACCCAACCTTTTCAAGGTGGAAAAGGTTGGCATTATCTCCTCGATTCTTATCTTTTGGGGACCGCCTTCCAAGACAGAAAACTATATATGAAGCTAATGCAGGGAGGGATTTTGAATGATGCTTCTTGTGCATAAGGAAGAGATCTCTTTACAACGTAGAATTGATCTGTGAGTGTATGGTGCATAAGTCAGGGCTTGTTCTGAGGTTATAAGGAGGAGCGGTTGCAAAAATACAAGCGTGGATGAATCATTTATATTTTATAGACCTATAGCCACATAGGTAGGTTACCTGTGTATGAATCGCTTGAAAGATAATCTAGATGATTCCAATAGATAAACCCATTCGCTCCACAAAGGGTCACTCATTAATTTTTGAATGGATTTATAAACTGGAATGATATATGCATCTGCCACACACGTGCAAAGAGGAGTGTGTAGGTGGTGGGATTTCAGGCACACTTTGTGAGTGGGTGCGTGGCGTTGCCTAGCGCCTTCCCAGCCAGGTGTGCAAATGCACACTCACACGCAGTATTGCACCAACAATAAACATGTGCCTATGCACACTCACGGGGGAGTAACGTCTACACATGTAAATGGGTTTATTTTGGCTAGATCTGCCATTTGGGGAGGTTTAAAGCCCAACCCCCCTAATGTTAATAAACTACAAAGTATTGCAACGCAGGAAACACAATTAATATAAATGTATGCACTTGCACACACACACACACACACACAGAGCACACAATTTCCCCCCCCCCTCCCCTTGCAACCCTGATCAGAATCCAGAGGCGACTGGGTTAAATCAGGTTGGTTTAACCCAACTGTCCGATTTTTAGGCTGGTGACGCGAAGGAAGCAGTGGGGTTGATAGTGTGGGATCGATGAGAGTAGCTCTGGGCTGAGAGAAGAGGCAGGGCAGTAATCTCTGGAGAGGGAAAGAGAGAGATCAGAAAGAGACAAAGGAGGAGGCTGGAGAAAGAAAGCTGCACCTTGGTGCAAACCTACCAAGAGAGGACAGAGCGGTTTAATTTGTGGCTGCGTGGAGCAGACAGGCTTCATTCCCAATGCCAAGGTTTTCACGGTGCATTTTGTTTGTTTGCAAGAGGAGCTCAGCTTTCAGGAGTGGAGTCTCTGCCTGGAAGAGCCAGACTCATTAGCTGCTCTGGTGGCCCCTTTCCCTCCTCCCCAAATTTGGAGAAACCAGGAGGGACTCTTTTCACTTGCAGCTCTTAGCAAAGGGGGCTAGGGGGGGAACTGGCTGTGCTAGCCTGGATGTTCATTTAGAAGAGAAGGAGATTGATTTATTTATTTTAAAAATAATAATTATTATTATTATTTTCCAGTCCTATACCCAAAATGTCCAGAAAATCCAGCAGCCGGCACTAGGTAAGTCAGGTTATTTCTTTCACTTATTTTTAAAAAGTGTATGGGATTGAAATGACTCCCCCCTCCCCCCCCTTTCTCAAATCCACGCAGCATTGGGATGGGGCCAGAGATTGGATTGGGTTCAAGGAGCTGTCTGGTGAAAGGGTTTTGAAGTGGAGTCCCAGTGCATGCTTAATCTGCAAATTTGGTTTTCAACTGGACAATTTGGGAAAGGAGGGAGGGAGGGAGTTCTATGTCTGGTGTCTGAGCTGTGGGGTGTGTGTGTTTCTCTTTATGGAGGAATAGGGGGGTCTGTGTAGGGGGTATCTGGTCTGTAGGGTTCTATGGGCTCCTGGGGAGGGGAGTTGACTTGATGGAGTGCTATGGGTTTTTTGGGGGATCTCTTTTGGGCGTGTATTCTCTTGGGCTCTGCAGGTGGTGTCTACTTTATGGGGCTCTAGTGTTTAGAAATAGGCCTCCCCCTTTTTTTTTTAGCCTTCGTGTTAGTCAGTGGGCTATTTGCATAAATTTGCATAAACTAATCCATGCAAATTAGCCTCATCTGGGAATCCTTCCCCCGCCCCTTCAGGATTAAGAACACCAGATCCAATGTTTAAATACCTTCCCCTGTTTCTTCTCCCTTGTCCGTCTCCCACCCCACCCCCTCCCCGCTAAAGGCAGACGAGTCCCTTTGGTGTCGTGAAGCCAGCGCGGCCTTTCCCCGGTCCAAGGAGGCGAAGATTGATGAGCATCCGAGAGGATAAAAGGAGGATGCGTTAGCCCCAGAGTCATGAACATCCCATTGGCTTTGGAGACGGCAGAGGACATGTCTGGTCAGGAGCAAGATTTGATGCACGGTCAAGGGAGGACTTTGCATTCGACTCTCTCCAGACCTTCTCTGGTGGCCTCGGTACTCGATGGCAATGAGTACCACCGTGGTGACCATCACCTGACTACCTCATTGCACCCGGGACTGGGCTTTGGCGGGGACTCGCCCACGGGCAATGCCAACAGCTACACCACCCTCACCCCTTTGCAGCCGCTTCACGAGAAGTTCCACCATCAACATCATCATCATCACCAGTGCCTGCCGATGGGGAACGTGATAGGAAGCTTCACCCTCATGAGGGAGGACAGGGGCCTAGGCTCCGGCAGTAACTTTTACAGCCCCTACCACCACAAGGAGATTGGCATGGGGCAGAGTCTCTCCTCCCTGCCGAGCCCTAACCTCGCCCCCATACACAGCTACGCCGGACACGCGGCCGGACACTTGGGCAACGATAAGATGATGGTGGCCAACAGCTTTGAAGCCCACTCGGCCGCCATGTTTGGTAGGATCGACCAGCACTTTCCCAGGGAGATGTCTCCATCCCAAAACCCCACCATGGGGTCCCCTAACGCCATGAGCCAGCATCATTATGGCCATGCCAGGCCGGACATCAACGCCAGACCCAACCCTCCCATCTCCACCCAAACCACCGTCCTCTCCAGCCAACTGGAGGAGATCAACACCAAGGAGGTGGCCCAGAGGATCATTGCTGAGCTCAAACGCTACAGCATCCCGCAAGCCATCTTTGCCGAGAGGGTCCTGTGCAGGTCTCAAGGCACCTTATCCGACCTCCTCAGAAACCCCAAACCGTGGAGCAAACTCAAATCTGGGAGGGAGACCTTCAAGAGGATGTGGCGGTGGCTTCAGGAGCCCGAGTTTCAGAGAATGGCAGCTTTAAGGTTAGAAGGTAAGATATTTTATTACAAAGCATGATCATGAAACCGAGCCTCGGAACAATACAGGGATCTGGGGGTGGAGGGTGGGGCCAACTTCTGATTTCGGAGAGCGAGAGAGGCCGCCAGCAGGTTCCCGTTGTTCTGCTGCCCTGGCCAAAATTCTACTTGTTGCCTACTAAATAGATCAGCGTTGCAAAATCCAGGGAAGCTGGGGCTCATGAGAAATGGGGTCATCGGCCTCCGCCTGACATTGGGCGTCTTTAGACATAACGTCAACGGGTCTCTGAATGTGTGTGTTGACCTTGATGTGAACATCGGTTCGGCCCCGGGTTGACCATGTGAGGCCGCTTAGACACACCGCCCACCTTGGGGCAAATCGGTGTTTGGCTTGCCCCCCCCGATCTCGGCACGCAGGCGCTGCTACCTCGTTCCCTGTGTTGTCCCTGCTAACACGCCACGCAATGTCATTTGACACCGCGTTGGCCACGTCTTCAGTCGATGCACGCAAATTGTCCTTGTGATGCGATGGTGTTCAAATCGCGTGTTCAACGGGGGGGGCCAAACGGGTGTTGGGATTGTTACGATGCTTACACACAACAACCAAACACGTGCTTCGGTGTTTTGACACCCAATCTTTGTTATGTCTAAAGATGCCCATTGACATATTTGGCGGACACCCGTTAACTCGCCCGCCAGGAAAAAAATGTCGCCGTAATCAATTTTTGATCTCCCGTTAAAGATACACACACACCCCGCAGGGGCTGGCGCTTCCTGCGTTACAGGCCTTGCGGGGGCGGACGTTAGCCATACATCGTCAGGTTTCATTGATTCATGGCCGCCACGGGTTGGGTATCATGTCCCCTCCGGAATGACCGTGGATCCTCCGTGCCTGAGGGCTTCCTGTGTTTGGAGCTCTGTGGGTGCATGGCGGGGGTGGGGAAGCTTAGGCCCGGAGGGCCCAAATGTGACCCATGGCTAGTTTTTTATCTGTCCCTTTTCCAGTTCCTAAATCTGGCCCTTGGATCTAGTTCCTACCCCCAAGCACGGAGCTCAGGGGAAGGGAGCTGAGATGAGGGCCTGCCTTCACAAAATGGCGCCTGTGAGGGGAAAGGTTCCCCACCTCGATCTATATTGTATGTCTGCCCTCCCCACACTTGTCGTCTCCTGTCTATCCCTGGACCCCTCTTGGGTCCCCCCAGCCCGTGGAGCCCTGTGCGATCCCACGGTCTGTGCTAGTTTGACTCTGGCCCGGTTGATCTGGAACCCTGGTGTGGGGCGCGGCCGGTGGTTGGCCTTTCCCTCAACATCATGCAGGCCTCTGGGTGCCAGTCCCAGAAAGCGAGGCGCTCTGCCCATACAAGGTGGCCAGCTCTCTCCCAACCTGTGGCAAAAAGAAAAAAAAACAAGGTCCCAATTTGGCCACCCCCGGCAAAACGGCGGATCTGGAATAACCCAACAAGGCATAAATAATGGACCCTCCGATCCATTATTCCGTGCTAATAGGAATCACAGCTATTGGTTAGAGTATGCAATCTCTCATTCTCCAGGTGTGATGTATGTTTTGGGGAAGATGAGGGGGTTTGCCAAGAGGTTTCTGAGGGGACAAATTGTCTCTCCGTTCCCTCCCCCGTATTGTTCTTGGACGGTTTCACATCTGCGCGCGACACACACAAACGCCGTTTAATTGTTGTTCTTTTCCCGATTCATCTTCTGTTTTTATCAATTTTTCATGCATCTCCCCCCCCCCCAAAAAAAATATATCTCATTGCTGTTTCTCTCGCCGACATGTTTGAGTTTGATGCCCCCACCACATACATGCATGTACCTTCTGCACGGGGACCGACCCTGCCAGTGTCCCCCCTGATTTCTTCCTTGGGAAAGGCTCCTTTTGGGAATCTAACCTCTGCTGACTGGATCGGGGCCTCGATGGGCCGGGAGAGAGAACTCCGTCCGGATCGATGGCTCTATACTTAGATATGCTGACATTATTTTTAGTCTGGTGCGAGCTGTAGGGAGAGAGGTCTATAAAATGAGGAGGCAGCGAGGGGACTGGGGGAGGGAGGTGGGGGAAGGGGCTTTCGGAGTTGGGAAAAGGCCAAGGTTTACGCTGGCGCAAGGCTGATTTTACACCGATCGGAGGTTTGGCCCCCACAGACTGCGATGGCGATGCTGGTTTAGTAACAGCTGGGGATGTGGTTCCAACGGAGTAAAGCCATTTTTCACCAGTTTAGCCTCGCCGACTCTGCGATTGGGTCCCATTGACTTGAACTACACCAAGAGCCTAATTCAGCAGAGTAAACCCAAAGTGCAGAGGAGGAGACCGGTCTAGTTGTGTACCACAGAGTCCTGGCAGGGATAAGCCCCGGTCTGCTCCTCTAGGAAACCTCCTGACCTTGATAATTGGAGTCTGGGGTAAGCCCTGAGCCACCTGGTCATGTGCTTTACCTTAAGCATATGCTTAAATTTCCTTCAAGCCGGTGGGACTTAAGTGTATGTCCTGAACAGGAGACTTCTTTGCTGGAACAAGGCTCGGTTGAAGATTTGGTCCCTGGTGTTTAATTTAGACGCTTTGCAAGGGGTTGGCTCTAATGAGGTTAGGCAGTGCCGTTGCACTGGGGCCCACAAGCTTGTGTGGGAGAGCATGCTCCGTGGGTCAGCTGGATCTCTTACTGCTGGGGAACGGGTTTGGGGGCGGGGGGTGGGGGCATAACATCTTCTGGTGGGAAGCAAGTCTTATGAGAAAAGGTTGAAGGAATTTGGTGTGTTTAGCCCAGCAAAGAGAAGACTAAGGGACAGACATGCGAGCACGTTTCAAGCAGATAAAGGGCTGCCATCAAGAAGCTGGTTCTGCATGGCTATGGAAGGCAGGGCTAGGAATAATGGAATCCAGTTACAGGAAAGTGGATTTCGGTTAAATATCAAGGGAAACAACGTCCTATTGGTAAGAGCTCTCTGGCACTGGAACAAGTGTAGGCTCTCCTTTGATGAAGGCTTTCAAAAAGAGTCTGAATATCCACCGGTTGGGAATGTTGTCGCTGCCATCATCCTCCGTCCAAGAAGGGGGGTGGACTAGATGACCTTCGATGCCCCTTCCAATTCTAGGATTCTGCCCCAGGGCCCATTCCAAACTAGCGATGGCCCTGGAGACTTCATCTCTCTTTAGGTCCCAAGGGATGGATATTTTCAGAAGGATAAACAGGGGGATAGAGGGGGCATCCTTGCTTTGATTTCTGTGGGAGAGTTTACGGGGGAATTCATGAGGCAACTCTCCTTTGCAGCCCAAATACAGAGTGATAGGTCCCGTCTGCCCTCTCCTCTCACCGGGCATAACTCACACTTATTATATCATATATACCTATATTATATACGCTAGACTCCCTTATTATATCATTTTATTTTTATAATGCACTCCCACCAAATTGCGCTCGGGCGCTTCACAAGATAAAAGTATAATCAAACATTTAAAAATAATGTTAAACATAGATCCATTTAAAAACAATTTTAAAGGATAAGTGTTTTGTTTTTTAAATGGCGGGGAGGGGGGGGGACCAGTAGTGAAACCTCAATCCGCACTTGAAGAACAGATGAATCTTCAGGTGCTTTTTAAAGGTGAGGAGGGAAGAACTGAGATGGACTCTGGAGGGAGGGAGTTCCGCACTGAGTGACCCGCCCCAGCAAAGGCTCCGTCGTTGGCGGGTTCCTCTGTGTCCCCTTAATGCTTTTTGGAAATGAGGTTCCCTATTAAATTGGTTGCGGTCTCCAGCGGACTGCGCGGGAGCAGCCGGATGCTTTGCTGTGAACATTTTGGGCAACAGATTTAGTCTAGAGAGAGTCGCAAATGTAAGAAATGGGGATTCAATCGTTCAGATGATCTCTGTTGTTGAACCAATTTCCGTTAGGGAAAATACCCAAGCTTCTGTTAACGTGCAGGGTCCTTCCTTCACCTGTGTGGCCTGAAAATTTGCTAGCTCAAAGTTGCCTTCAGGAGCTGCCAACATATTTAAGAGCTTAAATTTTCTAGATCTGCTCAGTCTTAGCCTAAGTATTCGTAATCCTGTCCCCCGGGGTCTCTGCGTTATCCCTGAATTTAACTATGAGGATTTTTTAAAAATACCTCCTGCCACTTTTCAGAAAAGGAAAGCAATTATTGCAAGCAAGTAGGACGAATGAATTCCAGGCAGGAAAGTGTTCTGTGATCTTGGTCTGATCTCTAGGAATTGCACGGCCTTCCCCCGCCTCTGAACTGTGCGTGATGGCGCTCGCATGTGATGAAAGATGTTATTATTTAACATGTTGGCCAAGACGTGTTTGCTGACACATGTTGAAAAAGGTTGCCTGTTTTCACATTAGCCAGTAAGTAAATCATTACTGAATGAAATGTTGACCTTATTATTTATATAGCACAAGCAATGTACCTGGTGCTGTGCAATCACTGATTAGAGACAGGTCCCTGCCCCAAGGGGCTTACAATCTAGGAAAGACAAGGGAGCGGGGGAGAGAAGGGAGTATAGGGAGAGACTGGGAAGCATCATTCATGAAGTTGAGAAATTGCAGGCGGAACTTGGACCTAGCAGTCCAAGAGTTCAAATCTCGCCTTAACCACAAACTCACATGGGTAGCCTTGGGCAAGTCACTCTTTCCCAGCCTCAGTTTCCCATCTCTAAAATGGACATGATAATGACCTGTCGTCACACGGTCTAGGACATAGCTATCCTAGTGTCAGGCAGTGCAGTCGTATTGGGGTTCCCAAGCCTGGAGGCCCGTGTTCTCTGCCACGGGAAGGGGTCAAGGGAGGGGTCTGTACCATCTTCTGCCCAAGGGTCCCTTCCAGCCTAGCAATGCCCTTGTGCGTGGGGTGGCTACGAGGGTGAACGGAATGAGAATTGCAAAGCACTTTGAATGCTTAAAGGAACAGTGAGTAACAATGCGCTGTTAGAGGAGGTATTGACATGACCGTTTAAGACGCGTAATACCTCATCATTTTGCCACGTGTCTGCCCGCCGTGCGGGAGAGCTTCCAAGCAGCAGGGTTATGTATGGAGGCAGGTTTCATGCCACGTGCAACTTTGGCTTTTCACAACATCCTATGACGGCGCATCGTCACCGAAGCCAACAGGCCTTCTTTGCTCATTAGCAGATAATGAGGCTGTCAAGAGAGAGAGATGGATTCACTTGGAGAAGAAAAAAAGTGTGCAGATGACCCGGGGAGAATTACCAAATGTATACGGAACTGTCTAACCGAGTCAGAGCAACGGACCGTCTTAGCCCAGGATTGTCACAACCTGACATGGCAGCAGGGCTTCAAAGCTGGCCTTCCAGGATCCCCGGCAGAGGCCTCACCCAAGCGTGCTACCCGAGACCCTCCAGGATCCCCGGCAGAGACCTCACCTAGGCGCGCTACCCGAGACCCTCCAGGATCCCCGGCAGAGAGCTCACCTAGGCGTGCTACCCGAGACCCTCCACGGTCCCCGGCCGAGGCTGGGCTGTGCTAACAGAAATCCTGAATCAGGGATGCTGGGAATTGAACTTGGGACCTTATACACACAAAGTCTGCGCTCTGCCCCACAGCCCAGCCCAGCCCAGCCCAAGAGCTCCCTGCAGGGGAAAAAGAGACATTTTATGTATTCGAGAGCTCTGAGCCTGATTGGCGATGAGCTTGGTTGCAGGGAGCTACGGATCAGTGGAAAGCAGAGGAGGATTTGTTGCTGTTTTTAAGACCTTTCCAGCTAGGGTGCAGTCTCTGTTTGTTTCTGTCTCGGGAATGGTCTCCCTGGAGGGGTGGGGAGCCTTTTCTTGCCACTTGGAAAATGAGTACAAGCTCCACAGCCTGGATTGGAGATAGAATGGGCTCAGGAGGAAGGGAGGAGAAGGTCCAGATCATGGATCCACCTTCTCTCCTTGTGCGCCTGCCTTCCTCTCCGCTCCCTTCCCCTGAGCTCACTCTGGGATGGATTTGTGGGTCAGATACAGGAACTGGAAAGGGGGCCAATTAAAAACCACCCACAGGCTGGATTTGACCCATAGGCTGGATGTTTCTGACTCCTGCTTTAAAAGCCTGCTCCTTTTCAAGCTCTGTCTAGCCTTGCAGAGGTACAGAAGCTGTTAATTTACCCTGGAGGGGCAGTCTGCAGCAGACAGGACTAAGATAGACCCTGGAGAGAGGACCTAGCAAAGCAGAGCTTCTAATAATTCCTCGAGCTCTTGGTCTCAAGACTCCCTCCTTACGAATCCAGCAATTTCGGGGCATGGAGTTTATAAACCTCCTGAGTAGCTGTGTGTTTGCAGAAGGGATGAAAGCTCAGTGCGTATTTTGATTTCTACCCTGCCCTTTCTTGTAGGTTCAGTATTATATAATATGCGCGCGCACACACACAATAAAACCTAACCCATACAAGCTGTGTAAAAATATACAAATTCCCATTGAAGACAGGTCCCCAGACCCTATCTCCACTGGCAGACAAATGCCTGGCCGCATAGATAGGTCTTGGGTTATCTCCAGAAAATGTTCAAGCTCTGGTAACGTTCATGGGGCCGGGGTGTTTCTGATCACAATGGGCATTTTTACACACACATTAAAGTTCCAGATTTTTCAACCTTCTGGGTTTACAAGTCCACAAGTAAGTTCCGGATGCATTTTTCACACACACACACTGCCCTGAGACAGTTCCTGGATTCATTCTTCACACACGCATTGCCCTGAGGCAGCCTAAAGTAGCCGCAGCTGTAGACGGGAGGGGCTGCCATGGAAACCAAGTGACCACAGCTGCCTGGAGCAAAGCTGTTCACCAGGAGAATCTTTTTACACACAAACGTTCTGGGAGAAGTTCTGCGCAGAAGTTCAAAGAGCCGGATATTTAAGATCTGGGTGAGTGATTTAGACACACAGAAAGTTCTGGATGTTACGGCAAACATGCCGGAGAAATGTGTGTCTAAAAACACCCGTTGTCTGGCCTTCCTTATAATGATTATCCTGCCCCATGTCCCTGTGTGTAGTAGGCAGGACAATTTGTGAGGTCCGTGTTCCACGGACCTCTTACTGCAGCAGGCATCGAGGAGACTTCTCCTGAGGAAGCAGTTTGTGGTTCGCAGCCTAAGAGCAAAACCCATAAAGCAGGGAGCAGTTTTTTGTGGGAGTGAGAGTGGGGGAGTTATGGAGAGGGATTGTAGGTTGTTTATGGAAGAGGATAGGGGGAGTTGTGTATTGGTGGTGTGCCTTGGGTGGGTTTGGGGAGGAAGATAGGAGAGGGAGGAGGGGGAGTTACTTAGGATTGCCGACGTAGGTTTGGTGGGGTCACCTCCCCCTGGTGAGAGGGGGGTGGAGGTGGCCAGGTTTCCCCTGGTGGCAGCAGGGGAGGAGTTGGTTGTTGGTGGGACCTTCCCTGTTTTTGTGGGGGAGGTTATAGAATGAGGTGTTGGCTAAAGTCTAAGGGAATGTGATTACGGAAAGTGTATTGTTGTGTTTTTTCATTATGCGTAAATTGTATATTAGGTTAGCTGCTTGTGAAAGTTGTTCCTTGGGCCCCTGTGTGGAAAACCCAGGATATATGTATATTGTGTAAGCCGCCTCGAGCCCTACGGGAGAGAGGCGGGGTATACATTAAACTGGTATGGTATGGTATAAAGCTGGGGAGCTGGAAACAGGGGCAGAGCAGGGAGAGAAGAGAATCAGTCCAGGCCTCCAGCTCTGCTGCTCTTGGCCCTCCTGGTGGGATGAATTTGTCTCTGTGCCGTTGATTTAGATCCTGCGATCGCTTGCCTGGCAGAGAGCGGCATCCCCTTGGCTGGACACAGCATGGGGGTGGCTGTTGGTTTTGCTGAAGCTTGGGTTAACGTGGAGCTAAAACAGCAGCTTGGGTGCTGGTGTGGGTCGGTTTGCTTGGTAAACCTAGATACTCTCAACAGTGACAGTCCCTCCTGCGGATGGTCCCTCATTGGGGGCTGAATCCCACTGTTCCTCTTTCAGGAGAGAGAGACAAAAAGGCCGGGACTCCTGATGGCCTCCCTGGAAAAGCCCTTGAAAGGCCGATGGGGAGAGGATGGAATTATTATTGCTTATTATTTTCATTATTTATATAGCGCAAGCAATGAGCCTGGCACTGTACGATCCACAGTCAGAGACAGGTCCCTACCCCCAAGGAGCTTACAATCTGAGAGACAAGGGAGGGGGGATACGAGGGAGAGGTGAACATCAGGAAAGACAAGAGTGTATTCATGAGGCTGAGAAGTTGCAGGCTCACGTGCTTCGCTTTGTTACAGGGAATTAGGTTCTGAGTGAGGGAGCGAGGATGCAGGATCACTCATGACAAGCTAGGGAAAGCCTGGCATAAGAGGTGCGTTTTCAGGAGGGATTTGAAAGTTGGGAGGGAGGGAGCAGAGCGGATGTATCCAGGGAGGGAGTTCCAGGCATGGGGGGCAGCAAGGGAGAAGGGGCGAAGACATTTAGAGGAGCAAAGGGTTTGCAAGCAGGCGAGGGTGGGGGGCAGAGGAGGAGTGAAACTGCCGGACGGGAGTGTAGCGGGATATTGGGACGGTCAGTGCGAAATTTGTGTCTGTACTTCAACCCGTCCCCCGGGGTGTTGATGATTGCTATATCATTCCTAACCCACCCACAGGAGAGCAGTTGCTACGAAAACCTGCTAAGGTTAACGGGGTAAACTGCGTGGGGAGATTGGACAATGGGGCACACACGGTTATGGTACGGGAGAACTTGATCCCAAAACATAAAATAAACACTCATGGAAAGGTTGTGGTATCCCTGGCAACGGGAATCAAGGATATTTTGCCCACAGCCACTGTAGATTTAGAATGGGAAGGCTCAAAGGGACCCATCCAGGTGGCCGTGCTCCCCAGAAAGGCACAAAATGAAATGTTGGTGGGGAATGCTATAAACAAATGGATGCTGGACGGGAGTGTGGAAAAAGCCCAATCCCAGGAACACAGGGAGCCGGAGAGCAACCCGGGAAGGGAGGGTGAGGGGCAACAAGACTCAGAGAGCCCTAAACAAGTTGCACCTCTACCCCTGGAACATGGGGAGACAGTGAACAACCCGAGTGGAGGGGAAGGGTTACAAGAAGGCTCTAGCAGCCTTACAGATCCTGCATCCCAACCTGCGAACTCCACTCAGGGGCAGGAAAACCCCAAAGAGGAGTCCCCAAACCAGCCAGAAGGCAGGGGAGGACAAGACTCGGGGAGTGAACTGCATGTCCCTGTCTCACATGGGGAACTAAAGGGAGTGAAGCCAACGGGTCAACCTGATTCTGAAGCCCAGGACTTGGCACCCCACCTTACACAGGAGGGACCAAATCCTGCAGAATCAAACTAAGTAACCACCGCGGGGGGAGAGTTAGAGGCTGCAGACGCCCCTACTCAAACCAGGGGGTTGCAGAATGGTCTGACCCTGGAGGTTTGTTGTCCTACCTTAAGAGAAGGTAGGAAGCGGCTAACTGAACCCAAGGAGTTACAGGCAAGCCGGGAGGTGGCGGATTCTACCTTAAGAAGAAGCGGGAATGTGCAGGAAACCTTTCCCGGGATGGAGGGGGGGACAATGGGTGTCTTCCCCGGGGATAGAAATGCACCACCCTGTAGTGCTAAAGGGGCAGGAGCATCAGTCTAAGAGTGAACTGTGTGCCTCTGCCTTACCTAAGGAGGAGCAGGGAAACGCTGCTGAAGTAGAGACTGGAGGGGAGGAAACGGTTAAGAGTGTCCAGGGTCAAGCCGCTGCACTTTGGTAAACTGAATCCTCCAGAGTTTTGTGTGGGGAGGTCTGAGGGGACACTGGGGAGGTTTTCACACCCATGTCACAAAGTCAGACTCCCAAGAAGGAGAAATACATGATTATACGGACCCAGGGGATCCTGGAGGTACAACCAGAACTTGGGGGCAGGACACAAGAAAGGCTGCTGACAATAGCCCCTCCACAGAAGCAGTTTTTGGCTGGGTGATTGATTTGAATGCAAAGACATCCACACACAGCATCACAGTCATGGGGGAAAATGCAAATGCCAAAGGACAACAGTCTACCCACTGGGAGTTACAGCATTACTCCTGGTGAAAAGTGTTTTCAAATGCAGAGTTACACAGACAACAGAAGGGGGGTGCTCAGTAATGTAAAAGGTACCACACTTACTCCACACTCCCTCTTTTGTCTCCTAATAATACTTCTGATCTACAGTCTGGATAGCCCAGGTAAATCTGACAAAGAAGTTATGACATGGGGAACAGACATACAGCCAATGAGAAACAGGCTGCCTGATAATCTGGAAACATGGCCAAAGTTTGTAACTGGGGAACAAAGATTGTTAACATGGCGTTCCCACCCATTTGTCACAATCTTATGCAAACACATACTGATGTTCCTTGAAGGGTATGGGCCACAGGAACCCCACATGCAACACGGGGCGGAGGGACATAGACACCTCAGCGTATACCCCTACAAGAGAGTGAACCTAGAAACACTGAATCCTGAGGATCACTCCACTACGACATGGTGGAAAACACGTGAACATGATAGCCCCACAGGGCTGACAGAGGACTTGGAAAACCAAAGGTCTAACTTTAATAGGATTCAAACACATGGAAAGGAGGTAGGGGGGTTGCATATCCCTACACACACTGGCAGGACACACCAGTCTAAGGATGTTACGGGACTCTGTCATGCCCACTTCACATGCAATCTTACAGGGGGGCTGTCACGGAGGAACATGGGGTCACACACGTGTAACACGGGCCTACATGTAGACTACAAGTCTGGTAAATATATAAAGCAAAAGGTTCCACAATTGTAATGTTACAATTGAGAACTGTAAAACCCAAATCAGCACGGTGACACGTGACCAAGCTCCAGGAAATGCAAAGAGATAAAAAGAATGTGTATTTGGGAACCCTAGCCAGACAGACCTGTGGAGATGCAAATCAACCTTCATGTTTGCCTGGGTTGCCTACGTGACAGGCCTCACATTTCTCCAAGATGGGAAACTGGAGACAAAGGAACCATGAAAGATATTTAAGGAGGCCATTAAGTCACCTTGAGAGATCTCGCTCGCTCGGCCACGAAGAGAACCAGTCGAGAACAGTGTCCTGGAAACCGAGGGAGCGTAGTCAATCTAGGAGGAGGCCATGATCGACCGTGTCAAAGGCGGCAGAAAGATCGAGGAGGACAAGGACAGAGTAGAGGCTCCTAGACTTAGCTAAGAAAAGGTCATCGGTTATTTTGACAAGGGCGGTCTCAGTTGAATGGAGAGGGCGGAAGCCCGATTGGAGGGGGCCAAGGGAGGAATTGGAAGAGAAGAAATCAAGACAGTGCGTGTAGACAGCTCGCTCTCGGAGCTTGGAAGCAAAGGGTAGGAGCAAAATGGGGCAATAGCTGGAAGGGTCAGAGGGGTCAAGAGTGGCCTTCTTAAGGATAGGGGAGACGGTAGCGTGTTTTGAAGGCCAATGGAAATGACCCTGTAGAGAGGGGGAGATTGATGACGTGCAGCAGAGAAGGTGCAGCGGTGGGGGCAATCGCCGTTAGGAGGCGAGAGGGGATGGGGTCAAGAGGCAAGTGGAGGGGTTGGATGAAGAGAGGAGGGAGGTGACCTCATCAAGAGAAGCTGGGGAGAAGAGAGGCAGGAGGGGGAACATCAGGGAATGAGGTGGAGGAGGGAGAGGGTTGAGAAGCGATTGCACGGCGGAGTTTATCAATCTTGTTGTTGAAGAAGTGGAGAAGATCCGTGCGGAGAGGGAGGAAGGGGGGGTGGGGAGGACAGGGCGGCTTCAGGAGGGAAGTAAATGTGGAGAAGAGACGGCGTGAGTTGCGGGAGTGGGATTCAATGAACATGGCATAATAGTGGTCTCTGACAAGAGACTCAGTGGGATGAGCAGGAAAGCACCTGCTCCTCTTTGTTCACTGGGCATGTTTTGTGTGTGTGTGAGTGAGTGTGAGAGAGAGGGGGCGGAGCTTATTTATTGAGGGGTGGAGCTTATTGGCTGTGGTGATGGGGTTTGTCTGGCTGCTCAAAATGTCAGGTGAACCAGTGTGTTGTAATGTCTAGGTGCACAGTACGTGGAGGTGGAGGGGACCCCCTGTACTAGCCTTGCCTTAGCCAGAAACTCACCAGGTGACTTTGGGCCAGTCACATGATTCTTGCAGTCTAACCTACCTCACAGGGTTGGGAGGGGGGCGGCGGGGTAGGAGCGCACTGTATAAAAACAAATACGATTGTAGGCCCGTCAAACTGGCTGAGTCTCACCCATACGCCGGGATCCGTTTACGACGTCATAAACACAAATACGAAAGCCACAAATACAAATGCTTGACCCTGCGCAGAAGCCTCAGTTTGAAAATTAAATCTGTTCAAGTCACTAACCTCCCTGTGGCTCATTGCAGTGGATTATGGGTAGGCACGCCAGCATCCAATCAGGGTCTGGTATTGGTGGATCGACAGCTTCACGGAGGCTCCGTTCACACAAACCTTTCCTCCCGCCTCTTCCTAGGGAAGATTGTCAGCTGGCATGGTCACCGTTCCCGTGTTTCCTCCTCCGGCTTTAAAAGTGACCCCCATTGGCCCGCGGCCCAGGCTAGATATTCCACACTGACGCTATGAGATACCAGGATGAATCCCTTCACACAAGACAGGATTGTGTGTTCTTGTAGCAATGGAGAAGGGCGTCTGTTGGCACCGGAAATGCCTGTTGTTTCCACAAGCGCAGCCTCCTGCTCGTCCGCCCAGTGACGGGGGGTAGCTACCATGGAACAAGGAGATTTGGGCTCTTTTTACACTGACCGTCACTGGGGTGGGGTGGGGAGTCCATGGGTGCGCTGCTACGGTAGCGGTGGTGGCAGGTCACACGGGCGCGCAAAGTAAAATTTCAGAGTGGGTGGAGAAAGCCAAAAGTCTGCCCCCACCCTCCCTGAAAATTTAGAGAGCACATCGGAGAGCAGCCCAGCTCTGAGCTGGTTATATGCTATAGTTTCCGGGCTCTAGTCTGAGGCCTCTGATACCACATTTTTTGGGGGGGAAATTTGGAGTTCACTCAAACCCATATACACATCCCTAGTACTTGTGTTTTTTATAGGGAAGCCAAAAAGATGGGGATCCATGCGGGGGAGCGTCTCGTGTAAAAAGGGGCCTCTGTTGATCCCGGACTTGGAGTGCGTGTGGTCCCTTTGCAAGGGACCTGAGTGTCGCTGGGAAATTTTCAGAGTGGGTGGAGGAAGCCAAAACTCTGCCCCCACCCACTCTGGAAGTTTCCTACCAGCGTGTTAGCTGTTTGCAAAGGGCCCCACCTTGCGTTACCATACCTCCCCTTTAAGGAGGAGCCGGGAGATGTCAGAACGGTGCCCCCGGTATTTGTTGAAACAATCACATGTTCCTAAGCCAGTTTCCTTATTTTTAGAACATTATTACACCTGAATCAGGCTGCAGCTCTCTCGCTTCCAAATGGAAAGTCAGCGGGGCCCAGTTCTCACGGGTACAGAGGCCCATCGTGACCAGATGAAAATGTAGGGTTGTCGCGCCATCCACCATGGATCGGCGCCTGCGGTCGGCTGGGGGCGCCCTCCTTGAGGTTTCCTGGGTGTCGACCATGAGGAGGGCATTTTGTGTGGCCGCACCGGAGCTGTGGAACTCCCTCCCACGGGAGGTTTCCCTGACCGCCGACCTCCCCTCTTTCCGTAGACAATGTAAGACCTGGCTGTTCCGCCGCCGGGCCTGTGGGTGGGGTGGGCTAGGGAGGGTTTGGATTATTTTAATTTGGGGATTTTAGAGTGTTTTAATGTATTTTATTCTGTCATGTATTTTTAAAATGTTGTTTGCCGCCCTGAGATGCTTATAGCAGGAGGAGGCGGTGTATACATTTTAATAATAAATAAATTATAAATATAGGCATTTTTTTAGAGGACACTTATGAGGCATACAGGTTTCAGGGCTGCGTTACCAAGGGATGCCATGATGTTGGAGGGGGTGGGGGTGTCTGTTCCGTAGATCTTGAGTGTTTTCTGGGGTTTTATGGATCTGCGGTGCCTATTTTAAGGAGCTGGATGAGGGGGGGTGGGTCAGTTCTCACGGGTACAGTGGGGTTCCGCAGAACGGTGGCGTTTCTACCCTGTTGTGTCTGCGTCGGTGGGTAAATCATTTATTTTTGGATCCCAGATCTCGCTATGACGCCGGACCGGTGGTTGTATGACGCCACTATGACCCCTGATTGTATAGTTAACGTCTCGTGAAAAAATGGTTCCCATTCAAAGTCACTCTGAACTTCCTTAACTTGGCAAGCTATTTGACACCCAAAGCTTGCGGCTACAAACAGCCAAGGGACTTGTTAATTTCAGAACTAGGTTTTCTTTTTAGTTGCCTTTCCAGTTCGATGAGTTATCTAGGTTTGATCGATGAGGACCTGGATTTGGCATTTCCTTCCTTGTAGGGAGCTGCGGGGGGGTGTGCTTCATGAGGTGCTATTGTGCTGTGACACTGTCTCTTCCGAGTGGATTATAGCATGACGGGACGCCTGTTCCATGAGGCTCTCTGGAGCACCGCCTGTTCCATGAGGCTCTCTGGAGCACCGCCTGTTCCATGAGGCTCTCTGGAGCACCGCCGGGCTTTAGAAATTGGAGACACCCGTCACCCCTACTTTTGGTCTCGCGTACTGCGAAGCCACTTGTGCTCCAGAAGCCATTTCTTTTTTCTCTCGGCCTCCTTTCCAACTAGGACACTCTCTCCTGCTAGAACAAAGGGATTTCTAGTTTCAAATTCCCAGTGGGAGGTCACTGGGCAGGAGGGAAGGGAAGGGCCTTTTCTGGTAGTGGTTTTCTTGGTGTGGCTGGCAGTGGGGACCACTGCTTTTATTCACCTAAGATTCTGGCCAGGATCAGAATCTTGGGGGGCCGGGAGCCGAGGTGAGGGCAGACGTACAAGGAGAGGGGACAGATCCATGGCGTGGAACCTCCTCTTTCTGAGCGCCTTAACAAACCCAGCCCCCAACTCCTATGCAGCCCATGGAGCTTGTACTAATTTTTAAAGTGGTCCCCGTGAGGGGAATTTTTTCCCACCCTTGTGGTAGGGTTTTTCCTGAGTGGGGGAGCGACTTGTTGACATGGGTCCGTTATTGCTAGGGATGGGGAATTGGAATCCGATTCCGTTGCTTTGGATTTGAATCTCACCGGAATCGGTTTATATTTCCCCCCCGTTGACTTCAATGGGAAACCCAACCTCATTCGTTCCAGGCGTATTGGTTCTTGCGCCGGAATCGGATTAATCAGAAGCAATAAAAATCGAGTGAATCAGATTCATCTGATTTTCTCATCCTTAGTTACTGTAGGGTCTCTTCTAGGGCTGTGCACAGAGCCAAATCTTTGCATTTGTATCTATGGGCACGTAGTTGTATCTCTGTCTTTGCCGATGTTCACTGCATTTTCCCCATTGTCGCCACTGTGGAAAACGCAGTGAGCACGGATCCCTGCCGACGGGTAATTTTGGTGTCGAAGTGCCACGGCTCTGCCTGCTTAACAGACCTATAAGCCGGCAGCTAAGCTGGAAGTCAGAGAGCTGGAGAGATGCTGTCAGTCGGAGACCTCCGAGACCCCATTTTTGGGGAGATGGTGGGTTTGATTGGAACCCGAATACACAGCGCTCGCATTTGGGTTTCAAATAAGGCAGCTGAACAGGTTTCTTTGTGTTGTTTGCCCAAACCCAAACACTCAGCTCTACTCTCTCCCAAGTAGGGTTGTGCTGGGTGGTTTCTGGTGGATGGTTTTTGGGGGACAGAGTGGATGTACCGCGGGGTTTCTGGAGGCTGTTGGGAGACCCAGGATCAAACCCTGCGGGGCATGGCCTTGAACTCACTAGGTGGCTCAATCGTTCCGTCGCTCAATGACCGTGGCAAGCTCCCTCTCACTTCCCAGGGTGCTCGTCTGCCGGGGAAACATCTATTTGCTTTAGGGTTGGTGAACGCAGGCGGCCATTGACCCCAGTCCCTTAGTTTTTCGTTTCCCACCCCAAGTTAAGACTGACTTTGCTGCCGACGCCATTCCAACTGGGCCGGATTCTCTTTGAAACCGAGGCAACTCTGGCCCTGGGACAGGGCTACGGCTGACATGGGTACTTTGTTTAGTAACCGCAGGTAATACCGGCATTCTCGGGTACCGATCGGATACCCGGACACCTGAAAAATCTGTAATTTTTACCAATTACTGATTACCAACAGGTATATCGGGATGGAAAATCAAAAAATCGGGACCAAAGGTTGGACTTTCCGAGACACCGAGTATCTGAATCGGGTCGCAATCGGGTACTGGTCAGTAGTCAATGTTGTTGGGTCGATTCAGGTACGGGAAATTTGTCGAGTAGACCCATTTTGCGGGTCCTCGTTTTCAGCTGTAGAGAGGGCCTTACAAATAGTTGTAATCGACATGATTAGGGTCATGTTAAAGGAGCTTTCTAGTTCCCAAATGGACCAATACCATTGTGTCGACCGTCCAAATGTCTCCCGAGCCACCATTTGTTTGTTGGAGACAGGGAGCTTGCCCATGGGCCACGCAAGGTGGATGACTTCCATCACCTCTGACGCCCCGCCCATCCTTAGGGTAGGGTTGAGATTGTGGTTTGTCGCCCCCCCCCCCCCCAATTCCTCCATCCTCTAGAGATGGTCCTGCTAGCGTCACGGTCTGAAGTCTACGTTGGGCAAACTCAGCCAGCTCAGAGGGTGGTCTACGATAAATGTTGAGAATCCAAACTTTTTTTGGGGGGGGGGGCGTGC
Organism: Sphenodon punctatus; assembly: GCA_003113815.1. Taxonomy (NCBI): domain Eukaryota; kingdom Metazoa; phylum Chordata; class Lepidosauria; order Sphenodontia; family Sphenodontidae; genus Sphenodon; species Sphenodon punctatus. The sequence goes on from QEPC01001131.1 coordinate 1,522,412, forward strand.
CACAGATTTTAACTTTCTGCTTTGCAGGCTAGCATGGCTGTCCAACCTTTGGGTCACACCTCCTCCACTTCCTACGTCAGATCTGGCCCAAAAGCTGCCCTTTGGACAGTCTTGGCATAGCTCACTGGTGTCCATGTTTTCCAACTTTCCTCCACGATCACGAGGGCTAGAAATTTCAACAACAGCGGAGGCGGTCCTGAAATCCCATGACTCTGTTGCATGGGGATTTAAAGGCTCAAATTCTGTGAGTAGGGCTGGCAGTTTGGGAGCATCGGGATCATTTCCAAGAGACGTGACAACCCTACCCATGAGTGTTGTAAACACTGGACTCTACCAACTGGCCTTACCTTTCCTAGGCTGCATCACCATGGCAACCCATGTAGGCCTTGAAAGCCTAAGCTATTTGTCTCTGAGGAGTGATTCACAACCGCTCTCGGGGTGGGGTGGGGGGCGTGTTTCTCGTTACCAGCCCTTCTCTCCTCCATTGACAAGTTCTAACCGTTATGTCACCTGCTCAGTTGATGGGTCTGGTGGGAACTGGATCCAGGGGCCAGATCCCAGGAACTGAAAAGGGACCCCATAAAGACTAGCCGTAGGCCACATTTGGCCCCCCAGGCTGGAGGTTCCTCGCCCCAGTTAAAGTTTTTTGAGGCATGGGGCATTGGATGTTTGAGGCCCTCACTTCCCTCCAAAGATCTCCCAAAACAGCAGGCACCTCAAGTTCAGGAACAGCTGGGGGAGGTGAGTTGTGGGGGTTGGATCCCTTAGTCACTCCCCTTCAAGACTGGGAGTGGAGAGTGGGGTGTCCTAGCTGCTAGCCAGCCACCACATCTGTCTGGGATCTGGTGGATCCAGCAGTGCTTCTCCCAATCTTGAAGGAGGGGAGCTTAGGGATCTGGTCACAATGAGGTGAACCCTTAGAAAGGAAAAGTTTGGAGCAACTGACCCTTTCCCCCTGCACGGAAGTGATGCTGCCACATGACCAATGTTGTCTCTGTTTGTTCCACCAATGTAAATCCAGAGTCAAGGTGGCCAGAGGATGAGTCCTCTGACAGGTGCTGGGAGTAAATACTATCACTCCATTATGACCTGTTGGGCACGTCTTCAAAGTGACCGAGATTGGCCATTGTCGGAGACAGGACGCTGGGCTGGATGGAGCATTGGTCTGGCACGTCTGAAGTTCTTGTGTCTCCATTGAAGATAGGGGGGGTGCACTGAATAGGACAGAGGTAGGCGCCTTTGGCACTAATGCAAGCCCTGCAACATGCATTTTTCATAGTGTTCCTTAAAAAGGTGAATAGGTGGCCGCCCTGCTACCGCACCCCCTCCTGACCCTGAATTCCTTTCCCCAGCAAGCGCCGTGTGTTGGATTCCGCTCCGCAAGGGTTAATGCGAAACAGGCTGCTGCTTGGAGGCCGCAAAGCTTGGATCTGATCAATATTTTCTATCACCGTGCAGCCAGAGAGAGCGAGAGGAGCCAGGCGGGGAGAGGAAGGGGGGTGCGAGGGTGAGGCCCCGGCTGTCACGTTTCATGACCACAAGACAGACGCATAGATCACAGCTATAAAAAGTCTTGCTACTTGGGGAGGGCCAGCTGTTTACGCGTCTGCGCTGGTGCAGGGAGCAAGCTTTTAGCACCAGTCCTCCTCCTCCTGCCATCTCCTCCTCCTGCCTCCGCCATCTCCTCCTCCTCCTCCTCCTGCCATCTCCTCCATCTCCTCTTCCTCCTCCTCCTTCTCCTCCTGCCATCTCCTCCTCCTCCTCCTCCTGCCATCTCCTCCTCCTCCTCCTCCTCCTGCTATCTCCTCCTCCTCCTCCTCCTCCTGCCATCTCCTCCTCCTGCCTCCGCCATCTCCTCCTCCTCCCTGCCATCTCCTCTTCCTCCTCCTCCTCCTGCCATCTCCAGTGTCCCTGACATCCTGGGATGGTGTCTGGTTTGTGGGTTGTCTGTCTGTCTTGGAGGTGGGGGCAGGATGTAAAATCTGAGACCAAGATCCCAAGGAGTCTCTGTGCCTCTACTTACCCTACTAGGACTCTCCGTCAGTAACTCTCTGCGGCTGCAGGGATTTTGAGATGAGCTGAGAGTTGGCTTTATTTTCGAGGGGTGCCGGGAACGTTGTAAACTGCCTCAAGCCCGTGGGGGATGAGGAGAAATGGGGATGACCAAAGCTCCCCCCCCCCCCGACAGCCCCCCTCGTCTCAATTTGCATCCACCTTACTGTCCTAATTCTGTTATTTGGGGGTGGGGTAAAGAGACCATTCCGAACATGCCAGACTCAAGGGCAGAATATCCGTACCTGATTTGAGATTTGAGATGGGGCTCGGTGGAGTGACTTGCCTCTTTCTCCTCTTCCCCACCCCCTGCCTCCAAGAACCTGTTTATACCATTACTTATTCTGGAGTTTATAGTATACCATTACCCCTTCACGTGCTTTTTAACCCTGTGTGTGTGTTCACACAACAAAGGTGCCGTCCTCGGAGAGTAAATTCAATCGGAGCTGAGCCATTGACTCTAATGGAAGTTGCATCCCCCTCAGTGAGATTATATAACACCTAAAGAAACTAGGGGTAAAGTGAGGTAGTTGTTTTTTTTACTTTGGCGTGACTGTCTCCTGTGAACAGAAGTGAGTTAAGGGGTACTTAGCGCAGTCAGCCTGGCACAGAGCACCAAGGGCATCCCTAGAATAGGAACAGGTGGTCCGGCTGTGCGGATACTCCCTGATGCAGCTGTCTCTCCTGCCACTGGGGGCGGGGGGGGGGCTCATGAACACTATATTAGGTCCCCCGTCCCTTTCCCAAGACTGTAAGCACCCCTTTCAGGGGGGGGGGGGGGGGGGGGAGCGACAGGGGCCCTTGCTTGCTCTCCTGCCTCAGGACCCCTTCCAACCCAGCTCCGGCCCTGCAGGCATCTGCTTTCCCAGAATGCACCGTGGTTTGTCTGAACACACACAAAGTGAGTTAGTTGCTCCCGAGCTGTTATCGCTGCGGTTTAAAAAACAAACAAACCCCCCAAACAAACCTGATTGTGTGAACGCGGCCACAAAGGGGCAAAATGGCACTAAGGGCAGGCAAGGAAATCGAACGCGGACGCTGGGAACTGGAGGCGACCGACGGGTCGGAATTTAGCTTCAAGTAAGAAGGTCTGTGCCAAGTGAAATTTCACTGTGACTTTGCCCATTCGACCTGCGCCTTGTGGAAATCCTCTCCCCAAAGACCCCTTGCGTAGTCCCCCTGCCCCCCAGCCCTGGGCTGGGTTTGAACCACTGGCCTGCACTGTATCCTGATACACTCCCCGGAGACACCGCAGCTGAAGCAGAGAGCTGGCGTTGTGCCCCTTCCAGGACCTGTTCATTAACATGAGTCGTTTGACATCGAAACGCGCCATCAAATCCCATCCCTTTAATGTGAGTTGGACGCCTTGGATAGGGTCCCTGGCAGCTGTCTGACGGAGCTGCGGAAACGGCCATTGTTTTAGCATTAGGACAGATTTGGGTGGCAAAGGCGGTCTCCTGTTTTGGAAAAGCCATTGCTTTCCCGCTTAAGGAGAAGCTGGCGGCAGGGCCGGCGTTCAGCTGCCGTGAGTCGCATTCGTAGACAGCTGGCGCGATATAAATCATCATCCTCTTTATATGGCAGCCCAGTCCAGCCTGGAGGTCTCCAAATACAGGATCCCAGGGCAGGTCGTAGGGTGGTACCTGCTGGGGGAGTGGAGACGCTCAGGCTGGGGTCCCACAATAGCTAGGGCGGTCATCTGCCTGGATGCTTTGATCATGAAAAGGGGCAAGTGTCCGACCATGTTAAAAGGGGCAGAGTAAAGCTCATGTCTCTTTAGAGCATCATGTTGATGGTGGTTCGAAGGGTTCAGGCCTACGACAGATAATACCGTGTGTGTGTGTGTGTGAGACAAAGGGGGTCTTACACCCCTTTTCAATTACAGCTCTCTGCAGGGAGAAGAGACACATCGGAAAAGGGAGGCTCTTTGCCCTCTCCGGCTGCGCTTAATACCCCATGGAAAAAAGGAAAGTTTCAGAGTGGGAGAGAGTGGAGTGTTGGCCCCGTTTCCCCGCGCCACCCACTCTGAAATGGGAGTCCCTCCAGCCCCACGGCAGTTATGTCCCTGCTAGTACCGCCCTGCGTGGGAAGAGACCCGGGCTAAGCCATGCTTTAGCCCTGTTTTATTGTTTTATTGTTGCATTTATATTTATGTTTTAACTGTTTTTAACTGTTTTTATTATTGTTGTCAGCCGCCCCGAGCTGCATTGCAGGAGGGGGCGGGATACAAATCTATAAAATAAATAAATAAATAAATATAAATATATGCTACTCCCAGTCCCTCAGTCTCAACGGGCCGGAGACGAAACCACTCGGCGCAGAGAGGGCACCGCGCTGGGAACCGTTCAAATAAAGGGGCCGGGCTTGTTCTCTGCTTAGCAGAGTTTGGGTTGAATCGCTGGAGACACAAGGTTCGCTCTGTCAACCCCATCCCTCCCTGCACAGAGAGAGCTTAGCAGAGGGGAAACTGAGTCACAGAGAAGGGGAGACTGAGGCTTCCAAAGTTGATTCTCCTCCCCGCTGGATTCCTTTCTGCACGCCGCCCTCCCCACCCCGGCCACCAGCTTCTGAATTGCTCGGCAGGGGGTTTGGACAGACCCGCAGTCTTCATTCGGTTTCTTAGCTCACGCTGCTCAAAGTCTTTGGGAGCAACCGGCCACTGTCAACACTCGGCTTTTTTGCTAGACAAGGCCATGGTTGAGTGAGTACTCGAGTGCAGCACCCAGAGACCCTGCCGTAGCCTCCCAGCATGCACTGCTAGCCTGCAGCACTCCAGAGACCCTACCGTAGCCTCCCAGCATGCACTGCTAGCCTGCAGCACTCCAGAGACCCTACCGTAGCCTCCCAGCATGCACTGCTAGCCTGCAGCACTCCAGAGACCCTACCGTAGCCTCCCAGCATGCACTGCTAGCCTGCAGCACTCCAGAGACCCTACCGTAGCCTCCCAGCATGCACTGCTAGCCTGCAGCACTCCAGAGACCCTACCGTAGCCTCCCAGCATGCACTGCTAGCCTGCAGCACTCCAGAGACCCTACCGTAGCCTCCCAGCATGCACTGCTAGCCTGCAGCACTCCAGAGACCCTACCGTAGCCTCCCAGCATGCACTGCTAGCCTGCAGCACTCCAGAGACCCTACCGTAGCCTCCCAGCATGCACTGCTAGCCTGCAGCACTCCAGAGACCCTGCCGTAGCCTCCCAGCATGCACTGCTAGCCTGCAGCACCCAGAGACCCTACCGTAGGCTCCCAGCATGCACTGCTAGCCTGCAGCATCCCAGAGACCCTACTGTAGCCTCCCAGCATGCACTGCTAGCCTGCAGCACCCCAGAGACCCTACTGTAGCCTCCCAGCATGCACCGCTGCAGTGTCCCTGCAATCCTACAAGAGCATGCCAGTATCAACAGTACACAGCCATGAGCCATCCTACAAGGCTTGTGGTGCGGCCCTGTAATAACAGCCCAACTCCTCTGTCCACAACCCAGCTGCAGCGCTACAGAGAGCGAAGGGTGGGGGGGGGGAGGGGGCAGCCCACAAGACAGGCGCACTGAGATGCTAGACTGCAAGTCCCACTGTTCCCTGTATGTCTGGTTTGGAGTAGAAAGGATGGATGACTGTCTTGCCCTGGAGGGAGACGGGAGGCGTCCGTCTCCAAAGCTATTGATTTGGCATCAAATCCTCTTCTCTGCACATAAATTCAGAGCCAACCGCAGCCCCTGCTTCCATCTGTCAGATGCCACGTCTACATTAGGAACCAAGTATGTTTAGCTTAGCAAAGAGGAGAGTAAGGGGAGACCCGATCACAATCTGCCGTATCTAAAGGGCAGCCACCACGAAGCTGGCAAGGAACTGATTTTCATGGCTACGGAGGGCAGGGCTAGGAATAATGGGCTGAAGTTACAGGAAGGTCGATTTTGGATCTCGATAGCTGTGCGGCAATGGCACCTGCTGCCTGGGGGAGGTGGAAGGCTCTCTGTCACTGGAAGCTTTCAGACAGACCTGGGCAGCCACGTCGGGGATGTTGTAGCTGTCGTCAGCCTGCCTCCAAGCAGGGGTTTGGGCTAGGAGACGCTCGCGGTCCCTTCCCCCTCGAAGGAAAAGGGGGGCATTTTTAGCATAAGCGAGCCAAGCGCAAAAATCGCGCTGCTGGACTGAAATTCTTTCTGGAACTTTGACTTCTTTTTGCGCACATTGCAGGTGCGATATCAGTAATAATGGTGATTAACAGTAACGTGTCAGAATGACCAATAAGTTTTGAAATTCTGGCTGTCTTCTCAGCCACAGAGACCCTCTGGCTTTTACTCAAGAGCTTCTACTGTTGACTGAAACGGCCACGGTCTGTCAGTTCCATCAAGTGGCAGCGGTGGGCTTTGGAAGCTGTAAAGCTTTATCCCCCCCAGGTGCTGGATTGACCCCTGCGGTCGTCTGGGGGTGCCCTGATCGAGGTCCCCCGAGTCTTCCGGGGGGGCCACGCGGGAGAGGGCATTCTCGGTGGCCGTGCCACGGCTGTGGAACTCCCTTCCGATGGGGGTGCGGTTGGCCCCGGACCGCCCCTCTTTTCGGAAAAGTTGTAAGACCCGGCTGTTCCGCCAGGCGTTTGGTGGGGGAGAGGAGTGAAAGGGTGGAGGGTGGGGATGGGGGTGCTAAATGTCGCTTTCCTTTTTGTAGTTTTTAAAAATGTTTTATATTGAATTGTATTTGTGTTTTTATATTGGAAGCCGCCCTGGGCTGCCTGATGGCAGGAGGGGCGGGGTATTAAATAGAAAGATAAATAAATAAATAAGGCTCAGTGCTGCCACTAGACGGGGACAAAGTGCCACATGTCACGGGTTGGAGGTCCGCACCCCCCACTTTACCGGGTTTGAGTGACTCAGTTTCCCTCGCTCACAGCCCACTTGGATCAGTTTTCTCTCTCTGGCTGATTCAAGCCTGCCGCACGGACAACCCCTTTGTCACTCAAGGGCCCGATTCTTCCCGTTTACAGACTTTTTAATCTCTGGGTTCGCAAGAGCTTGAGAACTCTTGTTGCTCATTTGTGTCCCAGTGTTAGACACAGACACTTCTTCATAAAGATAAGAAGTCAGTTTATTGATTACATAAGCAAGATTGTAGATACAGAGTGGTTACTAGAAATCAAAGGTAAATATAACACATTCCTAACCTATACTGGTTGAGTTCCTAAATAAGCATCTTACCCTACCAAGGTCCATAAGTTCTTCTCAGTTCTTGATGTAAGTGACTGGGTCTTCAGTCTTAGAGTTGCTAGAAAGCAAAGTCCTGTCTCTCAGTTCATGGTTCAGCTCAGCCCTCCTGGCTGCAAGATGGTGAGTGAGTTTCTGATAGTCCCTCTCAAGGTGGCTTAATGGCCTCCTTAAATATCTTTCATGGTCTCTTTGTCTCGGGTTTCCCAGCTTGGGGAAATGTGAGGCTTGTCACGTAGGCAACCCAGGCAAACATGAAGGTTGATTTGCATCTCCACAGGTCTGTCTGGCCAGGGTTCCCAAATGCACATTCTGTTTAGCTCTTTCCATTTCCTGGAGCTTGGTCACGTGTCACAGTCTTGATTTGGGTTTTACAGTTCTCAGTTGTAACATTACATACATGTTGCATGTTTTGCTTTACATATTTACTAACTTGTAGTCTACACGTAGGCCCGTGTTACATGTGTGACCCTACGTTCCTCCGTGACAGCCCCCCTGTAAGATAGCATGTGCAGTGGGCACGACAGAGTCCCATAACATGCTTAGACTGGTGTGTCCTACCGGTGTGTGTAGGGATATGCAACTCCCTTATCTCCTTTCCATGTGTTTGAAACCTATTTAAGTTAGACCTTTGGTTTTCCAAGCCCTCTGTCAGCCCTGTGGGGCTATCATGTTCACATGTTTTCCACCATGTCATAGTGGAGTGATCCTCAGGATTCAGTATTTCTGGGTTCACTCTCTTGTAGGGGTATACGCTGAGGTGTCTATGTCCCTCCGCCCCGTGTTGCATGTGGGGTTCCTGTGGCCCATACCCTTCAAGGAACATCCGTAGGTGTTTGCATAAGACTGTGACAAATGGGTGGGAATGCCATGTTAGCAACCTTTGTTCCCCAGTTACAAACATGTTTCCAGATTATCGGGCAGCCTGTTTCTCATTGACTGTATGTCTTTTTGCCATGTCCACACTTCTATCTCTGATCTGGCTGGGGTGTCCAGACTGCAGATCATAAGCGGTAGTATGACCCAAAGGACAGAGTATGGAGTGCGTGTGAGCGCTTTCACAGTGTTGAATACCCTCATCGTAGAGCACGTGTTACTTTGCATTCGAACACCCTTTGCACCTGGAGAATTGTTGTAATCCCCAGTGAGAATACTTGTGTTCATTGTCTTTTGTCTTTCCCTCCTGGCTGTACTGGTGTACTTGAACGTTTTTGCATTCGAATCAATCACGCAGCCAAAAACTGCTTCTGTGGAGGGGCTATTGTCAGCAGCCTCTTGTGCCCTGCCCCCAAGTTCTGGTTGTACCTCCAGGATCCCCTGGGTCCGTGTAACCATGTATTTCTCCTTCTTGGGAGTCTGACTTTGTGACATGGGTGTGAAAACCTCCCAAGTGCCCCCTCAGACCTCCCCACACAAAACTCTGGAGGATTCAGTTTACCAAAGTGCAGCCGCTTGACCCTGGACACTCGTAACCGTTTCCTCCCCTCCAGTCTCTACTTCAGCAGCGTTTCCCTGCTCCTCCTTAGGTAAGGCAGAGGCGCAGAGTTCACTCTTAGACTGATGCTCCTGCCCCTTTAGCACTACAGGGTGGTGCATTTCTATCCCTGGGGAGGAGACACCCATTGTTCCCCCTCCATCCCGGGAAAGGTTTCGTGCACATTCCTGCCTCCTATTAAGGTAGAATCCTCCACCTCCCGGCTTGTCTGTAACCCTTTGGGTTCAGTTAGTCGCTTCCCCCCTTCTCTTAAGGTAGGACAACAAACCTCCAGGCCATCCTGCAACCTCCTGGGTTGAGTAGGGGCGTTTGCAGCCTCTAACTCTCCCCCCGCGGTGGTTACTTAGTTTGATTCTGCAGGATTTGGTCCCTCCTGTGTAAGGTGGGGTGCCAAGTCTTGGGCTTCAGAATCAGGTTGACCCGTTGGCTTCACTCCCTTTAGTTCCCCATGTGAGACAGAGACTTGCAGTTCACTCTCCGAGTCTTGTCCTCCCCTGCCTTCTGGCTGGTTCGGGGACTCCTCTTTGGGTTTTCCTGCCCCTGAGTGGAGTTCGCAGGTTGGGGTGCAGGATCTGTAAGGCTGCTAGAGCCTTCCTGTAACCCTTCCCCTCCACTAGGGTTGCTCTCTGTCTCCCCATGTTCCAGGGGTAGAGGTGCAACTTGTTTAGGGCTCTCTGAGTCTTGTTGTCCTTCATCCTCCCTTCCCGGGTTGCTCTCCGGCTCCCCGTGTTCCTGGGATTGGGCTTTTTCCACCCTCCATCCCAGCATCCATTTGTTTATAGCATTCCCCACCAACATTTCATTTTGTGCCTTTCTGGGGAGTACAGCAATCTGGATGGGTCCCTTTGAGCCTTCCCAGTCTAAATCTACAGTTGCTGTGGGCAAAATATCCCTGATACCCATTGCCAGGGATACCACAACCTTTCTATGAGTGTTTATTTTATGTTTTGGGATCAAGTCCTCCCGTACCATAACCGTGTGTGCCCCATTGTCTAATCTCCCCACACAGTTTAGCCCGTTAACCTTAGCAGGTTTTCGTAGCAACTGATCCCCTGTGGGTGGGTTAGGAATAATATAGCAATCATCAACACCTTTGGGGACAGGTTGAAGTACAGACACAAAATTCGCACTGACAGTCCCAATAATCTCATCAGACTCCCTATTAGGGCAATGAAACTCCCTTTTTGGGTGGCAATCTCATACCATATGCCCTGTTTGGTTACAGTTAAAGCACTGCTTTGACTCATTATTAGAGGATTGGGAGGTGTGTGTTCTTTGGAGTCTGGGTGATCCCTGTCTTCCCCCCACCCCCATTCTCATTTGGTTTGTTCTGGGTCAAGTTTCCTTG
>QEPC01001131.1:1533214-1547811 GCA_003113815.1 Sphenodon punctatus
TGTGAGGCCTGTCACGTAGGCAACCCAGGCAAACATGAAGGTTGATTTGCATCTCCACAGGTCTGTCTGGCCAGGGTTCCCAAATACACATTCTTTTTATCTCTTTGCATTTCCTGGAGCTTGGTCACGTGTCACAGTCCTGATTTGGGTTTTACAGTTCTCAATTGTAACATTACATACATGTTGCATGTTTTGCTTTACATATTTACTAGACTTGTAGTCTACATGTAGGCCTGTGTTACATGTGTGTGACCCTATGTTACTCCGTGACACCACAGCCTTTGCGTGGCTCAGCGTCACCACTAGAGTGGGACAGAGTGGGACTACTTCTGCATGGCTCAGTGCCTCCACTAGAGGGGAACGGAGCACCCCAGCCTTTGCGTGGCCCAGTGTCACCACTAGAGGGGGACAGAGCGTCATGGCTTCTGCATGGCTCAGCGCCTCCACTAGAGGGGGACAGAGCATGGCTGCTTCTGCATGGCCCAGTGCGACCACTAGAGGGGGACAGAGCGCCACAGTCTCTTGTGTGGCCTAGAACCACCACTAGAGGGAGACAGAGCGGCATAACCTCTGTGCACTCTGAGATATTTATTATAAAAAAGGACCTCAAATTAATTTAAAGCCTCCTGATTTTAAAGTTGCTCTTGCGATTGGGGGTGGGGTGGGGATCCCATTTGCTGTAACAGTCTTTTCTCTTCTTTCTCTCTCTCCCCCCTCAGCTTGCAAAAGGAAAGAGCAAGAGCAAAGCAAAGCAGACAGAAATCACGTCCCTAAGCGGCACCGGTTGGTTTTCACCGACATCCAGCGCCGCACGCTCCACGCCATCTTCCATGAGAACCAGCGGCCTTCCAAGGACCTTCAGATTACCATCGCGCAGCAGCTGGGGCTGGAGCTCTCCACCGTCAGCAACTTCTTCATGAACGCTCGGCGGCGCAGCCTGGACAAATGGATGGAGGAGGGACGGCCTCCTTCCTCGGGGAGCCACGTCCCCAACGCCTCGTCCGCCGCCATAACTTGTACCAAAGCATGATGGGAGATGGGGCCCCCCTCCGATCCTAACGCACCAAAGATGGCGGATGGCGCGCTTGGCTGATGATAATATTGGGCGGGATTTTCCTTCCCCTCTGTCTATAACGCCAAACCTGCTGACCTGATCTTGATGCTGGTGTGAATCAGCTCTGTAGACTCCAAGGGGATTTACACCAGCTCAGGAGATGAGTAGCTCTCCCGCGGTGTTTCAGTAGCACATGGATCGAGGACCGGAAGGCACCGAGGGGAGGGATCCGGGGGGCTGGGGGGGGGGAGAACGGGAGTGGGGAGCTGCAGCAATTTCAGAAATTGGATTCCCTCCAGGACCAGTCTTCTATTGTTCCTCTAGGGGAGGCAGTGCCATCTCGTAGTGGGAGGCAGGAATGAGGGAGTGCCGTGGTCAGAGCAATGGGCTGGGAGCCAGGATTCTTGTGGTGTTCCCAGCTGAAGTCTGAGCAAGGGGGGTAGGTTTTAGGGGCCCGTGGGCACGTTACATTATTTAAGCAGATGTCGTCCGTGTAAAGCCATCTGCTACAGATCGGGGAACACCCTAAACATGTGTTAACCCACCTCTGTTTAAACTGTGGCGGCAGGCCTCATGGTTTGGTAACACGGAGCCAAGGTCACTTGTGAATGCATCCAGTAGCCTAACCTCCAGTCCTCCCATTACCATAGAGATGAGAGGAAAACATTGGAAGGAAGGGACTTCTAGTCAAAAGCAATGCACCCGGAGATGCCAACGCGGCTGGGGCTACAAGAGGAGCTGCTTGCCACCCAATGAAATGCATGTGTGAACCCTCCCCCCCCCCCGCTATTTAATTGCTTGCTACTTGATGAGTTGCCACTTGCTGCGCTGCTGCTTGAAGAATGTAATGTGCGACCGAGCCCCTGGGAGCAGGTACATTGGGGGGGCGGGGAGGGGAGAGAGTCAGGACTCTTGGCTTCTTCTTCTGAGGTTTTGCACGAGTCTGAGCAGAGGGATGGGAGCGTAACAGGGGCCCATGAACCTGGTACATGTGTATCCTGTTACGGGGAGGGGGTTGTCAGGAGGCCCCCAGTCCATCTTGCTGCATTAGTGCCCATTCCAATTTAGCGGCACCCCTGGATAGGAGCCTCCCATTTTGGGTCTTGGTTCTGCCTCTGATGAGGAGCAAACAATCTCTCTTGTCTGCCACCTTGTCCATAAAAACCACTCCATCCTAATTCTCTCTTAAGGCACGTTCAGATGCTCCCCTTACACTCAGGGGGGACCGTCGAGGTAAAGACCAGGATTCCGAAAGCAGTGGCTTTGTAGCTGCCCCATGGAAGGTCTCCTGTGGTCTTCAATGAGGCGACTCTGGAGTCAGGGGTTTGTGGCTCATGACTAAAATGTCCACATTTAGTGGAAAGAAACCCCTTCATCTGGGCTTTCTGCAGAGACGTGGTTCTCAGTCCCCAATCCCTGTACCAAGGAGGACTCTGATCTCCGGGCCAGGGATGAGGTTGACTTGGATAAAATAAACACCATTCTAAAGCCTTTGTCCAGAGAGGAATTCAATCGCTGGAGTAGTTTGAGGAATTTTCATTCTTGGGTGTGTGTGTGTGTGCGGGTTCGCTGACATCTCCCACTCTGGGCTTTGCTTGAGCTGTTTCTGGGGTTGTAGGAAATACTAGGAGTGAGAGTCAAAGCAAATTGGTCAGTTATACCCGTGTCTCGAAGGGAAGTCTTTGTTTACCGAAACGAAGCACTGCTCCAGGGAAGTGCAGATTTTGGGACCATCTGGAGCCCCGGGGGTTGAGGGATTTCACCCCCACCCCGATACGTGGGATGTCCCTGTATATACCCTTAAATGGCAACATAAGTGTCAAAAGCATTGGCGTAAAATATGAATCCTCAGACCCAGGTATCCAACTTCCGGTATTGAGTCACATCTAAATGGATGTGCTAATTTTGCATGAGGCATGAGCTTCCCTGGATCCGGCCTTGCCTGAATTCCTAGCTCCTCCCAGATTTTGTCGGATTTGGTCTGCCTTTCTTAGTCATTTGGCTGTTTGAGCCTTCAGTACATCATGTTACGGAGGTCAGCGAATCGACAGCTTCCAATTTCCAAAAGAACTGCCTCGGGAACAAACATGGAATGACCGCCACAAACTTCGAGAGACCAACGATGGTGGAGTCCACTTAAGGCGAATTACTCCAGCCATGTTAAAAAAAAAAAGTTTGATTTATCAGAAATTCTACTTAAGCAGAACTTAGGGAAATGGAGCTGGAGAGGGAGAAAACTGGTGCTCAGATTGAGAGAGCACCAGGTTTCTCTGTCTCCAGTCTGAAGAGAGTCTGAGTGGGCAGCTGGGCAGAGCTGGGCTTATGTAATCTCGTCAGTTCTGACTCTGGGAATCTTGAGCGGGCTCCAGATGGGGAAACTGGGGCCACTTCCAGACCTGCCTCCCCCCCTCCCAGCGCATATTTTGGCTGCGGGAGGGAATGCTCAAGCCAGGATATGCGCGGGGTTCGGCTGATTTGAAAGCCCCCCCCGCATGGCTTTGCAGGCGCAAACACACAGAGATACAGAGCAGGAAATCCTGCTCGGGGGGGAGGGCTTTCAGACTGGCCGAGCCCCGCACATATCCTGCCTTGCGCAGGGGGGGCAGGTCTGAAAGTGGCCCTGGTGCTCACTCCCTTGACCACTAGGTTGCTTGAGACTCAGAAATGACAGGATTTTACTTCCACCCCCCTCTGTCTCCCTAGCTGACAATTTGAGTCGGCTTGTCCAGAGAGCTGGAGACAGAGTGAATGGATGTTCCCCAAAGCCCGTCTCCAGTGTGTCCATCATGAATACTCACCCTGATAGGGTCTATACTATACAGTATTTTAAGTATATTAAGAAATCATTAATATACTCAACTGTCTTGATATTTTTAGCTGGGTGGCTTTAAAAATGGCTTTAAACGCCCTTTAAAAATGGAAGATATCAGGGCTCGGAATGTGACTTATCCAGATCAAGAAGCAATCCATCTCCACAGATCTGGGAACGGGACAAATTAATTTGCCTTATTCAAAAGTGATGCAACCTTTGCTTAAATGGATTCCGCTCTCTTCCAGTCCGGACAATCAAATGCCTTTCGAAGGCAACCAGGGGAATGTTCACCCAATTCCTAGTTTGCTTTGAATCCTCACTCCAGTTCCATCAGAAATAGGCTCGTGCTCGGGACAGGTTTGGGGGCGGGAGGGACCGTAGGCAGAGACTTGTGTTCTCCCTGTCACCACCAGAAGGGGGGGAAATGCAGTGAAGACGGGTCCCTGACCGTAGGCCTGGTCTGGCACTAGCAGGGGAGATTCCAGACAGGGAAGCTAACCTTTAACAACCTGCCCCCAGCCCTGTTTGATTCCCACTTCCACGGACACAACCACCCTCCGCTCCAAACCTTTTGGAGCATCAGCTTAGCAACTCCAAAGGCCGGGAGCAGCTTTGAAGCTGTCCTTGACCTTTTCTCCTTCAAAGGGCCCAGTTCCTGCAGAGCCAGAGTTCAGAGGGTGAGCGGGGAAGCTTGCTGGGGCAGGCAGCCCCGGGTGGCATCGCGGCAAGATGAAAGGGGCAATCAGTGACTCGGTTTTGGCTGGAGCTTTTAGCAACTGAGGTCTTGATGAGGCTGGGATTCGTTGGCTAAGGAAGCAGGGGGTGAGATTGCAAGACTTGCCAGCCTGGATCAAATCAATGGGGCGTTTAATACGGGAGCGGGGAACTTTTCCCCTCCTGGGGGGCCACTTTGAAAATTAGCACAAGCTCCGAAGGCTGCATAAGAAGCTGGAGGCTGGGGTGGTTAAGGGGCATGCTCAGATCATGGATCCAACCCCGACGTCTGCCTGCTCTCCTCTCCGCTCCCTTCCCCTGAGCTCCGTCGTTCAGGAACTGGATGCAGGGGGCAGATCCATGCACTGCAAAGGGGGCCATGTAAAAACTAGCTGAGGTCCACATTTGCCTG
Source organism: Sphenodon punctatus (assembly GCA_003113815.1). NCBI lineage: Eukaryota > Metazoa > Chordata > Lepidosauria > Sphenodontia > Sphenodontidae > Sphenodon > Sphenodon punctatus. The sequence goes on from QEPC01001131.1 coordinate 1,538,207, forward strand.
AGTGACTCCTTTTGCAGTACAAAGACCTGGTTTGTAACATGCACCAAATTCCTCCTGGATCCGGCTCGGTGGCCTCCCCGCTGGCATCCGGCGATGCTGCCGGCTGGGCATGGCCCCATCTGTAGAAGGGTTCAACGGGTGCCGCTAGAACGGGATCGCTACTTGGCGCTGAACCTGTGGCAACCAGACCTGCCGATCGGCATCAAAAAGTGCCCCCCATACAGCATTTGGGTGTATCAATATTTCGGAGCGTGGCGGTATGCCAATCGAGACTCTGACCCTTCCTCCGCACAAGGCCTAGATCGGCAGGAACTCTCTCTGGTGTCGGCCGCTCCCCCTGCAGCGTTCCTGAACTGCCCCCGCCTCAGCCGGCTTCCTTCCTTCCTCCCTGGTAGCAAAAGCGCAAGAGCACCGGTTTCGTTCGTATCGTGCTGCCCGTGCTCCTCCACACGCCACCTCCTCCTCTTGCCTCCCCCCATCAGTGTCGCCGCTCTAGAATTTGTCCAGCTGTGGAAACCATCCAACCAAAAAAAATCAAAATAAAAAAAAAAAATCTACCTCACTTTGTCTCTTGCACCAAAGATACCAAAGATTTTTTCCCCCTCGCAAGGAGTCTGTGTGTGTGTGTGTGTGTGTGTGTCCGTGGGTGTCTAGCAATTTTTTTGCATGGCTTTCCCCCGTCCTTTTTGAAGTGTGCCGTTAAGTGTCGCAACTCTCCACTTGGGTGGGAGGGAGTGGTGGCCCCCTGCTAACCCGATACGGCTGGCTCGGCCTGGCCATGCGGTCGGTAACGACTGAGCGGACGATTCTGTGCCATCCTATCCCGACAGGGGCAACATGTCTGTGTCTGGTAAAATGCACTTTATGCGAGCAAGCCACGGGGATGGGATGTGGAAACGTGAAAGCAGCGAAGCGCCACGGCCAACGAAGGGCAGCATGTTGATTGCTAAGGGCCATTCCTCTCGGAACGGTGACTATGTACGGTGGCCTGCTGGTGACAGATCAGCAGTCGTGGCCCCTGCCTCTGTGTTTACAAAGGAGGTTTGCAAAATCAATCAAATAAAAGATGACCTGTTCAATACAGATGCCTCACCCCCCACCCCCAATGACGACTCCATCTTTCTTTACTCCTTAATTGAATAAAGATGCTGTTGGCGTCTCCCTCTCATCCTTGCTCCCAAACTCTCTGAAGTGAAGACCGCTGATGGTCCAGTGATGCCAAGTCAGGGGTGAGGGAACGTGTCCCCCACCCTCATGGGCCATGTTGGAAATCAGTATACGCTCTGTGGGCAATAGGAATTAGGAGCAGTGTTCGGAATTGGGGGAAGGAAGGAGAAAACTCCTGATCATGATGGATCTCTCTACCATAGATCTTTTCACGCCCGGGGGCCACTTTGAAAATTGGGGCAAGCTCCAAGGGCCACAAAGAAGTTGGAGGTGGGGGTTTGAACAAGAAGAGAAAGGTCCTCCAGCTGCTCTCCTTGCATGCCTGCCCTCATCTCTGCTCCCTTCCCCCGAGCTCCGGCGTTTACTGCTTGAAGGGACTGGATCCAGGAACTGAAAAAGCGGCCACGTTTAAAAAAACAACCACCACCACAAAACAAGCTCTGGGCTAGTTGGGCCCAAGGGCAGGAGGTGATCTTCCAGAGCGACACCCAAGCCGGTTGTGTCGGCCCCGGTCTTCTCCAGTAGGACCAGGGAATGCCTGTACCCAACACATGCCATTGGCCGTCAACAAGGGCATGCGACCATGGACACTTCCTGGGTCCTTTCCTCCATGAAGGTTGTGATTCCAGTTCTCGTGGCAACTGGAGCCTCCCATTTTGTGCAGCTGCAATAAACCCACGTCCAGCTAGAGCCGTTCCCAGCAGCCGCACAGAAGGGGGTGAGTCTGGAATTCTGACGGTGCCGCTTTTTGATTGGAACGGGCTAGGTTTGCCTGTTCCGACTGAAAACCAGAATGGGAACTACTTTGTCCAATTCATCGGAATCGGATGAATTAAAAAAAAACACAGTACTGCTCATGCACAAAATGGCTGCTGCCCTTATTCAAAAGGGCAAGAGCAGCACTGCCATCATTTGGGATGGGGGCTGCCCACTCGGACGTACGCAGCGCGGCTGGTTTTTCTGGTCACGATTCCGATTGGACTCAATTTCTGATTGAAATTCTGATTTATTTATTTTTTTAAAAAGCGATTCTGTTTTCCTGGAAATTTCTGCACAAAAGGAAGAGTTGTTTTGATTCAGGCCTTCTGCATGGCGGCCCCCTGTACCAAAGCAAGCTCCGCGAAGCAAGAGGGACGCTCTTGTGATGGCAAACCGTCCCCAGGAGTGGCCGTAACAATCGGCAGCCGAAATTCTTCCAATGGAGCAATAGACACAAGGGGCAAAATTTGGCCTTGGGATCGGAACCAAGTGAGGTGGAGGATGCATGGGACCCTCCCAAATTTAGCTTTGTTTCCCAGCTCTCGGGGCACGCGACAGCGGTCTGACGAGAACTAGAGCCATCGCGTGAGAAGGTGTTAGCTCTATTGGCTCAATGGTTTCTCTGCGATAGCCACGCAGGCAGGTGGCGAGGAAGGTCCTAGGCACCTGTCCATCGCGGGAGGCCCTTTAAATCAGCGTCCTCTGGGTGAATCGAACGCTGGAGTATTTTTGAACAGCAAAAAGGTCACAAAATCACCCACCTTTCAAACGAAAAACCCATAGCAAATTAATTTTAAAAATCCAACTGAGGTGTCTCACAAAAAACAATCCCCATACCCTATTTATTTTATTTATTTATTTATTCTGTTGCCAGGATAAAAGCCCAGTGCTGTGATCATGGGCTTTTTGGTTTCGTTTAAAAAAAGCAGTGCATTACTCTATATTAACTTGAATGTTTCTTCTTCTTTGTTTGTCGACTGTGCTAACTAACCAAAGTCTTTTTGCCTGTAAACACAAAGGGAAAAAAAAAAAAAATGTACATTTTATACCAAAGTTTTTTCTCAGATGCTTCATCCTGTACCTGTTTGTGATGATATGTTACAACACAAAGTAAATGTCCTTTATTGACAAGTCTGTGGCTCACGAGATTGCTTTTAATTGAGAGCGGGGGCGGGGGGGAAGAGAGAATAATTCACAAGAACCCTCTACCCCCAACCCTGTCACTTGCAGGTGGCTTTTCTCATCGAGGGTAGTTGGGTTCTGTTTGGTTTTTTAACCTGACGCGCCCATAGGCCAAAACGGTAGTGTCGGATAAAACACAACCGACCGAAGGGGACAACCCTACTTGAGCACCACATTTCAAGGATGACATTGGGTGCGTTCAGTCGGAATGCTACGAGCCGCAGCTCCGACTGCCTCTCTGAAGGTGGAGCGGCCGGATGCGGACTCCCGCGAGCCTCAGAGCACGGCAGGAAATCTGGAAAGGCGCCGTGCAGGCCAAGCCAAATGTGTGGCGGCCGCCTCTCGCGGCCCGCTTCCTGCTTGATTCGCTCCCCATACATGGGCGAGTGCTTCACAGCGGAGCCACGTGGCAACCGCAGACTCTCCCCCTGCCCCCGGTGAACTTGCTCGTCTGAAAACACCCAGTGATAAACTGAAGATTTAAAGGGTAGCAACCAAGCTGATATATGGACTAGAATGGGAGTTGTGTAAAGAAAGGTTGGAGGAACGAGGTGTGTTACAGAAAAGGCAACTAACGGGGATTGGGCGGGGTGGGGACAGGATAGCCATTTTGAATGACAAGAAAATGGAAAGGATAGAAGAGGAAATGGGCTTAAATAGCAGCCAGACTGATTTTGGTTTAAGAACTTCCTAGCGGTAACAAGAGTTGGACAACGGAATAGGTCGGTGGAATCTCTTTCAATCGGTAGTTTGTGAGACGACTGGACAAGCAGCGGCCTGGAACGCTGTAGGTTTAGGGCAAAGTTGGGGAATCTGGGGGCCAAATGTGGCTAGTTTTTGTAGGGCCCCTTTCCAGTTCCTGGATCCGGCCCCTGGGATCCAGTTCCCACCCTGCACGTGCTGACAGACTGAGCTCAGGGGAAGGGAGCAGAGAGGAGGGCAGGCGCACAGGGAGAGGGGACAGATCGCACTGACAGACTGAGCTCAGGGGAAGGGAGCAGAGAGGAGGGCAGGCGCACAGGGAGAGGGGACAGATCCATGATCTGGAGCCTCCTCTTCCTGGGTGCATCCCTTGAGCATCCTCACCCCTAACTGCGATGATGCCCTCAGAACTCATTAATTTTTAAAGTAGCCCCTGGGAGGGGAAAAGGTTCCTCATCCCTGGACTAGGACGCCCTGCCTCGTGGAGGATGGATCAGATGATCTTTCCTCCGGTTCCTTCCCACTCTGCAGCTCGATGATCATTGCCAGACGACGCGACGATCAGAAGCTGGGTTTAAAACAGAGCGTAGTTGAGTTTCTTTCCCATCGCTGGTGGCCTCTCCAATGGAGATTCGGGCACCTGGGAGATCAGCTACCCAGCTGGGAAAAGCCACTCACAGCAGCTCGAAGAGGCCATGGCAATGGCTTAAAACAGGGGTCTGGGACCTCAAGACCGGGGGACGCATGGCTAGTTTTTCCAGTTCCTACCCCCCCAAGCACTGGAAGACCGAGCTCAGGAGAAGACCCTGCAGACAAGGAATAGGGGATCGACAGATCCATGATCTTCCTACACACACCCCTTAAGCATCCCCACCTGCAACGTTTACGTGGCCCTCAAAGCTTGGACTCTATTTCAAATTGGCCCCCGGGGAGGAGTTGAAAATGATTCTTGAGCAGGAGACCGCTGTCTCGGGGAAGAGAGCGCAAAATGCCTCAATGGTGGCATCTAGTGGCCGACGCAGGTCAGGCAAACTGCGCTCCGTCTCATCCAAGTTGAAACCCAGACGGCAGCCAAGGCAGAAGCGTGCGAGCGAACACACGTGCGCGTGGTACGTGCACCGAGTTGCACTAACGCAACAGGTCGGGAGAAGCCCAAAGGAGAACTTGACGGCAGGGTTTGGGTTCATGAGTTTATTTGTATTTCCAGAGAGGCCTGAATCATTTCTGCACCCGTAAGAACATAGTCGGTGCTATTTGCTGGTCCATGCAGCCCAGCATCCTGCCTCCGACGGCGGTCAGCCTCAATCGCCTCATGGGGTAAACGCAGCAGGTTACAACGGAGTAATCCATGGCCCACCCTCCTCCAGATATGAATTTATTCAGATGCATTAATTTCGACTACCGCCTGTACGCCAACAGACAAAATGCCAAATCCCTGAAGGAATGGCCTGGGAAACCGAAGGGATATGTGGCAAAGAGGGACGCAAACAACAGCTTAACAACGAAGAATCAGGACAAATAAATCGATGGTGAGCGGTGGATTGAATGTTAGGACCTCGGCCCTGGCTCTATTCGATGGATCCTTGCCCCGCTGGCTCTCTGCGCTGCTCGGGGATCCTGCCGTCGCGCCTTACGTCCTTGGCCGGGACAGGCCTCTTTGCGCGGAAGTCGCTCCCTCCAGAGTCTGTCTCAGTTCCTCCCTCCTCACCTTTAAAAACAGACATATCTATCCTCTAGGTGTTTTTAGGATCCACTGCTGGTTCCCCTCAACGTGTTCTCTCCTCTCCCTTTGCCTTTCAAACCATTTTAAAATGTGGATTTTAAGTGGCTTTTATGGTATTTTCTTGTTTGCGTGCAGGACAGCAGACCGAGCCGCATTCGGCAGCGGGGGGATTATTACTATTTGGATATTCTCCAGGACGCTCGTTTCTTATAAAGGGGAGATCCGTCATTCGTCCGACCCTAACAAACAGGGAGAGGCAACATGGGGAGATGGGAGCAACACTCACCCTGCAGCATCTACGGCTGCCTAGTTCAATGCCAAGCGCGCCCCCCTGCTGCCGTCCTCATGCAAACTCAGGAGTAGCGTCGCCAATTTCCGAGGGGCTGCTCCAGAATCAGCGGGCCGAGAAGCAGCCACAATTTCAACTTCTGTCGGCAAATCTCTCCCTTCTACCATTAAAAAAATAAAATAAACCTCTAAGCCAAGTCTGTAAGGGGCACAAGCTAGGTGGGGAACGCAAGCGTTGCCCGTTCAAGGAGCATCGATGTCCGGGACAGTCCAGGTGCCGGTGGCTCCGGCTGCCCACACACAAGCCACCAAGCAGCCTCCGGGGAGCAGCACAGAAGCAACGTGGGTTGCTCAGGGCTGTTCTGTAGCAGCAGCTTAGACTAGGGGTGGGGAATTACAAGACTGGGGGGCAGCTGGTTTTTATTCAGCCCCTTTCTAGTTCTTGGATCAGGCCCCTGGATCCAGGTCTTGCCCCCCATGCGCGGAAAGACCGAGCTCAGAGGGGGAGGGAGCAGAGAGGAAGACACGCACCCAAGGAGAAGGGACAGATTCACAATTTGGACCCTCCCCTTCCTAAGCGCACCCTTACGCACCCCCCCACCCTCCCAACTTTTATGTGGCCCTCTGAGCTTATACTCATTTTCAAAGTGATCCCCCCACGGCCCCCCAGGAGGGAAAAGCTTCCCCATCCCGACCTAGAGCAACACATTAACCAGCTGGTATATGAGTGGTGCCCAGTAGAGTTGTCAGCAGGGGAATTGCAAGGGGGATGTGACTAAAAGATGAAGAAGCATCTTCTTTCCTCCCCACCCCCACAAAATAAAGAAGTCCACCAGGCTTCCAGTAGACACAGACCTTCATTTAAGCCAGGTGTTGAAGCTACAAGGGGACACCCATACTTGTCCATCCACGTGCACATACACACACACACACACCTTTCAACAACACAGTTCCCAAATCCAGGTGGAGATGAAGATATTCCAATGCTCGTACAGAATGGAGTCCACCATGTTGGATCGAAGAGCGGTGGTCGGTGGCTATTTCCAGCTCCGAGGAGCATGGGAAATCTTGCGCACCCAGAAGTCCCGTCCTACAGAGAAAAACGCCAAGTTCAGTCCTGGGGGAGTCAGGTCTTTAGGATTTGTTGAAGGCAGCCAGCACAGCCCAAATCATCTCAGTGGCACCCCCTTTGGTGGATTCCACCTCAGGATCCATGTCCAGCAGGTCCTTGGACCGGTTCATGGCCATGTCGTACTTCTCGTCGGCCAAGGTGATGAAGACATTCTCCAGGACGTCAGAAGAGTGGGCCAGGACCAACAGAGCCAAGGTCCTCCTGTCCATGCGGTGAGGGTTGTTGACCCACCGGTCGAGGACGCTCTCCTGGAGCTTCTTGACCAAGCGCTGCTTCTCGGTGGTGTTTGTGACCGGGTGGGTGGTCATGTCAAAGAGAAGGAAGTTCTGCTTCTCCGTGGTCAGGATCCCCTTCTCCACCAGGTTCTTGGCAATCCTCTCCCGCACGTTGCGGAGCTGGAACTGCAATTTGAAGGGGTTCCAGGTCTCGCCTGCGGAGGGGGAAATAGGGGTCACCATGACAACACTCAGTGGCCTACTAGCTGCCTTGGAACCACCACCCACATCCAATGGGGGGCCAGCTTGCCCAGTATTATCCAAACCCTGCTCCCTCACAATACACAGGCCCAGCTCCATTCAAGGCCCACCCCCCACACTACTCAGGGGAGGGACCGGATGTTACATGCCACAGAATGAAGCTCCTGCTGCCCCTCAGGGCCACCTCACCAAAGATGCCAGTGGCGTTAGGACCCCCTACAGCTGCTGAACAGCTAGAGAAACGGAAGTCATTTTTGTTTGGCTTCTTGTTCAATCCCAGTTGGGCCATACAATAAAACTCCACAAGCTGGGCCACCCAGGAGGCCACGGCATTCTCTCCCACTCTAGTGGCGGCGCCGGGCCACACAGAAGGCTGCAGTCCTCGGTCCCCACCGTAGGGGCCACGCAGACGGGTCGGTCTGTTCCTGGCCTGAGGTGGCTGTGCTCATTTTTTAAGATCCTGAAGGCCAAGGCTCAGCGCCAACAAGAGACGCCCTCACCAAAGCCCAGTCACAGCTTCATGTCACTGAGTTCCGACAACAAAGGCTGGCTCTACACTTCCAGAGCCAGCAAGTCTCTAGCTAGGAACCCCACCCATGAAACTGCCTGGCCTAGTTTCTAGCACAGCAGGGAGGCCGCTTAGTCAGGAGATGAACCTCCACGATCCCCCGACCACGCCTGTCACAAGGGACCAAGAGACCTGCCTTGGCCTGCTTGCTCCGGAGCCTGGCCCAACGTTGCCGGCTACCCCGGCGGGTTGGGTGGAGCCGTGAAGGGAATGAGATCCAAGCTTTGCGACAGGCAGCAACGGGGCGGCCCCCGCTCTCACCTGTCAGCAGCTCAATCCAGGTCTGGACCGTCTCAGCCGGCTCCGTGGCTTTGATGTGCTTTAGAGTCTCGTCCAACAGGACGTCGCCCGTTGGGGCATCTGACTTGAGGAGCACCTAGGAGGGGAAGAGAAGAGGCAAGGGGGCAGCTTACGGACACACCCAGGGTGGTCTGATGTCCTGCCCAGTCCCTTAAACATGACCTGACCCCCTCCCAGAGCCCTCTCCTCTTTCCCCCAGCCCCTTAACCACTACACACACACACAGGCCTCCCCCTTCCCACACACCATCCCCCTTCTCACATAGAAGTAGCCTCCCCAGCACCCAGAGGAAGCCCTCGCGTACTTAGACAGGGGCTGCCCATCTCTCCCTTCCAACAGGAGAGGGAGAAAGACACCGCTCTGCTCTCTAAGCAGGGGTGGGAATGACTTCGGAGGCAGATTTAAAAGGGCCTCTGGCTTGAGTCAATCGCTACAGAAGCTTCCAAAACCTGGCACGATCACAGCCGGATCAGCGCCTTAAGGCAGCGTTCCCAGGGTTTCCGGGCCGCGGCCGGTTCCTGCTGCGCCTTGAACTCATTTCTGAATCCCAAGCTGAAGGCTCCTCTGTTCCCGTTAAAGCCACCCACGCCCCGGGCCTGTCGACATGGTATCAAGGCCCGCCCAACCGGAAGTAGCTTTTCCCGTCCGGTCCTTCGGACCGTGCAGGTTTCTAAACCTCCTCCGACCTTGTCCCTCGACCTGAGCCCTACTGCTGTTTTTTTGTGGTGACTTGATCCTGCAAAGTCTACCCAGGACTTGGGAGCCCAACAAGCACAAGAAATGTTTATGGCGGACGGTGTCCTGTTGGGCCAAAAAGCGTAGGAACCCCGTGTCACTTTCCTTTATAGAGTGGGGGGGTGGGGGGTGGAAAAGTCTCTATGACCGGCCTCCTGCCACTTCAGGAAACCCTGATTCTCTGATTTAGCCTGGCTGACCTGGCGAAAACGGGGCTTCTCCCACAGACTGCGACTCAAAAACTCTGGTTCTAATTAACTCCGTATGTTGGCCACGCCAACACATACCAAGCCCCTTTTATCCATAAAAGGTTACAAATGATGCCCCTTCCATTAAATCAGTCTGGAGCAGGGTTAAACTAAGGCCACTTTCTGTACTCTCCCCACCTCTCATATTCTGGCTGTGGGAGGGAATGTGCAGCCAGGATATGCGCGGGGATCGGCCGGTCTGAAAGCCGCCACCCCCCACACGCGCGGGGCTTTGCCGGCAAACACCCGCAGGGATGCAGAGTAAGAAATCCAGCTCAGCATCCCTGCGCGTGTCTGCCGGCAAAGTTGCACCGGGGGGGGGGGG
>QEPC01001131.1:1547893-1575430 GCA_003113815.1 Sphenodon punctatus
GGGGTGGAAACCACTCTTAACCCCAGCTAATTCCCATGGGCTTAGACAGGCCCAAGGTCAAGGCTTCTCCTGGGTTTTGACCTTGAACCCAATCCGATTCACTGACGCACGGACCGGCCCATCAAGACTGGGATAATTCTCACCTTCCTGTCCAGCAGTCTCCTTTTCCGCATGGTCTGCCGTTCCAACTGGATCCGCCCGCGCATGGCCAGCTCGATGAGGATGCCGCCGCGCAGGCCGGAGGAGATGCAGTCGTTCCAAAAGGAGGTGTAGCCCTGGGGGGGGGGGGCGGGGAGGGAAGGTGAAAGAGGCACAGTCAGTGTTAACGAAACAGAGCAGGGAATCCATTTAGCCCCATGCTGAGTCCAGCCCATGTGCTAGCGACCAGGGCCCCATCATGCCCAGGAGGGATGCCAGGGTGGCAGGACCAAGCCAGTTGGCTCCATCTGCAAACCAATATATGCCTGTGGAAAAATCCCACCCCACTCCTTCCCGCCAAGCCAAGCGGCTCCCAACGTCCTACCTGTGCCGGGAGAGGAATGAGGAGGAACGAGGGGGCAACACGAGCACCAGGCTCCAGCTGCCCCTCACATGGGGTGCCCCGGCCACGCCCCCAGGGCAGTAGCCGTCCTCCCCAGCAGCACAGCGCTGAACCAGAACTGGCTGGTCCCAAATGGACAGAAATCCCCCTCATGGACACTTGGGAGCGTCACTCAACAATCGGTCACATGTCTCAAGCCCCGGATGCGTTTTGCGATTCCACTGCTTTCGGGATCGTGGGGTGGTGGTTCCCCCACCCCCACCCCCCTCCAATTTCCCCACAACCTCCGTAATCTTTCTGGGCTTCTCGTGACTTTCCGGCACCTTCCATAACTCGTTGGTACCATCGCGTCCTGGTGTGGTGGCTTTCCCTGACCCATTGCCTTTTTCACTTCCACATCCTCGTCTCCCCAATCGGGGGGAGGAGGAGGAGGGAGCGTCGGTGCACCTGCCACGTCTGGTCGGTCTGCACTGTGCCCGTCTCCTTCTCCCACCGGCGCGGCGGCGGCGTGTTGGTATGTACGGAAAGTACTTGCTGAAGGGCATTTCCGAACGGGAAGAGAGGAAGGTGGCAAAACCCCCGTAAGTTTCTGCATCACGGGGAGGACCAGTGAACTGGCTGTTTCCAATGAAAATGGCATTCCCCACAAATTATCGGTTTGGCTCCAGTCACAGCTTCGACCCCTCTCCTCACTCAAAACTCACTGTCAAAGCCAGAAATTTAATCCATGGGGGAGGGGAGGCACCGTTCGCTCAACTAGGGGTTAGAGTCCGAGACCTGGTAATCGGGACTCCCCAATTCTAGCCCCAGCTCTGCCCCCAACCTATGGCCTCTACTAGCCGCCCTCAGTTTGATGTCACTGCCCCCTGTTCAATTAAAAACCAGCTCTCTGGGCTAGCTTAAAAGAAAACAACAAACTTAGCTGCACCTGCTGGATGAACGTCTATTTACAGTCAGAGTGTTTCAGGGGTGGGGTCAGCAAATTGCTGTTTGTCCCATCCTTCCTGGACAAACATTGAGCAAGCTTTCCCGCACGCTTCACTTTCTGCCACGGACAAATCAAACAACTGCCTATTTCCTGATGGAGCAGAGCACGGCCCTGCTGAAATGGGGGTTTCTAGAAAGTTCAGGAAACCTCCCGTCTGGCCAAGTGCAAAGCTTCAGAAACCAAACAATGTTTCTTCCGATGAGCCCCTTTTTGAGAAGTTAGTACCTCCTAACTCTCTTTAACCTCCTCTGTGTTCCCATGAGCAGGGTTAAAGTGAGGTTGAAGGGGATGTACTTACCACTCCAAAAATGTGGAGATATAAGCAGGGAGAGCGGTTCCTACTCCAAGGAGGGGGATATTCTGTATGCAAGGGAGGCAGTTACCGCCTCTCCCCTTCTCAGAGACCATCAGTTCTTCCTGCTTTTGTGTTTCCCTTGTGGCATCTGTCTTACTGACTGGTTGTTATTCCATATTCCTAAGCAGCTGCCAGCACTATAGAATATTCATTATAGCCACGTGGACACCGCCCCCTCACCCCCCCAAACAGGGAGTGTAGCCTAGTGGCTAATGTGTTGGACTTGAACCTGAAAGATCAGGGTTCAAATCCCACAGTAATCATGAAACTTTCTGGGTGGCCTTGGGCCAAGCAATTCAGCCTCAGTTTCCCATCTGTAAAATGGGAATCCCTGCCACACAGGGTTGTCCTGAGGGTGAACTAGCTAAGGACTGTAAGGCAGTTTGAACACTGAAAGGGCTATACAGAAATGATAAAATAGCAACATTCATAACTTTTATATTCTAATCCTGATTTGAAGGATTCTTATATCATCGTACCTCAGATTAAAATGACACCCAACGTGAATGCATGCTGGAAACAGAGTCATTTGCTAATTACATAATACAAGGGTGGGGAATCGTTTCCTTCCCGGGAGTCACTTTGAAAATTAGCACAAGCTCCAAGGGCCGTATTGATGCCGGGGACGGGGGCGTTTAAGGGAGCCGCTCAAGAAAAGAAGGGTCCAGATCATGGATCTCTCCCCGGCCCTTGTTTCTGCTCCCTTAACCCTGAAATCAAGTCTTTCAGTGCTTGGGGGTAGGGGCTGGATCCAAGGGCCAGATCCAGGAACTGGAACGGGGTCAAATACAAATTTGCCATGGGCTGCATTTGGGCCCCGGGCCTGAGCTTCCCCACCCCTGACATAATACATAACAAACAGCATCGTGAACACCGACTGCTTTATACAAGCCACTACCGCCCACCGCAGGTTGGGAACCCGCATCCCATCACGACCAAATCCTGCAGGACTTGTGCCGTTGCGTCCAGTTTGGGATGCCTCATTTTAAGAAGGACACGGACAAGGCTGGTGTGGGGGACAGAGAAAACAATAAAGATGGTTAAAAGGTTTGGGAAGCGAGTCTTCTGAGGAAAGGTTGAGGGAACTGGGTCTGTTTAGCCGAGCAAAGAGGAGGTGAAGGGGAGACAAGAGAGCAGTCTTCAAATAGCTAAAGGGCTGCCATGAAGAAGCAGGCAAGGAACTGTTCTACATGACTAGAGACAACAGGCTCAAGTTACAGGAGGGTAGATGTTGCTTAAATGTGCCGTAACTGCTGAAGAGAAGCAGGAAGAGAAAAAAATATTTTTCCCACACCTCCTCTCCAACAGGCCCATGTGGTGCTTTGTGAGCTTTTTATAAGATAGGAGACTTGATGGGAACAGCATGCTGGGAAATTCACGTGCTAACAAAAATGGCAGAAATTTGCTACTTTTGTGTAATTTATTCTGCTTGCTGAACTGGATTTGGGCTTCCCGGTTGCAGAAATTGGAGGGGGAGGAATTGCGGAATCGACAAGGCCTTGGGGTCAGAGGCCGAGCAGATTCCTAGCATGGGGATGGGGCCAGCCCAGCCAATCGACGCCAAGCATGCAAAATAAGTTGGGAGAGAAGGCGGGGCGAGTGGTTCAGCTGCTGCTGCAGTCGCCGCAGCGGACAGTGGCTGGAGCCTTCCAAAACACACAGCTGCTCATTCCTAAACGGCAGGTTTGTTTTTTTCAAAAATAAAAAGCTTAAATCTACTCTCCCCGCCCGCCTTTCTAAAGGGCAGGAGGATAAGAAATCTCCCTTTGTTGGACTCATCTACAAGATTCTCTTCCCAGGGGCTTTTTTAGCCTCCACCCAAAGGAACAAGGAAGGTGGTGCTGGGTTAACGCCTTGCATGCCGGGAAAGGCTCGGCAGGCTTTTCAGAGGCTTGAAGGCTGGCGGAGGAGGAACAGTTTCATCCCTCCCCTAAACTGTGCCCGGATTAAGGCATCAAGAAAGGACAGTGTGAAGAGCTAGGGATTTAGTATCTTCCTCTGGCTTTTGAAGGCTGGAAGTTGATTAAAAAATAATCATACAATCCGGGAGCTCAGAGGGACCTGAAAGGGGACAGGAGTCCAACCCTCTGCTCGGATGCTATCGTGCCTCCCCTTAACCTTCTCTTCGCTAGGCTAAACACACCTGGTTCCTAATGCCGACTCAGCCTCAGAGAGATGAAGGCAGGGGGCTGCAGCCCACTCGGAATTTAAACATCGAGTGGAGGATTTGATGCTAAATCAATAACTCCTGGAGACTAAAGCCTCCTGTTTCCCTCCAGGGCGAGACACTTATCCACCCCTTTCTGCTCCAGACCAAACCTAGAGGGAGCAGTGGGGTCTTCAGTTAGGAACTGTGACTGTTAGGAAATCTTGCCTGATATTTAACCAAAATCTACTTTCTTGTAATTGGTGCCCCTTGTTTCTAAGTCCTGCTCTCTGTAGCCCGTGCAGAACAGTTCTATGCCAGCCTTCTTGGGGGTAACCCTTTAGATATTCGAAGACAGCTCTTGTGTCTCCCCTTAATCTTCTCTTGGCTAACAATCATTTTGTGCTTCCGTATGGTATAGGGACTGGATCCGTGGGCCAAATCCAGGAACTTGAAAAGGGCCAAATAAAAAATAAATAAAAAGAGCCACTGTCCGGATTTATCTCAAGGTTTGAACTGCCCCACCCCTGATTTACAAGGCAGGGCAAACCGTAGGAACCAACAGCATCCTTTCAAAGTGTCCAGCAAAGGGAAATCGCCAAGCTGTCTCTTCCGATCCGGTGGCATTGTTACTTCTGTAGACCTGGCTCTTCTCCCTGCCTCCTTATATAAAACATTAACTCCCGAGACAATGCCACCTCCCCTCAGGGAAACAGGGTTGAAGAACCAATTTGAATGGGGCCATTGAGTAGGAAAGACACTAAATTTTTCAGGCCCCGACATCAGAGCCGACAGTATCAAGCTTTTGCCAAGGAGACAAGAATTTAACCCCATGCTGGGCGGCGCACGTAGCTGGCCTTCCACTGCCAACTCGAGGTGCCAGGGCTCAGAGAGGAGAGTAACCATCAGCATTTCTATGGCGCATGCAGCATTCAAAGTGCTTTATAATCCTCATCTAGCTCCCCCTCACGACAACCCTGTGAGGTCAGTCCCTATTATTCCTATTTTATGGATTGGGGGGGACTGAGGCCGAGAGAGAGTGACTTGCCCCAAAGTTCACGGCTAAGACAGGATTTGAACCCTGGTCTCTGAGGTCCAAGTCCAACACTTTATCCGCTACGCAGCTCTGACTAAGAGAGACACTGTACCTTTGCAGCGGGACTCGCAGACAGAGATGCGCCACGGATGCAGGCTGACTGTCCCCCTTGCCCCCCGCACGACCCTCAAACCCCTCCCGAAAACCTACCTCTTTCATCCGGTTTTCCCTAACTCCTCATCCCCCCTCCCCAGACTGCTCACAGTCGTTTCCCCGGCCATCTGGTCATTCGGGGCCTCCTTCTCCCCGGTAACTAAGCTAGGCATGGGCACTTTGGGTATCTCTGTCTCTGGTCCCTTCTCCCTTGCCTCTCCTAGATTGCGAGTCCCTAGGGGCAGGGACCTGGCTCTGATTGTTCAGCACAAGGTACATTGCTGGAGCTCTATAAATAATCATTTTGCAGGACAGCCCTGCAAGAAAGCCAGGTGTCCCATTTTTTCAAGATCAGGACCCTGGGTGTTTTTAGACAGAAGGGGGTGGCCGGCCCCATGTCCCCCTGCCTCCAGCCCTGCCCGAGTCAGGTTTACACAGTCCTGGGCGGCTGCCGCGGCCCACCCACGCGGTGCCCCCTCCCCCACACCATAGAGCTGTGGGCGGATTGTCCGACACTCTATGCTGCCGCCTGCAGCTCTTACGGTGTTGCCCGGACAACGGCAGGCCGAGAGCAGAGCTGCAGCGGTCGTCCGCCAAGCTGACGGGACGGCAGCTCCGCCTCGGAGCAGGCCCCGCCTTTAGACGGACGGGCCAGCCAGGGGCAAGGCGGGGCAGAGCAGACCCAGAACGGCGGTCCATCTGTTTACACCCAAAGCGTCCCACAAGAATTCTACCACCGGAAGACTGTGGCAAGCTGGGTTCTGGACTACGCGGGGTCTCCCCCGAGCCCTACTGCGCACACAGTCCGCGAGCTTCTACCCTGGCCACCTTGCAGCCAAGCTCTGCACAACCCCAGCAACGTGCCAGGCAGTAAACAGCTGTGATTCTACAGACAGGTCCCTGCCCCAAGGGACTTACAATCAAATATGGACAAGAAGAGAGGGGAGACAGGGATACATTCCTGAAACGGAGAAGTTTAGCTTAGTTACAGGGGGGAAGAGGATGAGGCAGTAGTTCCAGGCATGGGGGGGTGGGAGGCAGCATGGGAGATAGTTTAGGGAGGAGGAGACTTTGGGACAGATGAGGGGGGTGGCAGAAGAGAATCAAATAGGAAGTGAGGGCAGAAAGACAGGGAGCAAGAAGGCCTCAGAGATGACCCCAACCACAAAGCCTGGTCACATGTATCCTGTAGCACATCTCTAAGCCAGCGGCAACGAAGGACACGGCGAGTGGAGGGGACCGCTGGCATTTTCCAGGTGGAAACCGTTCTGGATCCAGCTACTGCAGCAAATAAATCCAGGTGTGTGTCCGGGCTCAGCAGCTGCTCCAGGTCTGCAGGCGGCCCCGGGGCTTGTCGGGGGAGAGAGGCTTTTGCAGAACAGAACTGCACTGGCACTTCTGTTCTGCATGGAGACACCTTTCACCTGCACCGATCCTCCTCGGTGGAATGTTGCACCTTGGGGAACCAGGACAAGGGGCGTCTTCTTCAACCCGGCAAGGGACAGAACCTGACAAACAGGTCCAGAAGGAAAAACACCTGCCCGACAGGCAGCTGTCATAATTACCCTCAAGAAGCGGAAACAAACAGACACGGCGAACAGAGGAATCTGGTTTCAGCAGCACAGGGCTTCATGCTTGAGGCGGATCCAGCAAGACAAGGGTGGCGTTTTAAAGATTAACACTTAGCCCGTTCAGAGGCTGTGGCGCTCCGTCTCCCTCTACTGGCAGCGCCAGGTCACACAAAAGGCTGTGGCGCTCTGTCCCCCTCTAGTGGTGGCGTCAAGCCACACAACGGCTGCGGTGCTCCGTCGTCCTCCAATGGTGGTGCTGGGCCACAAGGAGGCTGTGGCGCTCTGTCCCTCTCTCCAGGGGCAGCACAGGAGCAGGTGGAGGTTGTGACGCTCTGTCCCCCCATTCAGTGGCAACTCCAAGGAGATTAACGTACGCAGTGCCACCAACCCCAAATGTTAAAAACTTGTAAATGAGGATCCCAAAATATCATGAGCTTCCATAAAAATAACTCAGCTGGGTTTGATTTATTTGTCTTTCAGTTTCTGAATCAGCTTGACATAAACAGCCGTGTTTTCAAGCTTGCCTGAATAACCATGAGGACTAGAATTTTTTTATTTTTTTTTAAACAAACAACCCCCCTGAAAGTTGGTATTTTAACAATTTTAAAGAAGCTCCCTAAAAATCATGAGACTGGCGCTGAAAATCACAAGATTATAACCCTGCATATTCCCTGGTCACGGAAAAGGCTGAATTGGAGGCCTTGAAGGAACCACAAAAATCATCTAGTCCAGCCCCCTGCTCTCTCCCTACAATGCAGGCCCTACGCCATCACAGACAGAGGCTTGTCCAGCTGGCTTTTGAATCACATTAAGAAGAAACTCCACCCGATACCAGAAGACTCAAACTAAGACAGCGAGCGTTTTCCCCATGCTGAAGAGATGGCTATTAGAGCCACGCAGGCAATGGGCGGTAGACTGACCTTCTACCACAAGACCGCAAAAAGAGCCGGCATAGAGGCGCTTAAGGTAGGAAGGGCAAAACTGGAAGCCACGCTTCCTTATGGAGCGGAGACCTGGGGTCTGGACCCAAACGCACTTGAAATCATAGAAAAAGTACGCGCGAAATTTCTGCGGAGAACATTAGCAGTACAAAGAAGTACACCGCATTCAGCGGTTAGGGTGGAAACCGGTACTACAAACATTACCACTAGGGCTAAGCGAAGACCAGTTTTATACTGGCTGAAGCTTAGACCACTTCTACCGAGCAGACTACCCAAACAGGCTTTAAATCGAAACGACTGTCTCAGGCACCCAATTCAGGTATATGGATTCAGGGTGTAGTTACATCCTTGAAGAGCGCAGGGCCGGGATTTCTTGTCACTAAGCAGCAAGCAATTCCCCTGGCTAACCAAAAAAAAAAACCTTGTTATTATTGACCTTTTTAACAGACATTTCTACCCAGAATGATCTTGCTCTAGCAACGTCTTTTGGACGTATACCATTCTACCAGTATGTTTGTTTTGATACTATCCAACCAAAATCTCTCTCAGCTATTACTCAATTCTCCCACAGAGACGTCCTGACCAAACTTCGGTTAAATCAGCTAGATGCCAACGTTCAGGAAGGGAGATGGAACAGAATCACTTATGCTTTAAGATGGTGCGCGCATGCTCCGTGGGGAAGGTGCAGGATGCAATGCACTATTTATGGTTGTGCCTCTTGCATCAGATCCCAAGAGAAAAGGGTTTGTTTTTTTGCCAATTGTAAAAAGGATCTCTGTATTCAATTTATTTGAAAGAACGATTTGGTTACTGCAGAATGAATCTGCTACGGATCTTACAGCATTGGCTAAATACCTTTGGGAAACTCATCAATCGAGCAAGTTTTGGAAAAAGGTTTGATTATTGCTGATGTAATGCCTGTCTGTATTATAGTTCCGATTTTGTTAAAACTTTTTGGCTTACGCCGTAAACAAAATAAAATTCATCATCTGTGAGAGTGGGTGACGTCACCCAGCTGAGCTCCGGCAGAACCGGAACTCGGGAGTCCCGGCTCCCAGTTCCTCTCCTAACCAGGAAGCACACCTGGGGGGCATCGACCCCAGTCCCCGACATCTGGCTGCCCCTACGTGCAAGCGAGACAAAGGACGCAGCCCTTCTGCAGCGCTCACTGGTGCCCCCTTCAAACCGGACGCTCAGCCGGCAAGTCTAGTTTGTCTCCTGCCCGTGAGCATTCAAATGGGTAGAGGTGAACGATCTTCAAGAGCCTCTCTTAGCAGGAGGGCTTGCAGACAGACCTGCCCATCGCTGCAAGAAGCCTCCGCTACCAGGTGCTGCGTGCCTCCAGCGGTCACTCCTGGAGCGCCGTGGGTAAGCAAGGTACCAGTGGGGCTACATCCAAGAGCAGGGTGGCCAGATAGGCAAGTTTTTCCCGTCCTGGAAAAACGTGCCTATTTGGCCACCCTATCCTACAGGTCTCCCCATGGAGAGGCATCGCTCTTTAGGAGCTGGTTTTCATCAGGAGTCCTAGCCGTATCCTTGTACCAGTGCCGACAGCCAGGGGCCGAATTATACGAGGCGAGAGGCAGTCTGTGCCCTGAAGATTTAACAGCCTAAAGCAGGCATGAGGATCCTCTGGCCCACGGCTGTACTTATTCAACCCCTTCCCAGTTCCTGAATCTGGCTCCGGTCCCAGCTCTCAAACAGTGAAATAGCAAACTCCGGAGAGAGGAGGGCATGTCCACAAGGAATGGGGACAGATCCATGAGCTGGACTCTCCCCCCTTCTGAGCGCACCCCTTAAACCCACCCCCCACCGTCTCTGCAGCCCTCGGACCTTTAACTCATTTTCAAAGGGAGGGGAAAGTTTCCCCGTTCCTGGTTTTAAAAGTGTTATTTGTCTTGCACTAGGATCTACGGTCTGCTGCACTCGATGACGAGGCAAGGGAAGGGAAAGAGGAACTTACAAGACACAGGAAACGGGAGTTCACCTTTCAGGGACTGTAAGGCAGGTTCAGTTTGGGGCCAGGGAAACCTTCACAGGCTGGATTTTAAGCTTAAACCCAATAGGTGTCACCTCTGGGCATGGCCGGGCCGGGATAAGAATGGGGAAATTCCCTTCCCCCCCCGGGCTACTTTGAAAATTATTACAAGCTCTGTAGGCGGCACATGAATTGGAGGCAGAACTGTGCTCAGGATGGGAAAAAAAGAAGAGGAAGGCTACGATCGTGGAGTTATCCTGTCCTTGTGTGCCGGCCCTCCTCTCCGCTTCCTTCCCCGAGCTCAGTCTGTCAGCGCTCAAAGGGAGGGGACCGGAGGATCCAAGAGGCCAGATCCAGGCACTGAAAAAAGGAGATCAAATACAGGAACCGGCTACGGGTTGCATTTGGGGCCCCTAAGTTTCATGGCCCCCCCGGGGTAGAAGATGTAGCCAGGGTGGACGAGTAACTCTGTGCCCTCACGAAGCCCCTGCAAGGGTACAATTTCAGAGAGTCACACTTTAAGGTTCTCCTGAAGTTTGGAGGGGAGGTACAAATTGTTTTCCTTGCGCCTTCCCCACCCCATTGCTATCTGCAAAAAGCTTTCAGGCCTTCTGCACCCAAGATACTGCCCTGGGCAAAAAGAGTCAGTTGCCCGTTTTGGCTGCCAAGTTACAACTGGTTTGGCTGCGGTCGAACCAATCCAACCGGAGAGGTTTGTTGCCAAGGAGAGAACAATTCCGAGGCAGGTTTCAGAAGGACGCCAGATCCTCCGAACCCCAGGTCAAGGAACCAAAGTCACCAACCAGAGCCAAGGGAGCGGGAGAAGAACCAAGGGGGGATAGAGTCACTCAATGCATTTCCCCACCACCTTGCCCAGCTGGGCCCCGCTGCAAGAGGGGAATTTGGGGCCTGCAGAGAAGAGGGCAAGATTTGCTCTCTAAAGCACAGAAGCGGAGGGTTTTTTTTATCAGACCCCAAAAGCGGCTCCTGCTCAAGTCAAGCCTGCACACCCCTCCCGCATTACCTCTTTGTCCTTCAGTCCAAGGAGCAGGACCTCTTCCATGAGGGTGAGGCGGATGTCTTTGCAGTCGCCAGAGTCTTCCTCCCCCAGGCCCCCATCTTGCACAGGGTCCTCCTCGTCCTCCGGCTTCTTGGTGGCGTTCCTGCCCACGTCCGCCCGGCGCCCTCGGTGCGTGAGCGTCGACGTCCTCTCTCCTTCGTTAATCGACATCCTCTTCCTCTTCTTTCTAGGGGCAAGAAGAAACCCACAAGGGCTTTCACTGGGGGCAGCAGACCCAGAAGAGACAGCATCAACCAGCGACTCCCAACTGCTGGCTTTGGGGAGCAGTGTATCCAAGCTGGGGCCGCCCCACCCCCTCAACACAGCCCCACAGATGTATACCTGAGGTGTGGAGCCTTAGACCGAGGGCAACTGGTTCTTATATGGCTCCTTTCCTGTTCCAGAATCCAGATCCTACCTCCAGGTACTGAAAGACCGAGCTCAGGGGAAGGGAGCAGGGATGGGGGCGAGGGGAGGTAACAGATTCACGGTTTGGACCATCTACTACCTGAACACACTCCTTAAGCACCTCCTTCTGCAGCTTCTATGTGGGCCCACGGAGCTTGGGACTAATTTTCCCTGGGAAGGAAATCCCCCATGTACGCTCTCTCTCCCCCGCAGAATCTTCCTCCAGGTACCACAGCATCCAGTGGGAGAAGAAACAAGGGGGCTTACTTAGAAAACAAGGCAAGGACCAAGTTATTTTGATAAAGGGCAATTTAGAAATTTGGCCCCTTGGCAAACTCTTGGCATGCTGGGTTTACACAAGATTGTTCTATCAAAAGGAGCCAGGATCTGCCCCTCCTAGAACAGGAAGAGGCTGTAGCCCAGCTGTTTACCATCGACGCACCTCCTGCTCCCTGCACAGAACTTGACGCACACACACACGGGTGGGGAGAGCCAATGCCATTCATAGGGAAGAGGAATGCTTTGCCTTTATTTCCCAGACTTAATCGCCTATGGGAACCCGCAGGCCAGGGGCCCAAATGCAGCCCGTAGATAGCTCATTTATTTGTGTGTGTCTGCTGTCCAGCCCCTGGATCCAGTTCCTTCCCCCAAGCACCAACAGACCGAGTTCAGGGGAAGGGGAGCAGAGATGAGGGCAGCCCCACAAGGAGAGGGAACGGATCTACGGCACAGAAGCCATGATCTGGACCTTCCTTAGCTTCCCTTAAGCACCTCAACTTCTATGCAGCCGTCAACACTTGTACTAAGTGGTAATAGATATATATTGGGGGAGTGGGGGGCACCTGGAAGGGAGACGTGTCCTCTCTAAGGAGCTAAAACCAGAGCCATAACTCAGTTTTTTAGCCATCACAATTTGTGGGCCCTACAAGGGAAACAGAACTAAACCCCCTCCCCTCCAACCCTTTTACCTTTTATTTGCAAGGTTTTCTGCCCGGTCCCCCCCACCCCCAGCAGCCCAGGCCTTTGGGAAGGAGCCGGGCTACCCACAGGAGGCCAGATAATAGGCACATTGTTACAGGACACGTATGAGAAAACGCAGCCCTGCAACCGGCATTTCCCATAGATTGCCCTGTGGAGACTTGCCTATCTGGGCACCCTAGCTACCAAAAAAATAAAAGGGGACTTTTAAAAGCATCCCCATTCTGCAAACTGAACCCTGCAAGGGGGGGAAATCAGCATCTGTCTCCTGCTCTTCCAATCCAACCTCCTCCTCCTCCCCCCCCCAAGCCAGGAAACTTTCATCCCCAATCCAGCAGAAACAGAAAGACAAAGCCCTCCCACCCACCCCTTTGAAATTTGCAAATTTAAAACAGGGAAGATCGTGATATTTAAAAGCAAGCAGTCACCCACCTCCCCTTATGAATGATTTTGGGAGGGGGTGGGACTGAGGATCTAAGCCCCTCTCTGCAGACTTACCCTGCCTCTCTCCTTCCAGAATCCCCCTGCTTGCTTTGCGGGTCCTTGCAACTTCTGAGCCCAGAGGAAAGTTTACTTCCTGGTTGAGCTGTACAAGAGAAAAGGAGGGGGGGGGGAAAGAGAGAGACAACCCCACATCAGCTTCCTGGTATCCCTGGGTAACCTAGCCTGGTGTTGGCTCCTGGGCAAATCAGAGCTTGGCTGGGAGGGGATCCTCCAATGGCGTGCAGGGAAGGGTGGGTTCCTTGCTGTCACAGACAAACATGCAATAAGCAAAGAGATGGGATTGCATTATTTTTTTCCCTTTCCCCTTTAATTATTATTTATTTGGCAGCTGGGTTAACCAATGGGGGAGCAGGGAGGAGGCTGAGCTCTCCCACCCAGCAGACCAATGGCAGGGAGGCAAAGCCACAACCAGTAGGAAAGCTGGCTTAAAGGTGCATTGAGGCAAAGGGGAAAGGGGGGGGGGGAGCATGGCATGGAGGGGGCATCTTGGGGGGAGGGTTTGCATTGCGCTTGCAGGGAATACTGCAGCCTGCCTTGGGACAGCAGTGGAGGTGAATGTGCCAGGAACACTGGACTCTGTATTGTTTGGCCACAAAGATTGCAGCTGTGCAAGATTGCATTGCACGACTCGCCTTATCCTGCAGCACAGCCTCCTTGCAGTGCAGTGCAGTGCAAGTGCAGTGCAGTGCAGCCACTGCCAGGCAGCAGCACTAGTGCCTCGTTTCATACAGCAACAGAGTCAGTGCCATGAGACAGTGCGGGATATAAATTAAAACTGAAATGAAAAAAATGCACAGGGTCAGGCCAAGCGGGTCCACGTTACCGGCCCAGCATCCTGTCTCTGACAGCGGTCAGCCTCTGTTTTCTCAGGGGAGCACGCAGCAGGTTACGGTGGGGTAATCCATTTTCCCCAACGCCCAGCAGTCGAGGGTCTTGTACTACTCCGCCCCCCCCTCCCAACCCAACTAGGACCTGGTTGCCAAAAATTCATCCAGTCCCTTTTT
The DNA here is from genome assembly GCA_003113815.1 of Sphenodon punctatus. Lineage (NCBI taxonomy): Eukaryota > Metazoa > Chordata > Lepidosauria > Sphenodontia > Sphenodontidae > Sphenodon > Sphenodon punctatus. The sequence continues at coordinate 1,561,557 of QEPC01001131.1, forward strand.
GAAGCCTGCTACGCTCCTGGCCTGGGGCAGCCTCCTCCGGCAAGGAGTTCCGGAATTTTGGGTGGGAAAAAAAGTACTTCCTTTTATTGGTTTTAAATCTGTTCCCTGTTCACTTCATGGAGTGACCCCTGGTTCTGTTTGTTTTTAGGCAGGGTAACTAGCAGCTCCCGAGTTACCTGTATCCAAACTTCTATCCCATCCCCTCTCAGCCAAGCGGAAGAGCCCCAGCCTACTGAGCCTTTCCTTAGACGGAAGCCGCTCTAACCCTTGGATCGTTTTTGTTTCCCCTTCTCTGGGCCTTTCCCACTCCCGCTAGGTTGTTTTGGGGTTTTTTTCGATGGGGCGACTGGAACTGGACCCAGTATTGCAGGTGGGACCACACCATGAATGTATAGAGCGGCATTAGGATATTTGTGTTTAATGATCCCTAACGTGCTTAGCCTTTTTGACTGCCGCTGCACATTTCCCCCCATTAGCAGCAACATGGGTCCCTGGGACTTATTGGGATCTGTCTAAGCTAAGGGCGAGAAACCTTTCCCTTCCACTTTGAAAATGAGTCCAAGCTCTGGGGGTCGCAGAGCGGTTGTGGGTGGGGGTGCTTAAGGTTGCACTCAAGAAGAGGAGGGTTCAGTACATGAATCTGTCCCCTCTCCTTGTGTGCATGCTCTCTGTTCCCTTACCCCTGAGCTCGGTCTCTCAGTGCTTGGGGATAGGGGTCAGATCCAGGAACTGAGAAGGGGCCAATAAAAATTAATTGTGGGCCACATTTGGCCCCAAAGCTGATCTAAGCCTTTTGTTCATTATAGAGAAGGGCGAACAGCTAGCATGATGCAATAAGCCTGCACGATGGTCCATTTGGGGTTCCAGGATTGTTATAGCAGGGAGTCTGCTGTAATGCAGGGCGTTAGCACTTCCGCAGTATGATCCTCCAGGGGGGAATATGGGCCAGGTCTCCCACTGAGCCTATTCCCCTGCTCAAGGTTGCTTTTTACAATGGCCTTTGATGTGTCTGGGGGATTAATTTGATGATTGCTGTGACGTTTGAACCTGGCCAGCACTAAGTCCCGATAAAAAAGCACTTTTGTTCCATGCGAGGATTACAGCTGGGGATGTTGACAATTTGGATAAAGGTTTCCTTATTCCCTTTTAAGAAACTTTGTGAAGGCCACGTTTCCTGATAAGAGTGCCAGAGCGTAGCTGCCCCAGGGAGGAATGCACGAAGGAAGGCAAGGTATATAAGCAAGGGTGGGAAACCTTTTTCCCTCCTAGGAGCCACTTTACTACAAGCTCGGAGGGCCGCATAGAAGTTGGGAGCTCAGTTGCACAAGGGATGCTTTCAGGAAGATAAGGGTCCAGATCATGGATGTGTCCCTCTCTCCTTGAGTGCCTGCCCTCACCTCTTCTCCCTTCCCCTGAGCTTGGCCTTTCAGCGCTTGGGGTTAGGGAACTGGATTCTTCTCTTCCTGAGTGCGCCCCCTTCACCGCCACCCCCCAGACCCCCGACTTCTGTGTTGCTCACGAAGCTTGTACTCATTTTTACATTGACCCCCTGGGAGGAAAAAAGTTCTCCACCTCTGTTTTAGCTGCTGTCCCTGCAGCTTTCAACAGGTGTCTCTGTTTGTTGCATCCAGTTCAGATTTGTGAGGGTTTTTTTTGTCTCCACAACCACAAAGATTAAAAACATGCGTTCTAAAAATCAAAAAGAGAGGAAGCAAGAGGGAGGATGGTCCCAGCCTCCCCATGGAGACCCTCTTACTCCAGTTGAAAAACAAAGGCAGCTTGGCAAGCAAAAGTTCTTTAATTCTCACCGCAGGGGTGAGCTGCAGAGATGGCCCCAGAGGTCTAGAAATTCCTACAGCACTGCTGGAAATGTCTGAACTGGGAGAAGAACAGTGTGGAGGGAAAGCGTAGCATGGAAGGAAGTGGGAGAGACTGGTGGCGATTATGTATTGTGCAGTACAGCATGTAATAGATTGTGCATTTGCTCCTGTAGGAAAGTTGAAACGTTAGAACATGTTTTGATTTCTTGTCCTTTATATGAAAAGTTGAGAGAGTGTTGGTTGATAAATTCCTCTACTTTCAAAGGACTGTCTGCCCCTTCAGCCTCAGAGTTTGATATTTCTACCGACCTCTAATAGTACCGATGTACTGAAAGCCTTAGCCCTGTTTTTTATATCTGCAAAACGTTTTAGGAATCGCTTGCTGTGAAAGGAAATTATTATTGTTATACTATAGTTTTGTTTCTTGTCAGTTATACTTCTGATTTGTTTCAGATGGAACATTTCCGATGCGTATTCTGTAACGTTTGTTTCATTTAATATTTTTTTTTAGTTTGATGGCGAAAGCTGCAATAAACTTGATTTGATTTGATGTATTATTTCTTTAGCAGGGTGAGTAATGGTGAGAATTGTTTATTGTGTCACACTTGACAACTAAGGCAATTCTTTAAGCAATATTTCTTCTAATATGTTATCCGCTGAACTGATGTAAATACGTTCAGAGCCTAATGTCCCCCTGCCCTCCGCTGCTTTCCCATTTAAAATACAAAATAAACCGTATGGAGAGAGGCAACTTGTTCAACTGTAAATATTTTATTTTAGCTGTAAAAATGACAAGCCAAAAACAAATGAGGCGTGTACCAAGTACAAATGCTAAGGCTTTATAAACATTTCATTAAAAATCAATAATGCACTCTTCTCAGGTCAAAGCTATGGGCCATTTTATTTAAAGAATTACACAATGTAGACTTAATAATGTAGTTTTAAATTAGTAATACTGTTCTAATTACGGGATGGGATAACAAGATAGGATAGTTTAAAAGTTAAAATTCAAGAGCAGGAACATTTTAGCTATTCCCTTCTAATTTATAGGCTACAGTAGCATTTCCTGTGTTTCTAAAGATAATTATTTCACTAAATTTAAAGCCATCAAAGTGAACAAAAAATATTTTTGGAAAAAGAAAAAATGGTGCCGTTTCTGACAAGTGGAATTAACCTCCTGTAAAAGTAAACGTTCCGCTATTTTCCAGATGTTGCTATTGGGTGAAAAGAGACATGATACTAACTCCACTTTAACACTGCTTTAATATTTCTTATGCATGTTGCAGGGCTGTATTGGTGCCCTAGGCAGCCCTGCAACATGCATTAAAAATGTTTAAAAGTGGAGTTAGCATCTTGTCCCTTTTCACCCATAGTTTGTATTTGGGACTAATAGTAGAACCATGCTGCTACTGAGGAGCATCCGCAGTAATGATAATAATCGTTATATATATCGCTAGCCCCATAGGTTTGTGGTGGATATTCCTGCATTTCATTAGGAACTGAAAGGAGATTAATGCTGCCCACTGTTTGATTTGTGCCATAGTGCCATTAGGGAAAAGGAGTACACTACACCACCTACAGAAAGAAGAAAAGACATCAGTGGAAGCTTTCCTTAGGAATTAAGTCCAAGGGCGTATGCATATAGACCCCATCCAAATCTCAGCATCATATAGAATCCAGATTCCTTTTAAAATCTCCTTTGAGGAAGTTTTTCTCAAATCAGAACGGTACATAAGACAGTTTCCCCAGACTGACACATGACCTCCTTTAAAATGTAACCTTCAGCTTCTAAAATTTGGGCCTGTCTTGATTGAATTTGGCTTGTTGTCTCTGAATTCATTTCTGTATTTTGACAACCAATAAAAAGCAACCAAGAGCCTTGAACAACCTGTAATATCGATGATACTGAAGACTCCCACAAACGAGCAGCAGGGAGGTTGTTATCTAAAAGCGTTCTTTTGGTTCACTGAATTTTCTCCTTTTTGGCATCGAGTCTTGACTTGAACAGAACTCAAAGTGATAAACCTGCCAAAAGGAAATAGACTGCGTTACAGGGTGCTGCATTCTGTAAATCATTATGTTTTTCCCCATTGTGTGGGGGTACTTTAACGTGAACAAGAGAACTTCCCAATCCAAGTTAAGTGAAAGTAGAAACAGCTGTGTGTGTGCACAGAGAATCCCTTCCCTACAGTGATATGTTACAGCCAAGTACAACTCTTTCCTGCTTTGAGGGAAACACTAGAGGCTGCAACTACAGGCATGCCATTGCTCAGCGTAATGTTCTGGTTTTAATCTGTCCAAATTCTATTAAATGTGCATACGTATTCGAAGGAGGACAGCAGCTCTTACGACCTCCAGAGCAAGATTTCTTTGTGGCATACCTTCAGTAAAATAAAAATGTTCTGGTTCAGCATTGAGACATAATACAAACACCGAGTAGGCAACATGCAACCAGCCTGTCAAGGTAGAAGGGTGGATCCTAATCTCACATGAACTGGTTGTATGATTTACGTCCCTTGACTGCCGTGGAGTTCTGCCTGACTTACACAGTAAAAGGACCAGAATTTGGCCTCCAGTCTTTACTGAAATGGTTATGGCCCTGCATTTATAAACTGTCGATGTATCTCTAACCTTATGTAGAAATTAAAATCAAAACTGCATTTTCAGAGAAAGTTACAGAATTAATGCGCTTTTAATATTACTATAAGCTCAGAGGGCTTCGTCTAGGTACGGGGCAGGGGTATTTAAGGGGAGCACCCAGGAAGAGGAATGAAACGAGAAGCATTTTAACTTCTCACGAGAAATACCAAGAATCCGAGATCCCTAGGAGATCTCGATCCCGGTACAAATTCTCAGTGTTCCTCGCTGTAAAAACAGATTTTTAAAAAATTCACTGCGCATGCACGAAATGGCCGCTGGGATGTTCTGTGCATGCGCAGCCCCTAAAATGCCCCCGACAGCATCGCCACCATTTTGGGAAAGGGCAGCTGGCCTGCGCATGCAGAGTGACCATTTTGCATGTGTGCAGGGATTTATTTTTTTAAAAAAATTGTTCTCATTCATAGTTAAACCAAGATGCTACCAGTTTAATTCTGCCAGTTTCCACCTCTCTGTGAACAAACTTTCAGCCCTGGTCCAGCTCATGGATCTATGCCAGGGATCTGTCCCCCCTCCTTGTGGGCCTGCCCTCATCCCCACTCCTTTACCATCTGCTTGGGGGCAACCCTTGAGAGATTGGAAGACAGCTATCGTGTCTCCCCTTAATCTCCTCTTTGCTAGACTAAACATACCCAGCCCCTTCAAACATGCCTCATAAGACTTGTTTTCCAGACCCTTTATAATAATCTTACTAATAAGAAATAATCTTTCTTTTTTACATAGCACCCCACCTGCCATGGCACTTGGAGTGCTTCGCATATAACTAACACAACTTTGAATCCTCACAACAGCCCTGTGAGGTAGGTTAGGCTAGAAGAATATTGTGATTGGCCCAAGGTCACCCAGTGAGTTTCTGACTAAGGCGAGATTTGAACCAGGGTCGTCCCCCGACCCCCGAGTCCAAGTACTGCGCACTTGGCCATTGTACTGCACTGGTCATCTCCTCCTTAAAATGATCCATTTGTTTTGCCCCCAGTATTTTATATTTCACGTACAGGCAGGTAGCGTTTGCCACAACAAGTACCAACTATAAGAGTCCGTTGGTTTCCGCATGCAGCTTTCAAACTTACAGGTCTGTCTGATTCAGAACGGTTTCTCTTCTGGGTTTCTTTTGCACCTTTAGCTGATAACTGATTGTTGCCAGGTTCCAGAGGATGGTTTTCACCAACCTTTTCAGAGACAAAGAACTATCGGTTATAGAAGACAACCACAGACAGCAATTGAGCAGCACCCTGTGAATCTTTTTGCTGCTGCTGTGCTCCAGCCTGTGTTAAAAATTAATGAAGAGTTCCTCCTAGTGGCGACAGGAAGGGTATGATTTTCCTTTGCCATGACATGTAATTTACTCTCATGACTGTAAATTCTGAGGGACATTTCTTTATTTACTGAGACTGGCAGCACTTTCCCCCATAATTCCTTCTGAAGGGAATGCAGCAGCATTTATCAAACGAGGGCCAGGCAGGGGAGTAGTAGGGCTGTGCGTCCATACAAGCCCATGTGCCCATGCTCTGTGTATTGCGGGACTGGTTCAATGCTGACCAAGGTAGTAGGCTGCAAAGGGGTGGCACCAGAAAAGGAACCAAGAAGCCATGCATTAAATAGGGCTGAAACGAGTATGAATCTTGCAAGAATGGAGAACCATTACTGAGGTCTCAGGACCATCTCAATAATGGTTCAAGATCTCGGTCAAGGATTTTTCTCGATATCCACTCACCGTTACCGTTTACCCTGTACGGTAAGGTGCACGTGCAAAATGGCCACCATGGCTGCTCTGCGTATGCACAGCCCTCTTCCAAGATGGCGTCAGCAGCATCACTGCCATTTTTGGAAAGGGCATCCATTTTGCGCATGTGCGTTACCGGGACAAATGTTAGACCCCTTGTCTCTCCCTCTGTTCCCCTTCCTAAGTCTCTCCCCCAGCTCCTGTCTCTCAGATTGTAAGCCCTAGAGGCAGGGACCGTGTCTATTTTATTACTTTGTAAAGTGCCAGGTACACTGCTGGCGCTATATAAATGTTTGTTAATAATAATAATAATAAATGTGGTACATGGTGAGCAGCAAATAGTATATATTGAGAAAATTCTCGACCGAGAAAGTGTCGAGAACCAGGATTTTCTTATTGAGTCTCACCAAAAAAACGAGTCGAGAATCACGAGAAAATCAAGATCTCGTTTCAGCCTTAGTACAAATGGCTGCATAATGGCTGATACTCCAAGACCACAGAGCCGCCTCATGCCACATCTTTGCCTTGGGGTTTCAATTTCACCTCCCAAACAAATCACGCTCAGGCTACGTAAAGTCTGAATACTCAAGCTCTATTGAGGTGGAGTTGATTTTACAAAAAAAAAAAAAAATGCTGTCAATGCCTGGGCATAAATAAGCAGTAATGGATTTTCCAAGCTATGTGCAAGACACACATCCGAAATTACCGTCTGGCTCAATATTTTATAAATAAAATCACTAGCAAAGGTTGTACAGTGGAGTGAGCAAAGACTTCTGTCAGCATGACTCCACAGCAGGCAAAACTCCAAGGTTTAGCCGTGTTGTTTTCAGAAAATAAAAATAAATCCCAATTACTCCCTCTAAAAAAGGTAGTCGAAGGAAGGGCTCGTGAGAAGACAGGACAGGCCTAGAACAACAGAGGGAGAGGCTAGGAGCAGGGGAAGGGAAACCTCTCAGCTGCTTCTCCGAACTCAGGGAGAGTGAAGCTCATCACAGGGAAAGGGATAGAATAGCAGGAGCACGGTCCGGGACCGAGGGACAGTAATACTGAGGGGAACAGGGTCAAGGCAACTAAGCAGAGGCCAAGCGGAGTGGACAAGGGTGAGTCAAGAGCCAAAATCTTAAGAGGCTGGGAACAAGGAGGCAGAGCACGGGACTAGGAGTCAGAGCAGAGAGAAAGCAGGAGGGAGAGAGGGTTGTTGCTACCAGCATGGCTTTCTGGCAGCTAACCAAGGAGCTGGGAGGCAGGGAAACAGAAGAGACGGACAGGAGGGAAGGCAGGGTCAGGGCCAAGCAAAGCGTGACGAGGGGGTTGGGGGGCAGGAGGCAGGCCAAGGAAGTGACACCGACGGTCAGCGAGTGCTCCAGAGCCCCAGAGGCGGAAGGTCTGAGGCCGTGGCCTTTCATTGGGCTAGAAATTGTAGTTGAGTGCCGCGTTTCATTTTGATTTTTGAATAAAAAGGTTTCTTGATTGTATTTTTACGTTTTGTAAAAAAAAAGGTACTGACTGTGTTGCTTTGAAATCTCTTTCCGCTTCTTGTCTTTCCCTCAGACACATCAAGTTCAGATGTCTTGTTTACCAGCTGTTCAACCTGAAACAGAAAATACGCATCAGTCTCAATATTTATTTATATCTATTAGCCGCCCCACTCATGCCTATGGCATCTCGGGGCGGCGTGCAATAACCCAAAATACATAAAAATACAATCAAAATACTAAAAAGTGCAACAATATATTTTAAATTTTTTTAAAAAATCTTTAAAAAAACCCCAATTTTATCCCCAACTACCCCACCCTCCCCTCCGAAGGCCTGGGCGAACAGCCAGGTCTTGCAGGCTTGGTGAAAGGCCAGGCGAGCTTCCTCCGGGAGGGAGTTCCAAAGCCGCGGCCCGGCCACCGCGAACGCCCTCTCCACTGTGGCCGCCCATTTTACACAGGGGACCTCCAGAAAGGCGCCCCCGGCGGACCGAAGGGATCGCTCTGAGGCGCGGAGGGCGAGGCGGTCCCCGAGGTATGAGGGGCCCAGACCGTGCAGGGCTTTATAGACCAAGACCAAGACCAACACCCTGAATCTGGCTCGGTGAGCTATAGGCAGCCAGAGAATACAGCTCAGAGCTAGAAAGCAGATCAACATGTGCCAGCCTCTATCCTGCAAGTCAGCAAAGTACTTAAGCCCACGCCTATTTCTAAGCACGTGACTAGGCATAATGAAGGGTGTTTTATTTGTGATCTTATGCATAAAAGCTAGTACGCACCACAGCGTTTAGTCTACCCCTTAACTTAACTGCCCAAGAGTTTGGGGATTTTTAAAATGTAAATGTTGGTTTGGCTAATGCAAAGAGACTGTTCTTAAAAGTCAGGTTGAAGGAGAATGCAATTTTATACCTGAGAATTAGGAAGAGATTGATTTGAGCTCTGTTCCGGCTTCGTTATTTCATCTTCTTCACATGCCAAATTTAGTTCTGTGAAACGTTTTGTTAAAAATAAATTCTAACACATGAAATTAACAACAGGCTACACTTTCGGTGCTTAATCTGCAAGCGGATATATAGCTTGTAAATAGATATAGCAAGGAACAATATTCTGAAAAAGCCCTCTTTCCTCAACGCACACAATTCTCTCTATTACCATTAACATGAATTACACACGAATGCCTTTAGCTCACTGGGCTGATGTATGGACACCAAGGCCACTCGGACACTGCTGAAGGGGCTTGAGCACAAAAAAGAATCACATCCACCCTCTCTTGTTCTTAGCTGACATACCTATGAAAAAGACGCCGCTATCCTAATTATTACAGATGTTTATATAATACAGTTTATAATCCCCAAGCATTCTCAAAGTGCAAAACCTTCACTGACTTTAACAACAGAAGATTCCATCTTCTATACGAGGGCCCATTCCAACCTAGCTGTGCCCCTATTTATTTATTTATATTTTTACATTTTTACCCCACCCTTCTCTGAAGACTCTGGGCTGCTCACATCGGAATGAAAAGAAAGAGAAAATCAAAATACACTAATACATTAACATCCCTTAAAACCCCCCTCATCCCACCCGCCCCACCACCCCTGCTCCTGCTTAGCTTAGTCACATTCAAAAAGGACTGAGCAAGGGTTGTGGGATCAGGCCTTTGGTTTTGTTGGAAGTAATATTGTGAAATATTCTGGCCGAATTAATTTCGATAATAAAACTGAGTAGGACTAAATCCTGATCCTGATGATTTTACAGGGACCAGGATTTTGTCCTTATTCCTTGCAGCGAGAACGTGGTATGCCAAATTTGCTATTACACAGTAAAGTATTGTACTTTCTATTTTGCTTCTACAAGCTTTCAAAGGGGAAATGTATTTTGTTTAGGAGACAAATTCTAAAGGGATGCAGTGATTTGTTAGTCTAAATATTTAATGGGTTTTAACTAAGTTTCAAATGTATCAATAACAGCAATATATTTGCAGCAAAAAGCTCATTAGACACTGGCACAGCTTCGTAAAACAAAACAGCGGCATACTAAAAAGGCAGGATGCACGCACTGTAAAATAAAGCCGAATTAAACGGATGCAAGTGCTTTATGTCCCATAGTCTATCTCTGCCTTTAGCGACCTAGGAATAAAGAGGCAGCTAGAGTTGAACTCTCCCAGTAGATACGCATTTCCTACCTTCAACTTGTAGAGTCTGGTTTGTATTTTCCTGACCTTCCATTTTATTATCAGTGAGAAAATCTTCCTGTATCAAAACAAAAACAAAACCCATTTGGCAAAGCTGAATGTTGTGTTAAGACATATAAGGTGAAGCCACACGAGCCAGGTGGGACCGATCTCGTGTGCCCCGAGGTGGGCAACCGCAGCCGCCACACTTTGGGGCCAGCGAGGAGAGCAGGCTGCACGGTCTGCCACCTCATGGGGGAACCGGGCGGGTTGCTGTTGGATGCCCTGCCACACCCCAGGGCGGGCCAAGGCACTGGCCACACACAAGTGGGCACCTGCCCATGCCCCACCCACCATCCCACCCCCAGCCATGGGGAGGCGGCACAGGACCGGCGATTGTGACCGGCACTCACTGGTGCCAGGAGACCTCGCCACAGGGTGGGGCAGCACGGTCCGGAACTGGGCCCACAAGCGGCAGCTCGGTAACCAGGTTTGGGCAGCCTTACCCCACTTTGGGTAACACTACAATGCGCTGCATAACAGCCAGCTGCTCCGCCCCACTCTGGGGTGAACATGAACATCCAGCAGCCGTCGGGCATACGAGCCACTGTGTCATGTGGCAACGGTGCCCAAATTGGGGTAACGCTGCCCAAATCAGGTGATTGTCTTGTGTAGCTGTACCCATAGGTAAATAATTACAATAGCCGACAATGTCTATGGTTAGCATGTGACCTTTCTCAAGCGCAGCGAGGAGGAACCTCAGGCCGGGGGCAAAATGCTGTCTGTGACTATTTCTTTTGTGGGCCCTTCCCAGTGCATATCCCTACTGAAAACCTGAGCTCATGGGCAAGGGGGCAGAGATGAGGGGACATGAGAGGGGACGGATGCATGACCTGGGCCCCCCTCTTCCTGAGCGCACCCCTTAAGCACCCCCACTCCCAACTTCTATGCAGCCCTCGGAGCTTGGACTCATTTTTGAAGGGAGGGGAAAGGTTCCCCGCCCCGCCTCTGCTCTAAAGGTTTCACATTCTGAAATGTTTGGTTAGTTATGAAGAGTGTAGAGCTATTTCTGAGATCTTACATTCATCTTCTGGTCCTGTCCTTCAGGGTAATCTTCATCAAGTCTGATTGCCTTCAGCTCACCTGGCTTTAGTACAGTTTTATCAACATTCTCCATTCGTTCTCTCTCAGTTATCACTTTCACTTTCAACATATGAAATGGGGTTGGAACCTCTCCTACGTTTAGGTACATAGGCTCTCCTTCAAATACCATCCCTTCACAGTCACCCTCTTTAAAACCTGGAGGTTGGTACTCAGGTGGAGTCACTGTAGAAAAGAATTTATGAAATACAGCGTTAATTGGATTGATTGATTGATTAATTAATTGACATTTCTACTCCGCCCTTCCACGGAGGCTCAGGGCGGCCTACAAAAAACCAAAATACAGTCAAAAGATGCTTGTATCCCGAAGTGTACCTGTGCGCATGGAATTTTAATATGCGGGTGAATATTTAAGCAAATACTTTCCTATATTTAAGCAATATTTAGGCAAATTGAAACAATTTAACTATTGAATATTTGAGCAAATAGAAACTAACCCTTTTATTTACTTTTTAAAAATGCATATTCAGTTTGTATTAAGTAAAAAAATATACACAAAGGAAAGAAACTTCTGATCAACATCCTTCACTCGGGGTCTTCTCCTCCCCTGTAAGCAGAGGCGTAGCGAGGTAGGAATAGGCCCTGATGGAGAGGGTGGAATGGGTCTCCCTGCTGGGGCATTCTACCCCAGTGTGCATAGGCATGCTACTTACGTGTGGCCCCCCTGATGCAGCTGCACCTCTCCTAGCTAAACCTGTGCCCCTGCGACTTCCCAACTTCGTGAATGTCTCCCTGTCTCCCCCTAGGTTCCCCCCTCTCATTCCATTTCCCTTGTCTTTCCTAAATTGTAAGTCTGTGGGAACGCAAGAGTTTGGATGAATATTTGTGAAATTTGAAAAATAAAACTGAAATCAAATTGGGATTCTTTTTTATTTGTCTTCTGGTTTTTTGAGCCTTTTAAGCATGGAGGTCCCATTTCATATATAATGTTCTTCATGTATAAACCCAAGCTAGAAACATATTATCGGTAGAAGTTATTAATATATGAGAAGTACTGTATTATAATACAGTTAGTTATTTACATGCCTAAATGAAACCACATTACTAATACCAACTTCTCCTACTGGACAGAGTCTGGGCACTTGTCTCTGGTTTGTGTCTTTAGAACGGTTTTCTGAACTTCTGACCATTTCATATAGCCAAATTTCTCAGTACCAGGAATTTTTAAACAACTGACAATTCAGTGCCCCATCTCGGTTTATCATGCATGGGAAAACTTACATTTGTTTAGCTTTACGAGCCATAAAACGACATGAACACACTTGTTTCATTAATTTTAAGATGGAGTTATCCAAGATAGTCTGAAGTAATGTGGAACTAGTACCTTCATCATAGTAAAACAGTTTCATAGTCAAGCAGACATCGTTGGGTAAAGGGCCCAAGTTCTGCATCAGGACATAAATCTTGCGAATGAGGAGGATGCCCGCTTTCTTTGTGTCTGCACATGAGATGTTGGAATCGTGCATCTTATTTTTACTGTGAATTAAGAAAATAGCTATTTTATGGATACTATATAATTTCTAATAATCTTAGCATTATTCAGTTCACTGCTTACAAGTGGTGAGATATATTTCATACAAGTTAAAAGGGCTGCCAGCCCAAAATGTTCAGAAATCATCAGTCAGTATCCCCCAAACCGTGAGGATACTCAGGAAATTTGAAAAATAAAATCAAATTTGGATATTTTTTTTCTTGTGGTTTTTTTTTTAGCCTTTAAACAAATCCCCAACCATGAGTGCTAGAAACTGACTATTATTTTTTTTTTAAATGAAATATGAGTTTCTTGTAAATTTGTTTAGGCTTCAAGAAAACCACTAAAACCATGAGATTTCTGGTAAAATCTTGGCAGTTGGCAACCTCAGGTTAATATCACACTGCTACCTGTACAGGCCTGATTCTGAAAGATGATGAACACACACACATACATCCCAATGAAGTGTGGGAGAGTTGCGTATTCTGAGCACCTCTCATGTCAAAATACACCATGGACTTCATCACAATCCAGGTGCGCTTCAGCTAGTTATGAAATCAGTTAATGTACTCTGTCTTATACAGGGTAATAACGTATGTGATGACGGAAGGCCACCGTCATGACAGGAACCCGCTTGCTTCCCAGTCAGGATCGGGTCCGGTTGGTTGCAGAACGAACATTCATGCGGCCAGGCCCGGGGGTGCAGCCCACAGCCCACCTCCCCCCGATGGCCATGGCTGCCCATCACGGGGGGCCACTCTGGACCTGGCTGGGAGCAGCGGGCTACCCCACGTGACAGCCCGCTGTAGCCCGGGCTAGCCGCCACCGCGCCAGGGGAAACTCCGGGCCAAACATCTGGATGGTCCTGGACAAATGTGACAGTGGTCTACGGGTCCAAGCTGGCGATCATCGTGCTTGTTGACACCCACAGATTCCTTAAGATACATTTACCCTCCAGTATCTGGGAGGAAAGAAAAAGGAAATTGACAAGGTTTGTTTTCCTCTGTTTCAAGGTATTTATAGGCAAATGTTCAATTTCCTGGCTACACTCTATCCGACCCACCTTAAAACAAACACATCTTGTGTGTGTGTGTCCCATGATGGTAAATGGGCAGATAGCACCAGGGAATCTGACATTTGCTAACAAACATACTGTGCTTGGTTAAAAGGGGCTGGATAGGTTAGGGCTCTTCAGCTGGGAGAAGAGATGACCGAGAGAGGAAACGATAGAAGGTTATAAAATCATGAGTGGCATGGAAAGGAAAATTGGGTGCTTACTTGTGAATTTTCCTTCTACAGGGACAGCTCCTGGACAGCCGGCTCAGGACACAAGGATAGATCCCCATCGCGACCAGCAGGAGGCAGACAGAACATTTGGGAGCATGCATAGCAGGAT
>QEPC01001131.1:1575522-1589964 GCA_003113815.1 Sphenodon punctatus
CCCCCCCCCCCCCCCCCCCGAGCTCCAGTCGTAGTAAAGCAATCCAAAGCTAACTGCAAATAACCTAACTAGAGACCCTACAAAAAGGAACAACTCTAACTTTCAAGAACAAACACATTCCACCCAGTCTCACTGGACAGACCGGGCGGGCATCTGGTTGTCTAGGAGCTGTCCCTGTAGAGGGAAAATTCACAGGTAAGCACCCAATTTTCCTTTCTCACAGGGAGCACTCCTGGACAGCCAGCTCAGGACACCAGGGAAGTTCCCAAGCAGTGTCATCGGAGATAGGGGCAGGAGACGAGAATGTGTTTCAGAAACAGGAGTTAAATCACTGCCTGCAACACTCTCCTGTCAAAGGCTGCCTGAACCGAGTCCTGAAGGTGGACCTTATAGTGTCTGGTGAACATGTGCACCGAGGCCCAAGTGGCTGCTCTACCGATTTCTTCATAGGATGCCAGATTCCTAAATGCTTGAGAAGTGGCAGCCCCTCTGAAGGAGTACGCATGAACAGACTAAGGTGGCGTCTTATTCTGTGCCCTGTAAGCCTCAGCCGTGCAAGCCGCTAGCCATTGAGCGATTAGAGATTTTGAAGCTTTCTGACCCTTTTTACCAGGGCTGTAAATTACAAAGAGGGAAGAAGAACGACGAAAAGTTGCCGTCCTATCTGTGTGCACCCTGAGGACCCGCCTCACGTCCAGCGTATGCCACTCCACCTCATGAGGGTGAGACGGAATTGGGCAGAAAGGAGGAAGAGAAATCTCCTGGCCTCTGTGGAAAAGGGAGTTCACTTTAGGACAAAAAGCCGGGTCCAAACGGAGGAGCACCGAATTGTCCCTAAACTCACAGAAGGCGGGTTCTATGGATAGGGTTCCCAGCTCCGAAACCTGCCTAGCAGAGGTGATACTCACTAGAAAGACTACCTTCAAAGAAAGCTAGTACAGGGAAAGCTCCTGTATGGGTTCAAACAGGGCTGAGAGGACAGCCCTCAGTACCAAGTTGAGGTCAGAAATGACTCTAGTCACTTTTAAGAAGCACTTTACATGAGGGTGAGAGTGTAACCTGAAACCCCTCACACAAGAAAACACACTATCTAGTGCTGCCATCTGTCTGGACAGGGTATTCGGTTTAAGACCCTTGTCCATTCCTGCCTGAAGGAACTCTAGGATATTTCCGATTCTAGCCTCTAAGGGATCCAGTGATTTTCCTGCACACCAAGAGGAAAAGACCCTCCAAGTACACCAGTAAATATTCCTAGTAGACTGTCTCCTAGACTGAATTAAGGTGTCTAACACTGCCTTTGAATACCCCAACTCTTAAGTCTCCCTGCTCAAGCACCAAGCAGTCAGTCTCAGCATGTCTAGCTTTTCGTACTGCACCGGGCCTTGAATCAGCAAGTCCAGACTCTCCGGGAGCCTCGGAGGGAAGGCGGGAGGGGGCAGTTTTTAGATCTTGGAGGTCAGCAAACCATGGCCTTCTGGGCCAGAAGGGGGTCACTAGGATCAGCTGGGTGTGCTCTCGCCTCTGCTTGTCTATTTTCCTTGTGATCAATACACAGTGCCTCTTGGCCCTGGCTGGCTGAGGGCATCCTGTGCTACCGCCAGAGGCTTGTAATGGCGAGACACGAAGCGGGACACTTTTGCGTTGTCCTTGCTTGCGAAGAGGTCGATGATCGGTCTCCCGAAGACTTCCTTGCGTGGATCCTGGCCCAGTGGAGGAGCTGGGTGCATGAGATCATCAGACCCTGGAGGCGTACCAGGGTCTTGAGTCTGACTCTTTGATTGTCCAGAGTTTACTGAGCAAGGTTGAGAAACGTTTCCTGCCTCAGGGAAGGGATGAAGACTGTGGGACTTCGTGTCCAGGATCACTCCTAGGTGCTCTAGTCTCTACTGGGACCAGGTGGCTCTTCTTGAAATTGACCAGAAAACTGTAAGCTTGAAGGTCCTGGCGGTATCCTGTTCTGCTCTCTGGGGCGATGGCGCCCTGATATGTATCCAGGTATGTATGAAGGCAGACAGGGCCGGCCCCAGGGTTTGTGAGGCCATGTGCGAAGTCTTGGTGCGGGATCTAATTTGCATAATTAGGCCCCACCTAATTATGCAAATGTATAAACTTACATAAAACTTACTCCCTCTGGACAGGAAGGATTCCCATTCTCCACCCCACCGAGCAACCATGGAGAAGCACGGCCTCCCAATGCTTCCCCCTCTCCCCAGCCAAGTTCTACCACCACTCCCCAGGAGTGGTTCCACTGCAGGGGCAGCCAAGCGGGCAGTGAGGCAGGCACAGAGAGACTGACTGCGTTCACTGCCTTACTGGGGGAGGGGGTGAGCTTAGCCAGTCTGGCCTCCAGGGCCTGTTGCTTCTTGCTGCCAGTGCCGCCTGTGCTTTGTGCACGCATGCAGTGCGACCAGTCCAGAGGTGCTGCTGTCACACACACAAGACACCCAAAATGCAGCTAGCTTATTAAATGCATTATGCCATGAAAAGAGCCACATATAACCAGTTCAGTTGTGCCCCCATGATCAGTTCATGCTGCCCCCACCCCATAACCAGTTCATTTGTCCCCCCACCCCCCATATAATCAATTCACGCTGCCCCCACCCATAACCATTTAATTTGTGCCCATGGGGCAGTGTGAATTGATTATATGGGGGGCGCAAATGAACTGGTTATGGGGTGCGGGTTTAAAGACAGTATTCCTGTTAGCAATAACTTCATTAAGAAGAGTTAGTGAAATAGCAGCCATAACAATCTCAGAACCATATTTGCAGATTTATTTTCCAAGACAGAATAGATATTGCTTTACATCCTAAATTCCTACCTAAGATAGTATAAGTAAGCAAGTTGTGAGAATGTGGCCCTTTTTACACGGGCCTCTCCCACCAATGAACACGCAGATTTCTGTGGTTCATGGGTGGGGGAGTCCCATGTGAACGACGCGGTGCACGTGCCCATGGTGAGTGGGGGTACGTGCACGCCTGCCTAACACGCATCCCCACACACACCCCACTCGTCCCCACGCATGGAGCAACCAGGGGAAATGGTGGTTACTATGTGGGTGTGGATGAGTGGGGATGCGTGTGCAGCCATGTGCATGCCCCATCCATGCACTGGCGCACCCATGGACCCAACACCCAGCAAAGCCATGTTGAGGAGCCACTCAAAGAAGGACAGAAGGTTGCTACCTTGCAAACAAGGTTCTTTGAGATGGCTCCGAACATTCTCACACCACCTACCCTTCCAGCCCCACATGGAATTATTTTCTTATATTTCTAGAAAGGGTTGGAAGGACCTGTCATTCTGAGAGGGAGAGCGCTTTTTATACTAGAGGAGCTTGAGACCATCATGTGGTCTATTATTTGAATAGGGTGAGTGTGTTGTGAGAATGTTGTGAGAATGTTAAGCGCCATCTCGAAGAACCTTCTGTACAAGGCTACAACTTTCTGATCAGCACGTGGGGAGGAGCTGTTTGTAAACAAACAGCCTTATCTCCCAGTTCTATCTTGTCCCCGCTGCTGCAGCTGCAGCTGCAGGCTACTAGGAGGGAGAGGCAGGTGAGGGATGGGTTCTGGAGCCAGGGAAGGAAGGAAGGAAGAACGTATTGGGGGAGAAGCTGGCTGCAGCCTGCTGGCCAGCCATGCAAGTGCGGTGCCCCAGCTGGCTGTGGGGCCATGTGCGGACATGTGGCACATGCCTGGGGCCACCCTGAAGGCAGATCCCTTCTGCCCTGAGATTGGCGATCAAGGGGAGCAGGACCTTGGTGAAGGTCCTCGGCGATGTTGCCAGGCTGAATGGGAGGGTCGCATATAGCCAGTGACCCTGGTTGTACGTAAAGCGTAGCCACCTCTGGGTGAGCTGGTCTGATTGGGACGTGGAGGTACACCTCCTTCCGGTCCAGTGATGTCAGCCAGGCTCCCTGGGATACTGCCAGCCATACAGACTGGAGGGTCTCCATTCTGAACTTTTTTGCTGTCACCGATCTGTTGACTCGCTTCAGGTCCAGCACAGCTCTCCACTCCTCCGACTTGTTGGGAACAAGGAAGAGCAGTGAGTAGAGGTCAGTTCCCATTTCTTCTGAGGGTACCCGCTCGATTGCGCCAATGGATTCTAGTCTTGCGATCTCTTGGAGCATGGCCTCCTGCTTTTCCTGGTTCTTGGAGACTGGAGAAACAAAATAAAATTCTGAGGGAGTTCTGTGAAATTCTATCAAGTACCCTTCTCTAATAATTTCTAGCACCCATTTGTCCGCTACGTTGAGTTCTCACTGCTGCGCGAAGCGACTTAGCCTGCCCCCCGTAGTAAGGTCCTCTAAACGGGTGTGGGGAGGAGGGGGCGCAGAAGTCATGCGTCAGATTTTCCCTTGGGCAGGGCGCCTCCGGGCTTGCTGGGAGGAACCCCTGAGCCCTTAGAGCAGTCCCAGCGAGGTGTGTATTTCGGCTGGACACCCCCTCTAGTGTAGTGTGGCTTCTTGTACCCTCCATAAGTGTTGGGAGTTGGAGGGAGATGAACAAAAGGGCTGCTCGGGTGCTGAGACGCTTTGCAGGGTGTGTTTCTTTGACTTGTCGGCTATGTTTGCCAGCACCTTGTCAAGGCAGATGCCAAACAGCTTTGACCCCTGTAAGGGAGCCCCTATTAGTGTGTTCTTAGCCACGTTATCCCCTGTCCAAGAGCACAGCCACAGGCGCCTGCAGGCCTCCACATTAGAGGCCACCGCCCTTGATGCCCAGCACAGCATGTCTGTGGTGGCATCCACAATAAAGGAGCAGGCAAGCTGGATCCTAGCTGACGAGACTCGAGTAATTTGTGGTGAGGTAGTGGGGTCCCTACCCCTATGGATCCATTTCATAAGGGCCCTGGAGAAATACAAGGTGATGGTGGCCATTCTGATCACCGCTGACACCTCTTCAAAGTTCCTGTGGAGGCTCACCTCGATCCCTTCATCTGTAAGGTCTCGAGAGAAACTGTCCCCTTTGGTGGGGAAGACTGACTTTCTTGCAAGAGAAGCAGCAGTGGCATCCACCTTAGGAGTGGTAAGGAAGGATTCCTTGTTCTTGGTAAAGGAATACAGAGCCTCCTGGGTTTTGTTGAATTTAAAGGCCGTAGTTGGGTGCTGCCACTCTCCTTTTACGATCTTCTTGAAGGTTTTATCAAGGATCATGCCCGTGTCCTTTGAGTGGGATTTAGGGATGTACTCTCGCTCTGAATCTTCCCCGGAGGAGTCAGACAAACCCTTTTTGGCTTTTTTCTCTCTCAGGGCCAGTGTTTTCTGCACTTGGGCAAAGATCTGGTCCCTGTATTTGACTGGGAATTCCCTATCAGGGTCCTTGGAAACTTCTATAATTTCTTCTGGTATCTGCCCCTCTTCCTAGGAAGATTCCCCTTCATCATCTGCCTCCTCAGACTCCCTGGAGTCTGAATTCTCTGATTCTGACTTCTCTTCCCTCCTGTGGGGGAATAGAGGTTTTTCTCTTTTTTGCTGCCCTCTTCTTAGTGACGGGGCAGCCGGGGACATGGAGCTCCCTTTCGAAGGCCAGCTCTAACTCCTTCCCTGAGGAACCCCCTCTTTCTGCCCGAGGCCTCTGACTCTAGGAGGCCCCTTGATTTGGCACCCTTTAACAGCCTCTTTCCCGCCTTTGTGGAGCTTCCTGTTGGTTTTGATTTTCCTGCAGAAGTGAGGGAAGGGCGCTGCCTGGGCTGGGGATTTTTCAGGTCCGGAGGCCAGGATTTCATGGAGGGCCGCTAGGTGAGGGTCTGAGGTCCTGGCTTGGAGGGAACTTACATCCTCTGATCCTTCTGAGGCCGATTCCTCCTGCCTCTGACCTGTTTCCATGGTCTCGGTGTTCCCCACTCCCGGTGGGCTACCGCCTGGCCCCTCTGCAGCTTGTTTGCTACTGCCGCACACTTCGAGCTCCGCTTCCTGGCCAGCTCCACGGTTGGGGCTCGCTGCGCTAGCCGCTGTTGGCTGGTGACGGTCCAAGTGGGTTCCGGTCGGACAGAGACACCTGAGGGTGGTCTGAAGCGTCCACTCTCACCAGCTCCCGAACTGGAGGAACTGGAACCCAGGGGGAAGGGAGAATGGCTTCCCGCAGCCGAGGGATGGAGGAACAGGGGAGGCTTTTTGCTCCCCCCTGGCCTCCCAGTCGAGATTCTTAATCTCTAGAAGATTTTCCCCTAAAAGCGGGGACTGCACAAGTCCATGTTCTGCTAGCCTGGAGGCAGACAAAGAACTGGAGCTCTGGAGGGCAGATCCCTCTACGCATGCTCCAAAATGTTGTTTCTGCCTCTTGCTGGTTGTGGCGGGAATCTATCCTGGTGTCCTGAGCTGGCCGACCAGGAATGCTCCCTGTGAGAATGAGTAAATAGGGAGTGGTTATTTGCCCTCTCAAATAGTACTAGAACTAAGGGGCACTCCATGACCCTAATTGGCAGCAGATTTAAAACAAAGTATTTTTTTCATTCAATGCACCATTAACTTGTGGAATTTGTTGCCAGAAGATGTGGTCAAGGCCAGTAGCATAGATGGGTTTAAAAAAGGATTGAATAAGTTCTTGGAGGATAGATCCATGAATGGCTATTAGCCAAGTAGGTCGGAGGAATGTAACCTCTGACTATCGGGAGCTGGGAGTGAATAGACATGGATCAATCACTCTGGCCGTTTTCACATGGACAGTTAGTCCGCACTAACTGAATCTAGTGCGGACTGGTTTGTCTGCTTGAACGCTGTCAGTGGTGCTTATCAGAGATAAGCATGGTTCTTATGAAACCCCAACCACTTGGTTTTATAAGAACCGTACTTAAAGTAGTCTGCAGCACTAATGTCCTTATTTGGTAGGTTACAATTATTTTCTGAGTCATTCGTCCGCACTACATTGTCCGTCTAAAAGGCATCGCTATGTTAGTGCAGACTAACAAACACTGCACTTATTTCAAACTAGTAGGCATTACTCTGGCTGTCTGAAAATGCCCTCTATTATGACCTGTTGGATACTTCTCCGAAGCAATCAAGAATGGCCACTGTCAGAGGCCCTTTTCTCACGGGTGCGGTCTGCGGCGCGGTGGGTGGAGATGGCGGGGTGTTCCCACCCATCTCCACACACGGAGCAACCACCGTAGTTGCCGGTTGCTCCATGCGTGGGTGGTGGTGGGTGGAGAGCGGGAGCACACACACACCCCCACCCACCATCTGCGGTGTTCCTACGGACGCCCCCCATCCCCCCACACCTGCAGCAGCATTACAATGGACGCCCCTGCACTCGTGTGCGGGACGGGGGCACCCGTGTGAAAATGGCCAGAGACAGGATGCTAGGCTGGATGGATCATTGGTCTGACCCAGAATGGCACTATATTCTTAAAAACCATGACCAAAAGGATACTATACCTTCAGTAGCAGATACCACTATAAAGTACAAATTCTAGTGTTATTATTAAATATTTTTGTAGCACATTCTGCATTTTCCCCAAAGAAAACACAAATTGTCCCCTATGTTTTCAAAAACAAACAAACAAAAAAGATGAGAAATTGTGCTGCTAGTAAGCCTGCTTTTGAAAGGTATCATAGAAAATTGCATAGTGGAGGGAAAAAAGGGAAAAAAGAACCCAGAGGACAATACCTTGCGAAATCCATTAGTGGTCCATTGTTAGTGTACCTGAACTTAAACTGATAGAACTCCGTAACTGTCTAAACAATAAACACAAAAAACACAGTATGTATCCAGCACACAGAGTACCAATACAACATTATTTCTGTTTTGCTGTGTTTGGAAATATATTAACCTTGCATTCTTTTTCACTTGACACATGCCTGAGTATTGTAAACAAAAGTAATAATCCATCATTGCAAATGCCTTCTCTGCAACTTTCTGGTATCATCACCACATGTGAGGGTGGAACCCTGACTGCATTTTGTCAGAAAAACACCCACTGACTTTAACGGAGCAACATTAATTATTCTTTAGTATTTTATTTATTTATTTAAAACTCTTATACCTTGCCCTCTCCGACCACAGGCGACTTGGGGCGGCTTACAACAATGAAAACAAAATAACAATAATAATTCAATTAAAATATGACATAATATAAAATCTCCCCATTGCTCCAACTTCCCATCGCCCCCCGCCCAATTCCATCACTCTCTCACCCGTCCCCTCCACCAAATGCCTGGCGAAACAGCGAGGTTTTACAAGCCCGACGGAAAGTCAGCAGGTCTGGGGCCAGGCCTTACTATATAGTATGGCTCAGTATATTCTGTACAGTTGTGGTCACCATAGAATAAAGAATCCCATCTAACCAGTATAAACAAAACAAAACAAAAAGTTTGAGGTGCAGCATTTTTCATTAAAACGGTGAATTCAGAGTCTGTAGTGTTATTTATCGCACCTTAAGACATTCCCGACATGTCATACATACAGAGCTAGGGTGACATCCAGTGGTTGCTTACTAAAATACTGCGTTTTGCTTGAGTTTTTGCAAGGAATTTACTGTCTCACCCCTTGACAAAATATTTCACGTGTGTCTGCTAGGAAAACTAGCTAGTAGAGTAAAGTGAAGTGTTCTAAGGGATTTGAATTTTGAAAGAGGCAGACAATAATGTGTAAGAATTCATGGCCACATTTTAACAGAGTAAACAACATATCAACAGGTGAGACCACAAGGTGCCACACTAGGATATTTACTTGTTTATCAATTATTTGGAAAGGAATGAGCTAGAAAAATTGGAGAATGATGCTGTGGTAAATTATCAGAGGAACCTTCCCGTGACAGGGCAACCAATAACATCTTTGTCCAAGCTGGTGTTTCTTTAGCCTTCTTCTAAAGCATTGGACTTAGCGGTCGCTATCAGTCCGGTCTGGATGAGTGCCTGTTGTGAGAAGTCCTCTTAGAGGATATGCCTTTTTATAAAAAAAGCGAGTGAAAATTTGGGCTTAATAACGAAGTACTGCATCTCCTTGAATATGCACATTTCAATTTAAACAAACTGTTATCAATCAGTCAGAGGTCCCATTACCCTTACCTGAGGATCTTCTTGATTAGTGCAGACCTAAAATTTGTAAAATAAATATAATTATGAAAAATTTAAATATATTAAGTGCAACTCGTATAACATATTTTGAAATGTTAGTTAATATTTTGAAGATACTTACAGCCAGGACGATCATCCTTAGCTATTCAAAATATGATAAAGGAAAGAAAAACAAGATAATTGAATTCCTGGTTACCAAAATATTTCATTTCTTTAAAATCAGCAAACCCCTTTGTTACATTATAATGGCAGGTGAGAACCGACACCTTTGTCATTTCAAGATGTCACATGATAAACAGCTTCATCCCACACATTCAAACATTTCACCAATGACGGATTATGAAACTCTGTAGCTGAAGACACCCACCTGCTCTCACAGAAAGTCAGTGGCAGTTTTGTCATAAGGAAATTTAACTGGAACTCATTAACTAGTTCCAAATGTAACTCAATTCATGGGTTAAAAATAGCATAGAAGACTAGAGGTAATTTCAGACATTACGCGCTCCTGGGTCGCCACAGTGGATTCCCGACCGTGGCAAACCGCCCAACCCCGACCCATGGTTCACACAAGCCCCGAACAGACGTGATGGGAGCAGGACCACGGCAAGGAAATGGACAGCCAGACCATGACCCGGGGCAGCGCAACAGACGTGACACCGATCCCGGACCGTGGCTAGAACCCCCAGAAGCCACCGGGTTGGGGCGGGATGCAGACATGGCCGGCCGAGGGCAAACGAAGCCAAAAGCGCCACAAGGCAATGCCCACACAAGGGAAACAGGAAGGAGGGGGAGGAGGGAGAAGAGCCGTAGAAGCCGAACACACACAACAGGGACAGGGACAGGGAAGCCACAGACACAGCAGAACACATACCACACACACACATGCCCATTCACACATACCCCCGAATGGGAAAGGAAGGAAGGGGCACACAGGGAAACAACAACACAGGAGAGGGAACGGACAGGCACCCAGAAAGGGACACACATACCGGGCGCTGCACACAGCTGGGATCAGCAGCACGGAGGGGGGGAAAGGGGGACAGCACCCTGGGACGGCCAACACACAGCACCACGGACACGGGGGGTGGGGGATGGAGCTACGGGACAAGGAAGTGGAGGGGACCAGACCAGGAACAGACCGGAACACGGGGAAAGGCACCCAGAACCTCACTGACAGCACAGGCAGCATGGGGCACCCAACAGCAACACAGACAGGGGTCCACCCGGGGACAGAGCAGGGTCACAGGGGGAGAGCAACCAAACCGAGGAAGGCACCGGAGAGGTCCAAGGCAGGTCCAAGTGGCAAGAATCCCCCTCGCTGATGCAAAGGCACGGCTGGCAACGGTTGCGAGGGAAACTGAGTTACTCAAACCTGGTAAAGTGGGGGTGCGGACCTCCAACCCGTGACACCGCGGTCCTGTGGTACCCCGCCGCCTCCATGTCCCTCACGATCTCTGTGAACACATGCTCGTTCCGTTTGTTCATGGCGAGTTCCACCTGGTGCTCCAGGGACCCCCAGATCCATATGAAGTCCTGGGTCTCCTTGTGTCCCCACTGCCCCCCTCGCTGGTACCGGTGTCTCCCTCATGGGTCCTCCTGCTGCGATTCCGCCTCCTCCGTTTCCCCTCTGCCGGTCTCCTCTGGGGGCTCCAGCTCCCGGGCCCGTTTTCGGGTCTGTGGGTCGTACTGGGGGGGTTAGTTGCTTCGTTCCATCCGACCCGCGGCCCACCTCACTGCCTCCCACCCACAGAGCGCTCCCCCTTCGTGCCCCTCTGCCGCTGTGCAGGCCTCCCATCATTCTACTTACCCATTTTCAGGGTGCCTCCGTCCCCTGGCTGGTTGTCCCCTCTGGGGTGGCCTGCCCCGGCTGCTGCTGCTGCTCCTCCTCCACCTCCTCCGTGCCTTGCTCACTCCCCACTCTCCTCTCCCTTCCTCCTTGCTCCATCCCGCCACGTTCCCCTGCTGCTGTGTGCCCTTTAAATATCCCTCCCCGATCTGTTTGTTGATCGCTGCCTGGGTGCTTTCACCACAGCTGGGGATCATTTTGTGTGATCCCGCCTGGTGGTTGCCATTCAGTCGTTACGTTCAGCGGTTTCCCAGTGGGTATTGCTTCGACCACGACTCTGGAGATGGTCCCATCCCGACCTCCAAAGTCATGGCTGGCTTTGGCCCCTACGGGTGATTGACTGTGGTGAACCTCTGGATGCCGCTGATCAGACGTTCACGGCTCTTTGCCCACGCCGCAGGATTGTCTGTGGTTCACTGTGGTTGACTGTGATCAAGTAACGTCTGAAATTACCCTAGAACTCATCACTGTCCATATTCAACAACCAAACTCTACGTTAGTTAGTTTTAGTTACAACCATTGCCAAACTCTATGCAGAAAGATCGGTACCGAACCCAACTGGTGTGATGATTCAGAAAAATGAAAATTCTAGATAAGCCAAACTTCTTTCTTGAGAATTTTAGCAGTTTTACATTGTATATTTTCTAAAATTATATTAAGAAAGAGGCCCCATGGTACCTTCGTTCTAGGCCCTACCTTCCGACATTTCTAGCAGCCAAAGAGGTACAAACCCCACCACTCTCAATCAAATAAACTTTGCCCTTCACACACTCACACCTTCCAGCATTCCCACTGCACAACGAGGGACAAGACAAGGAGGCCACCACAAAAGAGGGACCTGAGGCCTGAATATGAGACTTTTTGTCTCTCTCTTCTGAAAGTGGAACTTTGACCCCTGAAAAAGGGACAATGGGATTCAGCATCCAAAGAGAGACTGTCCCTCCCTAAGTATAAACTGTTGGGAAGTGTAATCCAGGCACTGTAAGTAGTGTACACAAAATCAAAACACAGTTTCTGCCCCAAACAGCTTACAATCTACTGATATGACAAGATAACAACAAAACAGATTAAACACATAAATGGGGGAGACGGAAGAGGAGGAAAAAGTGAACATTGCAACAAGACTGATTTTTTTAATAATATGATAAGAGTCAGCACGGCCTCAATCCAACAAGAAACTAGTAAACCCACAGGGGAAGCTATGAGGATCATACAATTAATATGTACCATATGGCTGCACATTACAAGATAAAATTATATTTACAAACTTACATATTTTTTCTGCAAAGCATCATAGCATCCTAACATCCTGCAAAAGTCAAACAACATCATTTGTCTCATACCAATTGTCCCTTTGCTTTTCACTCTTCATTTAAGATGAAACTACAAAAGCAACTAACAATATTTATTGTGCAGATATTTATATAATATTTATCACAGCTAGGTTGGAATGGGCCCCGGTGAAGATGACAGAATGAGGAGGGGGGCGGGGGAGGCTCTGCTACTCCCAGTAGTAGTGAATGCAGCTGCCACCAGGGAGCGTGGATGGATCCCCCCACCAGGCTCATGGACGGGTGGTGCAACGGCAGAGGACGGTCCAGATCATGGATCTGTCCCCTCTCCTTGTGTGCATGCCCTCATCTCTGCTCCCTTCTCCCGAGATCAGTCTTGCAGTGTTTGGGGGTAGGAGCTAGATCCAGGGGCCAGATCCAGGAACGAGAAAGGGGCCCACATAAAAATTAGAGGCGGTCTTATGGATTCGGATTGATCCGTAACTGCTCATAACAGACCGTTACGGATTAATCTGAACCACAACTCTGGCAAACACGCCCGTTGCAGTTCGGTTTAAAATCCATAAATTAAAAATTAAAACTGCACATGTGCAAAATGACTGCTGGGCCAGTCTGCACATGTGCGCCCTTTTTCAAAATGGCAGCGGCAGCATTGTGGCTCTTTTGAAAAAGGGCAGCCGGTCTGTGCCTGCGCAAAGTGGTCGTTCTGCATGGGTAGACTGGCTGCCCTTTCCCAAAATGGCAGCAGTGCTGCCACCACCATTTTGGAAAAGAGTGCGCATGCGCAGAACCGCCTGAGGGCTATTTTTCACATGCAGGGTTTTTGTTTTTTCCCCCCCCTAATTATTAGTTTTTATTTTTAAATGGATTTAAATACAGATCCATAATACGAATCCACATTTAAATCAAAAATTAGATACATATCCTGAATGTATCCATAATTTAAACTGTAAAACAACCCCTAATAAAAACTAGCTGTGGGCCACATTTGGCCCCTGGGCCTGAGGGTCCCTACCCCTGATTTAATAACATGGTACTGACTGCAAATACTTATGTGTTTAACTTTACAGAGTGATATCCTGGCTTTAATACGGTCAATAAATGTGGCCTGTTAGAAGAGCCCCTCTGACAGAACAGAAGTACCTGTACAATGTGGGAAGCTGTCTACATACCATTTCACCAGCTGAGTGGACCCAGGACAGTTTTTGTCTTCCCTCAGTATCTTGACACAAAGATCTCAAAAAAATAAAGAAAAAAAAGAAAAGCTTCATTACAAGACAAGACTGATAAAAATATTAATAAATACAACACTTGATTTTAATTTCTTTGTCACAAACAAACAGGATCAAACTTGCAATCTCAAAAGTCTACAGCAATTAAGTGTAGACCATGGGTATTTTCAGACGTGACGGGGCCTGTATTGGCCCTGTCACGGAATCACCAATTGATCCCCTGCCGGGATCAAAACAGCACGTCCAACAGACTCCCTAGGCCGGCCGCCCTCTTGGGAGACAGGTGGGCACCGCGGCCAATGCAGCCGCAGCCGCACCCCCCCCCACCCACCCCCAGGGCATTGACCACGGCTCAGAATCCCACCGCTGATTCCGGGCCGTGGTCTGGGGACAGATGAGACAGTCCCCTTGATCACAGAAGGGAATCACATTGAACACGCAAATGGAGATGGTCTGGGCAGGACCTCCATTTGCGTGTTCAATGTGATTCCCCCCGGTGATTAACGGGGGTGAACATCTGGCGAGGAGCTTCCGTTCCCCCCGACAGACGTGAGACCATGATCACCATGTGGGAATTCCCCGTGGTTCAGCGTGATCTCGTAACGTCTGAAAATACCCCTAGCTAACTTTAATCCTTATTGCAAATGTTTCTCTTGGAATACAGGAACTAGGAATTATTCAGAAAGGGATAGAGAATAAAACTGAAAATATCATAATGCCTCTATATAAATCCATAGTGCGACTGCATCTTGAATACTGTGTGCCGTTCTGGTCGCCCCATCTCAAAATAGATATAGTAGAACCAGAAAAGGTACAGAGAAGGGCAATAAAAATGATCAAGGGTTTGGAACGGCTTCCATACGAAGAGAGGCTTGATGGTTAGGACTTTTCAGCTTGGAGAAGAGACAACTGAGAGGGGATATGATAGAAGTTTATAAAATCATGAGTTGCGTGGAATGAGTAAATAGGGAGCAGTTATTTACCCTCTCAAACAGTACTAAACTAGGGGACATTCCATGAAAATAACTGGCAGCAAATTTAAAACGAAGAAAA
>QEPC01001131.1:1605268-1626482 GCA_003113815.1 Sphenodon punctatus
AAGCAGCGTGGAGAGCTACATCAAAGTGAGATCTTACAACGTGGAACAAGGCTAGGCTTGTATCCGAAGGAAGGACACCACGGACAACTTTACCTGACTACTGCATGCGCAAGGATGACTAAACTAAGCTATAAGACACCAACCCAATTTTCCTGGATTTTTCTTGCGTTTTCCCCAGTTTCTCTTGGAAAACACTTCCTGTTCCCACTCCCAGTGTCCACAATTTGCTCGATGATCCAGTTTGCCAACATGTGCTTTGTGGCCTTTGAAAATCTACCCGTATCTTCTCAACTGCATGGCCTCTGATGTTTTTGAGACGGTGAGCTGATCTTCACAGACCCGGGCCCCCTTGCACACTGCAAGTCCCAGTTTCGCAAGTAGACTTTTATGCTTGGCTAATGAATTGTTTACATATATTTTACAACCCTGTTGATCTGTACGTAGCCCACTACTCTGTTTATTCTGAAGAGGCTTCTGCAGTTCTCATGGCCTTCATTATTCCAACACAATTTGAGACAGCAGTAGTGATAATACTTAGCACTTAGATTACACTTCACTTGTTCAAAGACATGTATAGACATTAACTGATTAAGCCTCTCAACACCTGTGGGAAAATTAGCAGCGAGCAGGCTAAAGCCACGATAAAAACCATCATTTCTTGTTGCTTATCTTAGATCCACCAGACAGATCTGACAAGGAGGATTTTGCCCTTAGAGGGCATAAGCTGTCCTTAAACATAGCAATTAGATTAGAGCAAGACTAATGTTAGTAGTTTAAGAGTCCATTTCTTCAGTGTTCGATTCCCATGCCGAAGTGGAGAGTTTCTCTACATTAGTGGATAAGAGCACTGGCTGGCAATTCCACACCGGTTCCCGTTGTTCCTCGCTATTCGAATATATCCTTGGTCGCCAAAAGATACACCCCAGCTTTTGAAAGAAAAAAACAACACAGAATTAGTCACTGGGAGAATATAACAGATCCTGATCCTAGGAGTAGGGGCTCTCATACTTCTCATGTGGCCAGAATTGTTCAGTAAATGACTGCCAAATCCATATGCTTACAGACACGCAGATATAACACATGTGCACACATGCTTTTGCCATTGTGGAAGAGAATAGAATACAGGAAGTGACCATCTCCCACTTTATGTGGCTATGAGTCTCCTTGGGGTACCCGCCCTATCTGAGGCAGTTATGTCTCTGAATGTTGTTGGTGCCCATCTGGAGAAATACTGTCCTATTAGGTGGAGCAAGGTTTCTCCTTGCTCCCTCGGATCATGGTTAGATGGGGATGACATCAGGGAGTTGAGGGATTTTATTCAGGGATCTGGTCAAGATCTAGTGGTCATTCAGGCCTTTGACCAACTAAGTGCCCAACTAAGTGCCCAACTTTGACCAACTAAGTGCCCAATTTCGCCTCTTTTTTACAGCTCCTCCTTCTACCAGCAATCAGCCCGGTCGAACTAACCAGCATACACAAGCGTGGTACGACGGTGATTGCTGCAGAGCTAAACGTACTATCTATGCTATCCATAGAGCCTACCGGCAGGGTATCTCACCCTATTTGCCAGATTGCTATTTTCAGGCCAAAAAGGACTATAAGGAGCTTATTAAATCTAAAAAATGTGCCTATTTCAGCCACAGATGGAATTTGCTGCTTGAAGCCGCCAGGACAAATGATGCTAGATTATTTTGGAGACTGGTTAACGGGGGCGTTAATGGGGGTAAGGCTAGGGCTATTTCCGAAATTTCTCCCCATTTGTGGTTGGAGCACTTTAGGGATTTATATATGGAGTCGGACCTTACCGATGTCCTGTGTAATGACAGTACTAACTTGGCCATATTGCCAGCTTGGCCCCCAGTTACTGATGCAGAAGTGGCTACTTTGATCGATTCATTCCAAAATAATAAGGCTCCTGGCTGGGATTTAATTCCAATTAAATTCCTCAAATCATTTTAAGAATGGTGGATCCCCCTTCTTTCGGCTTTATTTTCTTCTATTAATAGTTCCGGCTATATCCCTGCCTCATGGAGACTGGCGATAATTATTCCCATTTATAAAAATGGTCCCCGTTCGATTCCATCCAATTACAGGCCTATTAGTCTTTTGAGCTCTATAAGTAAAGTCTACGCTAAATTTCTTTTAGGCAGACTTAATGCTTGAATTGAGGAAAGTAAAATTATATACCCTGAGCAAGCAGGTTTCCAAAAGGGGCGCTCTTTGTTGAGCACTGCCTGATTCTGTTCCATCTTATTGTGAAACATATTAAATCCAACGGCCGTTTCTATGTAGCTTTTTTGGACCTCAAGTCGGCCTTTGACTCGGTTAGTAGGGAGTTATTCTGGCATAAACTGGGCAAATCTTCGATTGACAAAAGATTGCTTTTTCTTATCCAGAATCTATATGCCGATTCTAAATTAGCCATGAAATTAAGCTCTACTGGCCACTTGACAGAGGAACTGGTTGTGCCATCTGGGGTGAGACGGGTGTGTACTGGCCCCGGTGCTTTTCAATCTATTTATATATGATGTCATCCCCCTCATGGCACAATTGCAATTCCCCCCCCCTAGATTGTCATCTCGTCATGTCGGCTGTCTGCTATATGCTGACAATCTGGTTCTTATGTCCCAGACTCGGATTGGGCTTAGAAGACAGCTTGTGGCTTATTCCCAATATTGTTCCAATAAATTAAAGATCAGTTATTCCAAGTCAAAGGTCATGGTTTTCTCAAATGTGTGGAAATGGAAATTGTATAGGTGGGTGTTGGAGGGGCATCAGATTGAGCAGGTCAAGTGTTTTAAATATCTTGGCCTTTATTTGGAAGCCGCCCCGAGCTGTTTTTAGGAGAGGCGGGGTAAAAAATCGATTAAATAAATAAATAAAATAAATTATTTCCACTACTCGGGATCATGGATAGAACATCTCAAAATAACTGAATGGATTGCTAGGGGATTGGCCCTCACAATTCTTAGATTCTTGATGGGCTCTGGGGAAAATGCGATCAAAATGGCAACGGAAGTCTTTAAGAGCAAGGCAAGAGCTCAGTTTCTTTTTGGTGCTGAACTGTGGGCTCCACTTGTCTCTGTAAATCTGGACACAATTCCGTCAAAAAAAAATCCCGTCTCTGGTTAAAGCACCGCGCAGTACCCCAGGAGCTGCTATTCGGCTGGAATTAGGGCAAGTTAGCTGGTTCTTTAAAGCCTCGGCTCTAAGTGCACAAATTATGGAGTAAAGTTGCTAGCCCCTCTGCATATGAGTTGCTGGCATTTGTGAAAGATGACCAACATAAAAACCTCTGGGGTGTTAGGGTCGAGGCCCAATTAAGAGGACTGGGTTTCTCTCGCAACTTCCTGCTTGCTTAAAATCACCTTGTGGCGTTGGCCGAAATATCTTCCAGATGGAAGGACATAGACAGGCAAAATGAGGTTGCCAGCATTAGTCTGTCCCCCCATATGAGTGGGTATCTATCATTGGCCCCTGAAAGGGGCTTTTTGCCTTCTTATTTGTCTTCTCAGTGTTCCTTCTGGTGGAAAAGGTTATTTATGGCTGCTCGCTTTAATGCACTCCCGACCAAGTTGTTGGAGGGGCGCTTTTGCAGACTTCCTTTTGAGCAATGCCTTTGCCCTTTTGATTTTCAGGAAACGGAAACTTCGGATCATGTGTTATTCAGATGCCACCTTTATGATAACTTGAGATCTGGGCTTTTGGGCCCTTTCTGCCGGAGGTACCCGGGCAGATCAGATATAGTTTTGTTGGAATTGGCCTTGACCGATTCCGACCCTGATCTCACTGCTACCATTATTAAGTTTCTAGTTGCGGCTTTGGCTTGTCGAAATTTATTTTTGGCCTTTAAACTCCCTATGGGCTGAGTCTTGCCACCTTGATTTTGATTTCAATTTGGATTTGGATTTGTGAAAATTAGTTTTGTATTGTAATGTTTATATTGTATTTTGTGTGTTACTTCACATGATATGTTATGTCTTGTCTTGTACTTGGCAGCAATGACCTTTGGCCACGCTTAATAAAACTAACTACTACTACTACCACATGTGCACATATGCTTTTGCCATTGTGGAAGAGAATAGAATACAGGAAATATTAATGCCGTTATATGAGCCAGTGGCATAGCTTCAACTGGAATGCTATGTACACTATGTGATCACCTGGACTCCGAAAGATTAGAAGCAAAGTTCAGGGATTGGTAGCAAGAATAATTAATCGGTGTCTTCAGACAGACATGGAGCTGCTCACTCCCGGAGCTGCTCCAGGTGCGCACCCCAACATCCACCCGCTCCCGGCCCTGCCTGGGTCTGGATGAGACAGACCTGGTGTGTTCCCCGGCCCGTTTCTAAAATGAGAAATCTCATCAAAATCCCAGTTCTCGGTTTGTTTCCAGACGAACTGATAACCTCTCAATGCCTGACCAAATTTTCAGGCAGAAATGTAATAATAATAATAATAATAAATATTCATTGTGTATGCAATACTGTGGCTGACATTTTGGTTAAGGGAGGTGGCCATTTTGTGCATGTGCAATCCACTGCCCTTAACCAAAATGGCGGCATCACACTATTGCCACCATTTTAGTTAAGGGCAGTGACCATTTTGAACTCACGCAAAACATTCCGGTGGCCATTTTTGTCTGTGCATGAATTTTGTAAATAAATTTCCCCCCATTTTTAATATTTCAGCCTGAGAATTTGGTCGGGCAGCTAGAAATAGACAGAAAATTGACCTCAAGGCTCAAAATTGGCCGATTTCTCGCAAGCAGCAAAATTACTGCTCGCTTCAGTCTTAGTTATAAGATGTTACCACCTTCCCATGCTAATTCAGGGCAGATGCTGAGCACTGGTGTGGTGCAGCTATCCTAAACTGTATAAATGGATACGTGGAAAACATTGTTCTGGCGACTGAATTCCTTTGGGGGCTCTTACCTGTTTTTCACCAGCCAGTAATCTTTGCCACCCAACGTGCCATAACCAACCACAAGGACACCGTGATTCACTACCTGAGAGCACTGTGGATCATCATAGACGCCTGAAAGCAAAAGGTTTTGAAGAGAGTTAACATGAGGAGGACACATCCATTCTGGATCTATTTATTTTAAATCCAGTGGTGGGACATTAGCAGAGACTGAACCAGAGCATGTCAGAGTTGGAAGATACTTTAAGTTTAGTCCGACCGCCTGCTTGGAGGCAGGATTATGACAGGATTGCCGCACAGCTGTTACTGTTAGAATTTTTTTTTACTGATATTTAACTAAAATCTACCTTCCTGCGACTTGAGCCCATTATTTCGAGACCTGCCCTCTGTGTCCATGAAGAAGAGATATCTGAATGCTGCTATCATGTTTCCCCTTAAACTTCTTTTTGCTAGAGTAAACATCCCCAGTTTGTTCAACTTGCTTTCCAAATCCTTCATCATCATCTGTCACTCTCCTTTAAACCTGCTCCAGTTTGTCAACGTCCTTAAAATGAAATGCCTAGAAACTGGACACAGGACTCCTGGTGTGGAACTCTGACCAGTTCTGAACAGAGTGGAATTATTACCCCTGCTGACTTGGAGACAATGCTTCTGTGAATGCAATTGCATTCGCCTTCTTTGCAGTTGCATCACACACTGCTGACTCATGTTCAGTTTGTGATCAACTGCCATCCCTAGATCCTTTTTATTAAATGTGCTGCTGCCAAGCCAGGTAATCCCTCATCTTGTATTTGTGCATTTGTTTTTTTCTTCCCTAAACGCAGGCTTTTACATTTATCTTGGTTGAATTTCATTTTATTAATTTCAGCCCAGATTTCCAATCTGTCAAGATTATTTAAAAAAAAAAAAAAAATTCTAGTTCTGTCTCCCAAGAGGTTAGTGACCCCTCTTAGTTTGGTGTCATCTGCATACTTGGTAAGTATTCCTTCACCCAGGTCATTAATACAGGGGGAGGCCACACGAGACGTTATCCCACTTTGGGCAGCCGTAGCCCACATTAGTCCATGGTGCAGTGGACTGTATGGTCTGGCGGTCGCCAGATGTTCACCCATTTATGTCCCAGGGCGGGCAGCCGGCTACTACACGATGCATTGGCCGGAGAAGGCATTGTGTATTACTGTTGCTCCACCCGGCCTGTGGTTGCCCAAATTGGGATAACAGGCTGCCTCCCGTCTAGCCGTACTGGTGCAGCCCTGCTCCAAGGCTGAGTCCTCTCCCACCCTCCCCAGCCCCATAAGCAACTGGGCCAGCTAGGTACACCAGTCCACGATCGCCCCACCATTGGCGCTAGACTTCAAGTAGCTGGATCGTGGCCTGTACGATTTATTCATGTTGTTTAGGGAGAGTCCGAACTATGAAGGAAAACCATGAAAGGGAGGTCTCTACGAGTGGAGAGCAGTGCACATGCGTGAGACAGACAGAATTCTTAAAAATGGAAAGACGCAGCAAACGGAAAACAAAAGCACCGCTTTCTCAAGCCGCATGCGCTATGTTACCCGATTTATAGAAGAAGAACGTGGGCTGCTTTGCATCGACGGCAACAGAAACGGGTCCATTGTTGGCTACAGCGTCCTTCAGGGTAGCTTCGTTGCCAGGCGGGAGCCGGACAAACTTGGAGCAGGTTGCGGCTCGTGCAGCGGGACTATAGTGGCACGTTCCATTCTGGCAGTATCAAATATCAGACAAATATATTTTTAGGTATTTATTTACATTATACCCACTTATCCCAAGGGCTCAGGGGGGATACAATACATATGTGGGGGAAACAACCACGGACCTCTGTACCTGGTTCAGAAACCACAAATCAGCTGTGACAAAAAAGTTTGAACAACTCTTGCAAGACACTTCAACTCAGCAGATCACACCCTCTCTGACTCCAACAGAAAAACCATCCACTCCTGGGTTGCTAGAAGGTAGAGAAAACTTCTGGATTTACAGGCTTGGCACCCCAACACCCAATGGTCTCAACTGAGAGGATAATACGTGAACTTCAAACTTTTCTTGTATTATTTATAGAATTCTGGCAACTACATATCAGATGTCACCTACCTGAGAACTCGCTCCATCCTCCGTATTCTTAGAACTGTCACCTTGACTTACGTTGAAAAATCAGCTGTGTTACTGATGAAGGTGGAAGCTGAAAAGTCCAACTAAATTATCTTAAACTTATCTCAGTTTGACTGATTTGGTTCTCTCAAAAAATTTGGATCTTTTTTTGGTTCCCGACGATTCGGATCTTTAACATTGATTTTTTTGCATGGCGGTTTGTTCCCATTGACATCAACAGGAAAAAATGCAATACAAAAAAAATCCGTCAAAAATTCCTAAAGAATCGAATCCGAAAAATCCAAATCCAAAATTCCCCCTGGAGTCTCACCCCTAATATATATAATCTCTATATAACCTCAAACTCCTTCAGGAATAGCTGATCCATGCAAAATATTTATTGTAATCTCCCTCATTGACTGATTGCAAACATTAACTAAAAGCCTCCATGTACCCCCAGAAGGAGGAAATTATTATTAATTTATTATTATTATTATTATTTATTATTATTATTGCTTTACCTGGGGTAAACTCAAGAATCAATAGCACAGTGAATTGATACTACAGCTGAGAATAGAACTCAGGAGCCCTTACACCCAGCCCCTCACCCCTTTATAATCCCACTAGCGTCCTCCCAAAATGTGTGGAATACAACCCAGAAGTCCTGACTTCCTTCTCATTTCTCTGCTTTAAACATGAGACTTAGTTTCCCTTTCAGAGCCAGGAAGAGAACGCAAACATCCTGGCACTAGATTCCCCTGCGTCTAACCACTCTACCCCTACTTCCTCCCATAGCTGGGAATCGAATGCATAAGGCTTGACTCCCTGCTCGTTGCCCCCCTAACGCTCTAGGACAGGGGTCAGCCCTTTCTAGAGCCGGGAATAGAACCCAGGAGTCTTGACTCCTAGTCCTCCACTCTCACCCTTAGAGAACGCTGCCTGAAGGCACTTTTTTCTAGTTATTATAATAGCTCCAGCAATGTACCTTGGCACTGAACAATCATTTATCTTGAACTCCTCCCCTTTCCTTTAAACCTCGAATCCAATCTGTTGCCAAGTCCGGTCGTCTCTTCCTGCACAACATCGCTAAGATGTGGCCCTTCCTTACTATTTCCACTGCCAAAACTCTAGTCCATGCTCTAGGGCAAAAACAGACGTGCGGTGGCTTCCCAGCCTGGAGTGGGAAACAGCAGCCACCCAGGCCCCAAACCAATGTTGCCGCCGCCAGAAAGCCATTCCGTCACCCATGCGCCCCGGTAGGGCGGGGAGCTCAACAAGCATACAGGCAGGTGGCCCCACCCCCTGCCATGATGGACAGCCATGGCGGCCCCTCCCCGAGGCAGGGATGGCAGCAGGACCAAACAAACGTGCTGGCCTGCATTGGTCCATGTGAGCAGCCCTTAGCCCGGCCTGCACCACAGAGATTTTCTGAGGATGCAGCCCCGGGCCAGCTACCTTACGCGGCCCAGGGCAGTCCCGGGCCAACATCTGGTAGTGTGGAACCACACGTGCGGGGGAATCCCAGGCCACAGCAGGTCAACCCAGGCCTGCACCAGGTTTTTTGGTGGTTTTTTTTTTACCTCTAGTCATCCCGCGCCTTGACTATCGTAACCTCGTCCTAACTGGCCTTCCCCGTCCTCATCTTGCCCCCCTCACTTCTGTTTAGAACTCTGCTGCCAAGGTCATCTGCCTCGCCTGCTGCTTTGATCATGTTCAGCCCCTCCTTTCTTCTCTCCACTGGCTTCCTCTACCGCGTCCTTACTTCCAATAACCTTCTGGCCTTGCCCCCTCCCTATCTCTCTTCTTTCGTTTCCCGCTCCGCTCCTGTCTGAGAGCTCCGCTCCTCCTCTGTCCCCAACCCTCGCCTGCTCACAACTCCCTCGCTCCTCAAAACACATCTCCTTTCCTTCTCTCTCGCTGCCCCTCATGCCCGACGATACTCTCTCCCTGGATATATTCATTCTTCTCCAACCCAACCTTCAAATCCTTCCTGAAAACCTACCTCTTTCCCTCAGGCTTTCCCTAGCTCCTTGTCCTCATAGGGTGTTTTTTAAATGAGACAGGTGGGGGTAGGGTGACCATACCTCCTCTTTAATCCAGGACACATGAAAAATACATGGTACAGGGCTGCATTGGTGCCAATGCAGCCCTGCACCATGTATTTTTCATAAACATCCTGGATTAGAGTTGTGGTGTGGCAACCCTAGGTGGGAGTAGGGGGTGTCCGCAGCCGGTGCATCCTCCGTGGGGAAGTGCTTCAAACAAACGCCCCCCACCCCCACATGACTGCCCCGTCCATGCGCCACCCATCCCCTCCACACATGGGGCACTGCGGATTTTTTCCAGAGTGCCCTGTGCGTGGACTGGGTGGGCAGTGCGTGGGTCTCAAGAGCACGTCCCCCCACGCACCGACTTCAGACAAGTGCTCCCCCACGTGAACAGCTGGCGCCCATGCGTGGGAGCATCTCGTTGAAAAACACCCTTCGTCTCCACCCTGACTTCCTTGGGTTCTTTTTCTCCCCTTGTAACTAAGATAAGCACATGCACCCGCAACTTCATGGATGTAATTCCTGTCTCTCCCTCTGACTGTAAGTGCGCTGGGGCAGGGACCTGTCTATAATTGCTTGCTTTGCTGGAACTATATAAATACTTAAAATAAATAAATAATAATAATAATAATGGATGATGATGATGATGATGAATAAGAGGCAACTCCCTGTCCCAAGGGGATTACAATGCAGGACAGACAAGGGGAAGGGGGACATAGGGAGAGACGTCTCAACATGAAGTTGAGAAATTTCGCAAGTGAACGCGCTTAGCTTAGTTGCAAGAGGAACGGGAGGCCCTGAAGAATAGGACAGTAGGGGGAACGTCGGTGAGAAGTCTGTTCCCCTTTGTGCCAACAGAACCAGCGGAGAGAAGACGTTTCTCCCTGCAGTAAGGTGATGACGACACCGGCAGAGAAGGAACGAAGGACTCTCTGTGTTTATTTACAGATATTTTAAACGACCCCAAGATCGGATACAAACCTCGGCCTTGTACGGGTAGGAAGCTTCCGAGTCGATGCCTTTATTGTCGATGATGTACTGGAAGGCCATACTCATGTAACCGCCATTGCAGCCGTTGTTTCCATACGTGGTGGAGCAGTCGACGAGGTTCTGAGGACTGAGGGACACCAGCTTTCCAGTGTTCAGTTTCACCTGGGCTTCGAGGGCCCCCACGGCACTGAAGGCCCAGCAAGCTCCACAGGCTCCCTGCAAGAAGCAGACGGAGATTCACACAGGGACTGCCTGTACCAGGTCAAATTCAGCGGGGACACCAGAGCCAATACTGGAAATGACAGTTCCCAAGACGCAGACTGCTGGTGCCCTAAACACAGACACTGGCTTTGCATTTCTGACAGGCAAGATCAGCGCAGGTATATAATAATAATCTTTATATATCATCCCCCCCTCCATAGCACTCTACATATAACAATTTAACGCAACTTTTAATCCTCGCAACATCCCTGTGAGGTAGGTTAGGCTGAGAGAATATCGTGATTGGCCCAAGGTCACTCAGTGAGTTTCTGGCTAAGGCGAGACTAAAACCAGGATCCCCCCTATCTCCCGGTCCAAGTACTTCATACTTAGCTATTACATCACACTGGCTCTTGTTACTAGGATTGCCACCTATGCACATTTTACATTTTTTTAAGGAATACTTATGAAAAATACATGTTGCAGGCGTTGCATTGGCACTTTAGGCAGCAACCCTATATATGATGTCCCCTCTGGACAACAGGTGAAAAGAGGACCATGGTGCATCTGAGACTGGAATGTTTGTACACAACAGCAGCAGAAACGTCTCCTCCGGCATGGGGTTTTATGCCCGTGGGATGCTGACCTAGCTCTCTGCTACAGGTGGGATGTGAGTGGCGCGTGCACATGGACGGGGATGGCTTGTTCAGTATTTCTGGATCTCAGAGCAGATGGGCAGGTCGCATTGCACAGAGCATCGTGGGTAACAGCAGACAGGAGTAGGGGCAGGTTAGAACCCTCAGGAGAGAAGGTAGGCAGGGGGGGCCCAAGGCTTTTTATGGGCAGGACTCCAAAAATTTCAAATTGGGGTTCTCAAATTGGAAGGCAGGCCCCTCGGGGAATGTGTGGGGAAGCAGGTCTGGGGGCACACGGAGGGGCGCAGCTGTCAGGCCTGCAGCTCCACTCTGGCTGAGCTAGGGGAAATTTGTACAATGGTGGAGTAACAAGAGGAGAGGAGGAAGACAGATGTGAGGATAAGGACATGGTGACAAGGGAGGGAGCAAGGTAGATACAGGTGCGCATGGTGGTGGGGCCTCCAGAACCACTACCACAGACAAGAGGACAATTTTTAAAAGTTTGAGAACTTCAGGGTAAGAACCGAGATAGGAAAAATCCCTCTCTCACCTGATACTTTACGTCAGTAACGCAGCCTTTGTCCCTCCAATCCACTGAGTCAGGGAGTTCGACACCAAGCGTTGGCCTGTAGGTAGCATTCCAGTCCCGTGGATGGGAACGTTTCAATCCAGTCAGCAAAGAGACCACTTCCTCGCTAGTCTAGGTGAAGGAACGCACACAGACACATTCATACCGGTGCCTCCTCTGCTAGGGAGGTCGGTCCAGAACTTTAGTTTAGGGATGACATCTAAGGACACTTACACACAACGGCAACGAGGGGCCCTGCCTGCACTCTGACCTTGACACAAACTCTCGACGGGCCCTGCCTTTGCCATGTTATGGGGACGCCTTTAGATGCAACGCAAAGTGAATGTGTGTTGACACCTACTGTGAAATGGAGTCTGCGCTCCCCACTCAGTTCCTTCCCCTGCCCCCCAGCTCCCTGCCCCACAGCCCCGTTTCTAATGCAGGGCATTCACAGGATGTCAGTGAATGAGACATGCCACATCGCTCACATCCGTGGGTGCTGTTTGTTTTTACCCCAAACTCTTAAAATAGGAAGCAGCGTGAAGCTAGGTGTCTGTTCTGTGAAGCTGGGAGAGGAGTCTGTTCTACGGCGCGGTGGGACAGCTCTTCCATGGAGCCGAGGGGTGTCTGTTGCATGGACGTGAGGACTTGGTTCTATATATTCGGTGGAGCTGTGGGAGCATCTTGTCTACGGAGCTCCCGCTACAAGGTCCTACTGATGGTCTGCAGTTGCTCCACAGAACTGGTGCTGACTCTAGCAAAGAAGCTTTGATCCGGATCAGCACTTGACCATTACTTATGGGGAGGGCCTGACCACAGCACTGATGGGCACTCAACCCCTCCTACTCTCCCACCTTTTCCAGCTGTGATCAGTGTACAGTGAGCATGGGTTGAGAGACCACAGTCACCTCTGTTGGGCGCACGATGATCTGCAAGAAATCTCAATGGTTGCGAACGATCTGCTGCTCCAAATAGGTTTGGAAAGCACTGCTTTTATAATATTTATACAGAGGTTCTAGCCTCCTCAGTCTTGTGATCTGTGAACTGATTTTAATTTACCATGTCTCCCAAATGGTTCATGCCCAGCTCATAGGAATGCAGCCCCAGGGACTGTTCAAGATTGTGCAACATAATTAGTTGGAGGTTCTTTTCCCAAGTCACCCGGCGTTGCCCTTCCTCTTTCTGCAATCAAAAGAGACAGTCACACTGTTACACCATAATGTAGAAGAAATAAGTCTGAAAAGGCAATGAATTAGGGTTGCAAACCTATCATAAAGTTTGTCAGTTGGATTAATGCACTGATAATTTCCCAGCCCTCACGGCTAGGAAGAAAAGCCAGAAGATGTAACTGCAGTCTAAACTTAGCCTGAAGGTGGGGAACCACAGTTCCAGGGGCCAAAGGCGGCTCACAGCTAGTTTTTATGTGTCCCCTTTCCAGTTCCTGGATCTGGTCCCTGGATCCAGTTCCTACCCACAATCACTGACAGACTGAGCTCAGGGGAAAGGAGCAGAGAGGAGGGCAGGCGCACAGGGAGAGGGGGCGGATCGCACTGACAGACTGAGCTCAGGGGAAGGGGGCAGAGAGGAGGGCAGGCGCACAGGGAGAGGGGACAGATCGCACTGACAGACTGAGCTCAGGGGGAGGGAGCAGAGAGGAGGGCATGCATGCAAGGAAAGGGGGCAGATCCATTACATGATCAGGACCTTCTTCCTCCTGAGCACGCCCTTTAAGCACCCCTGCCTCCAGCTCCCATGTGGCCCTCGGAACTTGTACTAATTTTCAGAATGACACCCCACCCCTCCCAGGGAAAAGGTTCCCCTCCTTTGACCGAGCCTAAGGCTCAGAAACTAATCGGCAAATGAAAATATTCTGAATATCATCATTATTTTAATAAAAACGGGCATTGTTTTGAAGTTCATGGTTAGGGCTACGAATTTGTCATGGTGGTGACAAAAGTCACATTTTTTTAGTGACTTTTGAGATCTTCCCGTGATTTTCCCAAGTTTTTTGAGATTTCCCCCAAACCAAAGAACCAGCAAGAAGCTGGTGAGAAGAGCATGCTCAGTGGCGCTAAGAAGATCCACGGTCTCTCCCTGGCGCTCCAAACCCCTCCTCAGTGTTGTTTCTTGTGGAGGGAGGAGCTTTGGGCGTGGTCAAGTGGCAGCGGGATTGGAGGCAAAGAACGTTACTGTGGTCAGAGCTTTGAGAGGCGCCCAGGAGGAGACGGCAGCATTTCCTCTGTCTTTATCCCCTGCTTGGGCTTACAATCTAATCCTGGGCGGCCAATATGGGCTCCCCATGCATCCTGCAATCGGTCGGTTATAACAAAGTTAATACTAAGCCAATTCAGGGACCAAATGCTGCCGCCATAAACCCCGGGAAGGGTAAGGCAATATCCTGTAAAAAGGACATCTAAACGTTAATTCAGGGGCCAAATGTGTCGCCATACACCTCGGGAAGGGTAAGGCAATATCCTCCAAAAGGACGTTTGTAAGCTAATTCAGGGGCCAAATGCTGTTGCCATACACCCCGGGAGGGTAAGACAATATACTATAATGTAACTGACAAATTTTATCTCTGTTTATATATATATATATAATTTATTTATTTTTCCTGCATGGTTGGATAGTTTGGTGTATATTTTGGTTATGTTTCAAACTTTGTGTTTTTACGTAATTCATTATTATGATTGTATATGTTTAATTCTTGTTACGGCCTATGGCCAAACAAGTCAATAAACTTACTACTACTACTAATGCTGGGACTTTCAAAGGGCTTTACATCTAAGGGGTGTTTCCCTCCTTCTATTCTGTGCTAGGGGGGCACAGTCTGTGCTAGGGGGATTACAATCTAATCCCTGGGTTTTCAATCTAAAAGGGGGGTGGAGTTTACAATATTTATACAATATGGAATAAACGGTTTTTAAAATTTACCCATGAGTTTTCCGCGACTTTTTCCTCATTCCTGCCATGACCAACTCATGACATTTTAAGAAAATTTCCATGACAAATTCGTAGCCCTACTCATGGTTAGTCATCAAGAAAATTTGGAGTTAAGCATTCTGCATCTGTCACCCACGGCCATCAGCATCCATCATGGCTCTGACTATTAAATCAGCAACCAGAGAAGCAGCCCGAGGAGGGAATCCTGCAGCAGAGAGTGCACCGGTACCTCCACAGCCCCAGCGACTCAGGGTAGCTTCACTTGTCAGGACTGCACTGGTTCCCTTGCCCTGGAGACAGATATGTCCCTGGCTAATTAGAGGCAGCGCTGACTCCCAGAAGGCAGGACAGGGAGCACCCAAGACTCCTAAGTAAGGAGACAAGGCCTAGCACAAAGTGGCTTACCAACTGGTCCCTTACTGGGACAGCGTCCCTTGCCTCCACTCCGTGACCCCCTCTCCCCTGCCTCACATCCAAACTCCTGCTTCCCACATTGCATGACTCCACTGCTTGTGTAACCCACTATAACTCCTAATAATATTGCAAGAACAGCAGGTGGGTTCAGTCTGACATTTGACAGCAGAACTTCCTCCACCTGTAGTTGCCGGACAGAAGAAAGCTATGATTTCTGTATACTTGAAATATGATATTTATACATATAGCATGAAGCATTCGGAATAATACTAATAACCGAACAAGACAAATGTCATTAACTGAACCGACATCGGTTTCTTCCAAAACAA
Organism: Sphenodon punctatus; assembly: GCA_003113815.1. Classification (NCBI taxonomy): domain Eukaryota; kingdom Metazoa; phylum Chordata; class Lepidosauria; order Sphenodontia; family Sphenodontidae; genus Sphenodon; species Sphenodon punctatus. The sequence continues at coordinate 1,620,426 of QEPC01001131.1, forward strand.
TTGAAGAAGAAAAATCAATGTACGTAGAAAACACACACACACACACACACATTTATGAAGCACATGGTGAGACACCGGTCTTCATAAAAATCTCACTTGTCCCAGACAGAACAAACAGGCTCACAGTTCCACTTCTCGTGCAAGTGTCCAAACTGGACAAAAGGTTTCCTAGCTGCAGGCTGTGGTTGAAGAAGAAAAGGGGCACTCCTCCTGGTAAGGTTGAAATCAGCTCCTGTAAATATTCAGATCTGGCCTGTGAATAACAGTCCTTGAACAGGGCCTCCTCCACCCTTCTGAGGGCGTTTATAGACGAGACAAAAAAGGTGGCTGATCCTTTGATCAGCTGCCTTTCTTTGCGCTCGTCTAAACTTTAAAGCCGGATCTTACCCTGCGTCTGACCGGGTCGGCGATCCTGGCCCCTCAGACGCGAATCCCCGAAGTGCCGGCTTTACGCCGCACTTCCGGGTTCTCTGGCCGAGTGCGCATGCGCAGAAGGGCGCACATGCGCACAACGATTGTACGCCGTTTTTCAACATCAGACACGGCATACAGAGGAAGGCGGGGGAGAGATGCCAGCGCTGAATGATCCCGCTTGTGAGCGGGATCGTCTATCAACGCCCTTAGACAGCGACACTCTTCCAGTTCAGGCTGGACTCTTCCAGAAGGTGCTGAGAACAGCCAGCCTCATCCCAAGAGTGCTGGTCTGAGCATGCTCAGACCATATAGGAGAGAGAGGAGGAGGAGGTGATTTACCCTACTACTTCCCTCTACTGGTTAACACAGAAATGCTTATAATTATAGTCCTTCAATTCTGCTGTCCAACAAAGCAGTAATAGCATGGGTTACACTTGGGCTACCTGACTACTGGCTCCTGACCTATGCTCTGGCTGCCCATGCTTCTGCCTGACCCTTGGCCAAGATGCTCATGCTACTTGACTCCTGGCTCACTTGACCTATGCTCAGCTGGACCATGCTCCTGCTCGATCCGCCACCAGCCGCCTGTGCTAACTACCACCTGGCAGTTGCACTTCTGCTCCTTCTAGCATCGCCTGTGGTCCTACGTCCTGCTACAACCTACCCAAACCCTGACAGCACCAAGGGTTGAACTCCTCGCCTGCAGTCTGTGGCTACCACCATAACATCCCAATGGTCTGTTGGCCTGAGGCCAGATAACAGAAACCCCTCTGCAGCCCTAGACTTAGCAGCAGCAGCTGCTGTGTCTGCATTTTACCTCATGGCTGTATTGTTTGTCGTATTTTCTCTTCCAAAGCTCCCAGTGGTTGTCCAGTGTTGGGTCTCTCGGCCAATGCACAGCCACGGCAACCGAGACCAAGGAGAGCCAAGCCAACGGCTTCATCCTGCTGGGATAGGAAGGAAAAGCACACTGCTGAGGACAAGCAGAGGATGTATGCATGGCTGGAAGGAAGAACATAAGAATGGACAGAGCAAGGAGCCAAGTTTCTGTAGCTTGGGCTCGGTTGTCAAGGGGGGTTGCGTTCTGACCGCTACCTCGCACCCGCCACAGCGCTGCTGGAATGAGATCGTGAGAGCCTGCTTTTCTCAATGAGAGTCAAGGTTCTTGGCTTGTTCTTGAAATCGAGAACGAGCCAAGAATTGCCTTGATTCTTGCCGTGAAAAGTGAGAATCTTGCCCTCCCCTGCACTTGTAATAAAAGGGGTGTGGGGGGTGGGGAGGCTTTTCAAACTCTTTCCCTCACCTTGCTGCCTCTCTCCGAGTCCAGGGCTTCTCCAGGACTGCTCTCCACCCTCTCTGCCTCTCTGCGGGGGCAGGAAGGAAGCGAGAAGGGGGCTTCACGACGAACAAAACAAAACAAAAAATTGCCGCACGTGTGAAAAATGGCCGCCAGGGTCATTCTGTTCCTGTGCAGCCCTTTCCCCAAATCCAGCACCATTTTGGAAAAGGGCAACCGGCCTTTCCACATGCGAATGGCGCTGCACAGGTGCAGAACAGCTGCCCTTTTCCAAAATGGTGCCAATGTTGCCGGTGCCATCTTGGAAAAGGGCTGTGCGTGCACAGATTTGACCCGGTGGCCATTTTGTGAACGCACTATGATTAATTTTTTTGCAATATATTTAGTAAGATTTCCCACCAGAGCCAAGATCTTGGCGATAACTTGGTCCCAGCCGAAATCTCGTGAGATATTTCGTGAGAATCCAATCTTATTCTCGTTTAAGTCTTTAGTGGAGAGATCGTTACCAAGGGTGTAGCTATCAGGTCCCAAACTGGGTGGGGTGGGGTGGACAAATTTTGTCCTGTTGGCAGAGACCAAACTGAGCGGAAATTGAGGAGACTGCAGTGTATGGCATGCGTGGGACCCACCCTTCGGGCAGCAGAGAACAAAGCAAGCACCAGGGCTGGCAGGCTCAGGCACAGCAAGCAGAGGGAGGGAGAGGTGCTGGGGGGGAAAGGGGAGAGGGGACAGGGGAGAGGACGGTGACGGGAGTGTAGTCACTGAGGTGTAGTGGATCTCACCCTAGCCAATAAACGACTCGCCGGGTGACATTGGGCAAGTCACAGCCTCTCAGCCTCGGTTCCTGCCATCTGTAAAATGGGAACGTGCGTGTCTGTCTTTCCCTGCGTTCCCCTCATCCTTGTCCATCTTAGATTGTAAGCCCACTGGGGCAGGGACCTGTCTCTGAAAATCTGTGATTGTAAAGCGCTGCGTACGCCTAAAGAAATTATTTGTAGAAATAGGGGGCCCGTCCCAGCCTAGCTACAATCCTGATCATTACAGAGAACTAGTTTTTCCTTCTACTTCCTCATACCCATTGTTCCACGCATCTTGCTAAAAACACAGGCAAGAAGAACAGACAGAATACATACCTAAATGTCCTTCACCTTGGGGAGACGAAAGTTTCTAGACAGGACTCCTGAATTATCCAATGGCAGCAAGAAACTCTCTCAGCTTCTCCCTCTGGCTGTTGCAGATACCTTGGGAGCGAACTCTTGACTCTTGTGCTCTGGCTGCTTGGCAAGGAAAGAAGCAGGGTTCAATTTGCCAGCCTGGTCACATGAGTCTCCTAAAAAGGGGAAGCTCGCTGTGATTTCACTTTCACTGTGACTGTACCTAATGCAGCTGTTAGATATGGTTCCAACTTCCGGGTTGTTTTTCTGTCCCCTGACTACCAGCTCTGAAATTGGACGGGCTCCTATCTACACAATGATCTGAAATCGTGGCTGTTTTTACACGAGCATTAATCCAGAGTAAGCGGCTCTTAATGCGGATTAAGTTGATCATGTGACACGTTAGTCTGAATTAGTGACCCCAGATTTAAAATTTAAACTGGGTTCTGGAAACCTAATTTTTGAGGATTTATTTTAATGCAGATGAAGCTCAATCTGAATTAGTGATCATGTGAACAGTTAATCCGGACGTGGTTCCAGGCACCAGAGAGTGCTGCAGATAGACATGTTTTCCAGCAGTCTCTGCTTGGCATGCCAAATTTAAAGTCCACCACGCCAAGGCGAAGACCCCTGGATTTTGCAAGGTGACTGCTGTACCTGTTACTCCCAGAAATCAGAGAGGAAGAGGACATTAAAATCTGGTTGTGCTGCCCCAGGGGATTTTGCAGTTTTGTGACTCCTAATCCAGATGAGGGTTGCCACCTATGCAATTTTTTAAGGAACACTTATGAAAAATACTTGTTGCAGGGCCCCTGCATAGGCATATTAGGCAGGCCCTGCAACATGTATTTTTCATACGTGTTCCTTAAAAATTAAAATGTGTATAGGTGGCAACCCTAATCCAGATTAACCTGTTCACACTGAAAATCAGGATTCTTATTCCTGATTAAAAATGATTGTGTAAACAGTTACTCCTGAATAACCACCCTGAATTAATGGATCTGGATTAAAAACGAATTTGGATTAATTGTGATTGTGTAAAAACAGCCACAGATCAAAATATTCAAGGCCCAGGGGACTTGCTAGTCATTGTCTTCTGCCAGCCTGCTGTCCCCCATGCCTGGAACTCCCTCCCTGAATACATATCTGCTCCTTCCCCCACAGCCTTCAAATCCCTCCCGAAAACCTGCCTCTTCTGTCAGGCTTTCCCTAGCTCCTCAGCCCCCAATCCTGTCCCATCCTTCACTCTGGGTCCCCATTTCCCTCCCTAAACTAAGCACGAGCTCCCACAACTTCACATGTCTCCCTGTCTCCCCTTTTCCTTAAGGCCCTGTCTCTAATTACAGATTTACAGTGCCGGGTATGTTGCTGGTGCTATATAAATGATAAATAACAGAAGGGTAGAAAAGGTAACAGAAGTCTGCAGAACAGATCCAAGGCCACTAACAGGCAGGGCTGGTCTCTTCAGGCTGTGGCAGGCCCAGATTCAGGTCGTAATTATGGGCCCCTGTAAGGGCAGTGGAGTGGGAGGCCTTCCCAAGGCTCCCAACGCAGCCTAGGCCTTTCCCTGCAAAGGATGGGGTGCCACTGACTCCCAGCCGGGCCCCATGGAATGGCTGCACCATTTTGGAAAAGGTCAACTGGCCTGGCACGTGCACAGAACTGGCTGCCCTGTTACAAAATGGTGCTGGTGTGGCCCACGCCATCTTGGAAAAGGGTTGCGCATGTGCAGAATGCGGCAGCCATTTTGCACACGCACAGTATTTATTTTTGGCAGCCTCACTTTCCCCCCCGTCCTTGCGTGGAGAAACCAAGCGGGGAAAGGGCGACCCAGCGGCTGGAGAAGTACAGGGCCTTTTGCAATCCGAGCCAGGGTTTGCAAGAGGCCCTTCCCAGGTCTTTTGTGGGGGAGGACTGTTTATGAGAATCCAGGCCATTCTTGGCTCCTTCTCATTGGCAAGAATGAGCCACGAATCCTGATTCTCATCGAGAAAAACGAGAACTGTGAAATCAGGTTTCAGCCCTAGTAGCTAGGTCACCCATGTAAATGTTGGCATATGCAACATCCATAAGTTAAAGTTAAGTGCCTGCTGTAGGGGTGGGAATATCGGTTCTCCTGAGATTTGATATTACCGGTATTTGGGTGTATCAGCTTAATCCGATAAATCCGATATTTACTTGTACCGGCATACCAGATTTTTAACATTGGCCGCGGTACCTGATTTTTTTTTTTTACATCGCAGCCATTGTAGTCAATAGCCGCAATGTAAAAAATGCGGTACCACGACCAATGTTAAAAATCCGGTATGCCGATACTGGTAATTCTGGTACCTGGGAGATCCGATACCGGTACATCCGGTACCCGGTATTCTACCCAGTGTCCCACCCCTAGCCTGCTGTATTAAGAACAGTAATTGACTATGAGCCACCAGACGGCGCTGCTATGTTTGTGTGTACATAGAAGGGAGATGGGGTTTTACTGTTGATTCCTTTGTGTAACCACTCCTCCTTCCCTTCTGTCTCAGTCTCCATTCTGTCTCACTACTAGTTAGATGTAACTAAGGATTTGTGCCTGAGAAAGCTTAAGTAAAGTTCTGTTTTTAAACCTTCAGCTGCATTTGTCCTTACTGATTGCGAAATCAGTTATTACTCTGCAACAGGTTATGGGCCCAGACCTCTTCAGAACAGCCCAGAACAAACTCTAAAGACTGGAAGTGAGCTGAAAGGAAAAGAGGCCTAAAGGAAACTCCCAGAGGAGGCTACTAACTGTCAGTGAGCAGAAGAACCAGATTCCCAATCTGAGGGGAGGGAAGCAAGCATGGCCAGCAACTCTGAATTAAAGTTTTCAGTCTGCAAACTGAACAACACAAACTACCAGTTATGGAAATTCAAAATAGAAATGCTCCTATCCAAAGATGACCAGTGGGAGGTGATCACTACTGACAGACCTGCAGCAAACCCTGGGAAGTGGGACAGAAAGAACAGATAGGCAAGGCAACCATAAGCCTGCTAGTAGAAGATGACCAGTTAATCCACATAAGGGGTGAGGCTACAGCAAAGGGCATGTGGAATGCACTGCAGAAGCTGCATGAAAGGACCAGCTTGAACAGTAAGCTGTTTCTCCTAAGGAAACTGTACCAGATGAGACTTGGTAAAGGGAAGGAGATGCAGGATCACATAAATTCAATGCTG